>WBMV01006196.1:0-48230 GCA_013396655.1 Campylorhamphus procurvoides | reverse complement strand
GGGATCCTGAGATGTTGCCAGGGTTCCTAGGGCTTTGTAGCACCCACTGGTGCCCTGCCAGGTGTGGAAAGGATCCTTGACCCTGGGTTTGATCAGACTGAGGACATTTGGTCACTCTCAGAAGTCCCTGAGGTGGCTCCAGGTTGAGGGAGAACAGGGCTTAGCCTTATCCCAGCCTGTGGGACAGGAGGCAGGTCTTGCTCACATGCTCAGGGCAGGTGATTGCCAGCACTGGCATCAGGAAGAAATTTTCCCCCAGGCAGATTGGAACTTGTCTCCATGGGTTTTTTGCCTTCCTCTGCAGCACTGAGCATGGCCACTGGTCAGGGCTCTCCAGTCCCTTTGGGCTGGGTTACTCCCTGCAGCTCTTGCCTCGTGAAGATGGCCTGTCCTACCCTGCAGCTGAGGGGAGGAAGGCTTTTTTCCCACCACTGTGGGCTGCCAGTGTTTTCAGGGGTCTTCTGCCTTCCTCTGCAGCACTGCCCCTTGTCAGGGCTCCCCTGTCCCTGCAGCTCAGTCCTTGCTGCCTCCAAGGCACCACTCCTGCCCTGGCTCTCTGGCTTTCTTGTCCACTGCAAACTTGGAGTGGCAGCGAGCACTGCTCTTCCCTTGGCTCCATTTCCCCAGGGCTTCTTGCTTCTGCAAAACAGCCTGTGCTTGGAAGGGCTCCAGGCTTGCTGCCCCATCCAGAGCTGCTGCTTTTCAGCTCTCCCTGCCTGCAACACAAGCACAGGGCAGGCACAAGAGTGCTTTTCATGCATCCCTGGCCAGGAAGCACAGCAGCAAAGCAAGTTTTGGAATGCAGAATTGAGCCTATCATGGATATCTGTTATGCATTGGAAAATACCACACACCTCTTCTTCTGACGTGTATTCCTGCTTTCTGTGGCTCTTGAGATTGCTAGACTGCAAAGGATGTGTTTTCAGGCTAAGAAATGCATAAGCCTTCTCCTAGCTACACATGCATGTTGTGTTAGTACTTGTGAGCATCAACTCTGAAACAGGTGAAGAAAACCAAAAACTAAAATAATATCCTGTTTCCAGGATAAACCTGTGTGTTATGTGTCCTTGGAAGTGTCAGACAAGTTGGACTCGTCATTATTTGGCTCATGGTAAATACAGGAAATAGAACAGTTATGCCATGTTACACCCAGGGTTCTCCATGATGAGCTACGACCCAGGGCTGAGGGCTCCATCCCAGAGAGCAGCTCTCTGCAGTGCAGGTCCCAGGCTCATCCAGATGACAGGGGCAGGGAGGGGCACCCATGCAGCTTGGCTCAGGCAGGGACTGGAGGCTCCAGGCTGAGCTGGGACACATCCCCTGGGCCCTTGGCAGGAGGCATGGTGGTCCCAGGAGAGGCTGGTCACAGACACTGAGGCTGTGAGCGCCCCAAGGACCCTGATACATGTAGACTTGCATTGCTCATGTACCCTCCTTTTGATATTGATGTTTGGCCATTTTGGAGACAGAGTATTGGGCCACATGGACCTTCTCTCTGGTGATGTACTGTTGTTCACAGACTCTTCCATTTTAGTATGTTTTCCCAAGGGAAACAGCTCAGGGATTTCAAAAAATGAGCACAAAGAGAGGAAAAACCATCCATGGGAAAATGAACAGGTATTGCTTAACTCTAAGACAATTTGCATTTAGATGAAGAACTTAATCTTTGACCCTTGCTAATGTCAGGAATGGTGGGTTTTGCCATCCTGTGGAAACCCATCCCAGCTGGATGAACTCAGAAGACTTTCAAAGCCCACATGTCACAAAGCCCACATACTCTTCACAAATTTTTGCAGGTGGTCCCATTATCTCAGGGTGATCCACAGCTCTCACTCCCCTCAGGAGGTCCATGCCTCCCTCTCACAAGGGAACAGCCAAGGCTGGGAGATGGTTATGGGTGTTCACTGCCTTCTGCCAGTGCAGGGCTGGGAAGAAATGCCATCAGCGATTTCCCCAGCATGTACTGGTTGGGAAAGGAGCAGGTAGGAAGAAGAATAGATGTGAGTAGAATAGAATAGGTTAGCACTAAGAGATCTGCAATGATGGTCTGGTCCCACTTGCTGACCACTTCGGGGCTGACCAAAAAATTAAAGCACAGCTTTAAGGGCACTCTTCAACACTGACAGATGACAGACATGGGTCAATGACCACCGCTCCATGCAGTCTGTTCTAGTCTTTGACCACCCTCTCACAATAAACCCAGCTGCTGCTATCACAATGCTGCTGAAACTTGGGTTCAGTAAGGCGTGTTCCTGGGCATTTCTTGTGTAGGTCCTGAAAATCCAACTAACACTTTTTTTGGTGTTTAACTTCTAAGTCAGTAGTATGTTTAGGTTTATTTGTAAGTTAAACTGGTAAATACCCCAATTTATGAGAATTTTGGAGTTGTAACTAGGGTTTAAAATGTTGTAAAGGAGTTTCCCTGAAGGGGAAAGATAAACTTCTGTCTGGAAGGGAATTTTGTGATTCTCTATGAGTCCTGTGTTCTGTAACTGGTGATGTCTGCTGTGAGGCAGGGGATGGATATCTGCAAGAATATACTTGTGAAAGGCATATTATACTTGTGCTGAGCTGCTTGCAGTTTGCTGACATGGTTTTAGCAGCCTCGGGTTCATAAAAGCAATCATCTAATGATTTAAAACTAGCCCCACAGGTATTACAAAATCTATTACACTGAAGTCAATACAGTACTATGACAGACCTCAATGTTTGGGGCCCTGCTGGCACAAGCACACACAATGATGAGACAACTGCCCCTTTGAACAGCTAATTTCTCTGACTTTACAAACAAAACCAATTACAAGACAATTTGTCACGTGAATGGTATGGTCTAAATTACACAGAGCAGAATTTTCTAGCTTCCAGTGCCATTGTAATGAAAACTTGAATTTTGTTTTTTGAAATTGCTTTTCTTTGATCACAGAAATTGTAGAAAGAAAGAGTGCAAGTGATCATCTGGCCCATTCTACCAAACAAAAGTGGAGTCAGCTGTACTCAAAAGTATTCGTTAGAAGTTATTGATTTTGCAGCTTCCCTGAATTGATCTATGCCTTTGCTTAGGCATCTCCAGTCAGAAAGTTTTCTTCTCATTGAATGTAAATGTCTTTTTTTTAATTTTTTTTCATTTTTTTTGACAATTCAAGTCCCTTGATACCTGTTTTAGCTTTCCTTGTTGTAGAGGAGTGTGTCCTTTCTCCTTGCCTCAAACTTTAGAAGTGGTTTTCCTCTTCTGTCAGCATTCCCTGTGATATAACTGCAGTTATCACATGGCCCTCCCAATCGAGTCAATCTCTTAGTAATAAGTAGATCTTATTGAAATACTGATTGCTTTCAGTTGTTTTGATTTCTGATGTGCAGGTTAAAAGGTAGAGGTAGATTCTGGTTGTCTGAGTGTGAAGCATGAAAAAAAAGGGGAGAGAAGATCCCTGGAGCTCCTTCCCATTAGGTTCTCATGTGGTATTTTCCTTGCTTCGTAAAGAGAGGTAATCCATTTCTCCTGGTCCAATTTCCCCTCTCATATACAATATTAGCCATGATCCTGTGAGTCACTCTGCAATACACTCTTCCTCATTGTCACTTAGCTTCCACGAGTCAAGAAAGTGCTGTTTCTTAAGTTTGGGGGCATCCATAGCTCTGTGTTCACTTACCAAAGCATTATTAGTATCATGGTGGCCTCTTCCTCTGTGCTTGCTTGACAATTTTGTCTTTTCTCATTTATTCCTTCCCATTTCCTTTTTAGTTCCTGGATGTCTGTCCCTTCCTTTTCTCTTCTCTTTGCACTTCACTTAGACCCTCTCTTTAAAATAAAATAATTTTTCTTAGAACCTATTCCTAATGTTTTGGATTTGGGTCTGGACTGCTTTCTTCACTACATCTTTCCCCTGTCCAAGATCATCTGTTTTTTATTGTCATGTTTTGTAAGATCTGATGTTTCTGCCCCAAGGACTACCCTGTGCCAATAAAAGCAAGTGTGGGGTGGCAGACAGTCTGCAGAGATTGGGAGAATAAGAACATAAAGAGTGAAAGATGCCCTTTAACACTTTTTTTGCTTACATGAAAAGGACCACCACTCCCTGAACTCTCCTGAGGATGCCAGGGGGATTTTTTCACCTGCATCACAGGGGGATGCACGCCCACCAAACCCTCTGATCAGGCAGAAGTCGTTGTGTGCTATGCCAGCCCCCTCACTCACCTCGAGGACTGCAGTGTGGGGAGAAGGAGTAGCAGATGGCTCTGCTGCTCCAACACAGAGGGCATTTCCCCAAGGGAACTGTCATTTGGTTTAGTTCACTGGGCTCTGCTGCAGACTCAGCTGCTTGGAGCCTCCAATCCAAAGTGTTTCGAGTGCTGAGTCACTCTTCCCTAAATGTTCTGCAGCATCACCATCAGTGCTGTGCATCACTGAATTTTTGCTGTTCTGGAATGCAAAATTATTTATTCCAGTATATTAACGAGTAGCTAATTAGTCAATAGTTGCCAGAGTCATCAACCAATGACCAGTTTGGAAAAGCAGTTTTGTCGTGTTGAGTCTCTGCTAATTGGAGTTCATTAATCTTAAGCAGAGGGTACGGTAAAGGTTAGACCTGCATTAAAGACACATATAACACATTTCTGCCTGTTTGTGCTATGAGAAGGCTAATGAAGGAAATAGCCTGTTCTTCTTGCTGGCTGCTTGACCTTTCTTGCTGCTGAGTCAACAATCATTCTTCATTATCCTGTAGGACATTAGCACCAGTGAGACTGAAAAACTGGGGACTGATGTGGACAAGCACATAGTTGGTAGAATTCTGTTTAGATATTTTCTCAGAAGATTGGTGAGGCAATTGGAGAGGAGTTTAGCAGCCTTTTGGTGGGTGAGGGCACAAAAAAGTCAGGGACTGCACCACACCTCAGGGCTCTGGGCTCAGACTTGCAGTGCCCTGCACCTACTCCTTGTTTGTTTCTGTTGTCATGCCTTCTCTTTCTGGCCACCTGTTTTCTGATGCAAAGCTCCTGCTTACTCCTAAAGAAGATCTGCTTTGTCTTGTCTGTCTCTGTAGCAGATCAGTTTGATGCTTCCTTGAAGTCTCAGCTTTCTCACTTTCACCCTACTTCTCTGTGCCCACAATATTTCTGTATCTGTGCTTTGTAGTGACTCAGGGGCCAGTTCTACAATCCATGGACTATCTGTGATGCAAAAGAGGAGAGAAAGGCCTCCCAAAGACTTGGGCTATCACTAAAACAACCATTTGATAAACAATTTCTTGTCTAGATTAAAGAACAAACCCCTATTATTTTTTGCAGAAGCATTTCACAAAATACCATCTTTATGGTGTGTACACCCATACCTGCACATGCTTGAAAGAAACTGATAATCCTACTTTTTCCAGGCTGTAAATTGAAAAGCACCCTAGGAATAGGTTGATGTTTTGTTTTTAAAGAAGAAAAATTTGAGAAAACAGAAAGTTGCTGAAGGACATAGATAATCTGACTTTCCTTTCTGTGTTGTGATCCTTGGTAAGCATTTACTTGTGTCTTTACAGAAATGTAGGGGGCTGGCAGTGTGTGTAGCAGAGGTAGGGGATGGTCTGCAGTGCCATGGGAACATGGTTATTTCTACTGATGATTCAGGCTTTGTGTCTCAGCAAATGACCCACGTGCACAAGGGTTAATGCACCTTAAGCATAAAGTAGGAGGTGGAACACTGCATATGGAGAAGAAGATTGATTAAATAAAGGTGATCCCTTTCCTGAGGAGAATAATCAGTCTTTGACATCTGAAAAATGACACTGATTTTTCACATAAAATGTATCTGTTAGGTTCAGATTCAGGAAGCTTTTTCAACATTTATTTGCATGAGAGGCATGTAGGGGTATAAATGAAAATGGGATACTCTTATTAAACCTGTACAGATCTCTGTGTGGATGCTGTTGCTTATATTTAAAGTAGGCTTCCTGTTGTTCATGTTGCCTCTGTTACCTAAATCCTTGTTAGTTTATATTGGTGTTATCATAGCCACTCTATGTAGTTAGGATGAACTTTTTAAATACATAAGAGGCACTGCTGAAATAGATCTGATGTGAGCAGGAAATATTTTTTTCAAAATAAAGTTGCCTGTAATTTTAGTTACAGGACAAATTTTAATCCTCTAAAAATCATAAGGAATGATTAATAAGGGTAATCAGAGAGGAAAGAATTGAATTGATTGCCTCATGTTTTTCAAATCTATACTAACCACATTCTTATCACAGGGGAGACAGAAGCTGTGGATCAAAGGCAGAGCAAAGCAGAAGAAAAATTCCTGGGAGTAGTGAGGGGTGAATAGAGGCAGGAGCATGGCTCAGTCTGGGGCAGGGTGCTCTGGGGCAGGCTTAGTGCAGATGTGCTCATGGGCCTTGCCAGGGACCAAATGCAGAGGGAGGGAAGTGCAGGGGAGTTACGGGGTGCAGGCAGGGCTGGGTGCTGCCCCCACAGCACAGTCCCTGCAGCCCCAAGGTCAGGACATGGTACAGGAGTGGATTCATTCTGTGTAGAGCAGAGTGGAGAACAACCACAACAGAATAAGGTTAATGTCCAGGTGAGAAGATGGCTGGCTGAGGGCCAAAAGCAAGCTGGGCTTTTGGAGATGAGGTGTGAATTTGGATTTAAAGAAATGTGGAAGTATAACAGTGTAGGGAATTTTTTTTTGATTTTAAAAAATAGTACAAACCTCCTTCTCTGTTCTCCAGTAGTCTCTGGATGAGTTAGTAAAAAAAATCAGTATATTCTTTATGATGTGACAGTCTTGCAAACTGCCAGAATGTAATTTTATTGATAGCACATCTCTAAACATTGTTGTGTTTAATTCTCAGCCAAAATGTGCAGGCAGAGTTAATGCCAGGACAATCGTACCTTCCTTCATGTTTATTCAACTCCCCTCCTCCTTCCTTGTCCCTCTCTTCTCCTGACATCCTTTCCTTGCTGCTTACTCTTTCCCTCCCTCCCTTGTGTGTCTAACCAAACAAGTTGCTGCAGACATAACCACCAAAGCCATTTAGAAAATTCCTTGACTTGTGTTACTTGCTTGGAGAGCCCAGTTGCACACATCAGAGGTGGCTGATTGTTTAAAAATAGGTACTGAGCCTCCAAATGTTGTAGGCCATCAAAGAATACTGAATGTTCATTTTGTTTTATTCGTCTCCTGTTGTGCATGAAAGGAGGGACAGATGGTACTGCTGGAACAGGGCTCCATTCCCTCAGGGTCTGCAGGGCCGAGCAAGGTCCTTCGTGTGCAGGGGAAATGGGGGTCTAAAGTGACAGCACCCCATACAGACAGAGCTGAGTACCTGGGGAAAAACTGAGATAGGGAAGGTGAAAGAGGGAGCAAAGACAGTGGTGTAGAGAGTGTCAGAGTGCAGCTGAAGGAGCCTGCAGTGGGCTACGTTCACTGGCTCTGGTTTTATCAGGAGCTCCTGCTGAGACCACGAGAACTTCACCCAGCTGGCAGCCTTGGGGTTTAGTCCAGCAGTGCTGTCACTCCAGATTCTGGGAAGTCAAGGTGCTGTGTGTATCCCAGGGCTTTTGAACTTACTCCTGTTTTCTGTTCTTGTTCTAAAAAACCACCTCCTATGAAATTTGTGCTTCCAGGGTCTGAAAAGCCTGTTTCAGGGAAGGCAAACCTCACTGACGTTTTGCAGGGCTGAAGAGGGTTTTATTCTTAACATCGTTTTTTCCCATAGCATCAATTCAAGAACGTATTTGTTGAAAGCATAGTGCCAGCATCTTTTACACAAGGTTTCATATTAGGGTAAAAATAAATAGTAATTCCGAAGTTGGCTGTGAATCTAGATTGATTTGACAGCCAAGCTGAGAAGCAAATCAGGAAGGAATTTAGGCAACCCTTCGATGACAAACACACACATGCCATTTGAAGGGCATCTTAACTCCTAAACAAGTCACTCCTCCAGGAGTCATGACGAGCAATGTGGGAGGACAGGGAGGAACAAGCTCTGTCAAATATGGTTCCAATATGGACTGAAAAATATTTTGGATGAAGAACACGTGTTTACAGACTGCAGGATGAATACAAGCTCGAGTACGGTGTGTTTCAACTCGGACTGTGCTGTTTAGTTGTGGTTTCTGTAGTGAGGGCTGGTTTCTGTAGGCAGTGTTTATCTGGAAAAGAAATAAAAAGACTGGGCCCCATTAGAAAGGCTGTTTTAAAGGATGCACGGTGCAGTGTGGAGGTTGCTAAGTCACTTCTTGAAGGCTTTGTTTTTGTGAGCAGTAAGTATTTTTTTCCCCTCTAGTATTCCCAATTTCCAGTTTGTCTCAAAGCACTTTCACCAATGTCTCTGCTAATGCCCATCAATAGCCCATCCTACCATGGGGTATGCTGGTTAATAGTGGTGGTGTTGGATTGCCCAGTAGCATCTGTTATCAGAAGTGTTGGTGGGATTGATGTAGTCTGTAAACCCAATTCAGACTTTTCTCTGACTCAAAGGAGGATATTTTTTACACTCTTTTATACAGAAAGATTCCTTACTTGCATGAAAGCAGTCAGCAATCAAGCAAATTTTATTATGCATTAATGCATCTTAGAAATTTTTGCATCTAAAAAAAAAGGCAATGGAAAGTCAGTCTCAAATGCAAAGCACTTGCTATTTGTCTTCTCTCGTTCTGAAGCTCAGGATATTTTCAGTTCTTCTTCAGAGAAGGTGCTATCATTACATGTTAGGGAAAAAAAATGCCCACTTCTGTTGGATTGTGATGAATGTCTGCCTTTGTTTTGTTAATCCTTATTAAAAAAAAAAGGTGGAAGTAGAAGGGTGGGGGAAAGCTTTCTGAAAGTGTCACAAACTCATTTCTGCTCTAAGATAGATGTACCAGCAGGTAATGTGTACATCTAAACCAGCTTTAGCCATACCAGTAGTGAGCAGGATGTTTCTGATCACACCAAAATTACTTGCTGGACTACTAAAAAGTGTTAAAAATAGAGTAAGTTTCATCCAAGGCTTGCAGCTCTGAGACTTCCAAAAGAGCTCCTTTCCACTGGCTTCCTCATTTAACTTCCAGCTGTTGGTAACTCAGTTCCTTATTCATGGACATGCCTTTCTGCCCTGCTGACACCTGTTGGATTGTGTTTTGCAGGGTTTCCACATTGTAGCCCTCAGTTATCCAGGAATTATTGACTCTGGGGAGGTGCAAAGAGTTTTTAGGGTACTCTGGAAAAACAGGCATGCTTTGTTGTTTGCTTCTCATCTCTACCAAAACTGGAGCTCTCCAAGCCTTCATTTGGTGTGGTTGAGGTGAGGTCTCACCTGGAGGGTGTGAAGCCCCGTGCCTGACCAGGGGCATATCCCTGTGGTTGGTTTGTGTTGGATAAATCAGGGGAATGATCCTTCATTGACGTGATCATTTCTGTGATTCATACTCATGCCAAGAGGTATTTTACTCTATCAGTAATCTTATGGAAATATATGGAACAGCAGGTGACTCCATGTACATATAGCAGGAAGAAATGTGCAAAACTACAGTGTCAACCAGCATCCCACTACAGCTCTGTTTAGTGCCCTTGCCTTTTTTTACTGGTGTGAGTTGTGTTAATACAAAACACTTTTTTCTTAACATTTTAATTTTTTTATTTTTTTTTTTTTAGAATTTGGATCCAAGTCCTACCTTAAGAATCACCAGTTCCATCCATTACAGTATTTAGGATTTATGCCTACTGCAAACTGTGATGAACTCGATATCAAATCACTGTAATAGCTCTCTTTTAAAGATCTAGTTCTACTCATGATGACTTTATTTGCAGCAGGATGAGGCTCTGCAGGTTAAATATAATCCAGTTCACTGTATTAACAGGATTTAATACTACATGTACTCTCTGTACTGGCTCTGCACTGGGCTGGATTTAAATTGTAGCTGGTTGAATAGCTTTCTGCAAATTGCATCTCTGCTTCTAGGTGGAGTAGTGTGTGTACAGATATTCTGGGGCAAGAGGAATTTTTCCTTTGAGGATCTCAGAAGCCACACTGAGCATTTATAAGCTGAGGTTTCTCCTTGCTCTCAGAGAGTTTGCCTGACTATGCCAGCAGCAAATCTATTCTGGGATCATAAACTTCTTGGTTGACCTTCCCTGGCCTGCATAAATCAATACTTCCAATTTGCTGACACTGAATTCTGTGGCTAATTGTACCACTTTCAGCAAATTTGAGTAAACCTGCACAGCTACTGCATCCAGCTGGGGGAAGTGGCTGACACTGACTTGTGCCAATGTTGTGCAAGGGTTCACTTGCTCGAGCCTTTTTCATGCTTCTCTTGCAGTGAACACCTGTGTACAAACACAGAGCTCTTAACAGAGCAGTCTGGGACCATCTGTTTGAATCTTGCTAATTTTCCCTTGCCTGCTTTTACCAAGCTGATGGTACTTGAAATGTCCATGCAGCTTAATGGTTCCCTTTTTTTGCACATCAACACCTTATTTTATCTGTTCCACCTCACCTGAGGCCTGGCTGAAGCTGTGCAGGATGTAGGCTAGACCCAAACAGTTATTGGCCTAAAAGAAGGACTTCTTCCCCTCCTTTGTTTTTTGTTTTTTGTTTTTTCAGAATAAATTCAAGTTGTTTGTTTCCAATTGTTCAATTAAAAGCAGTAAAAAACCCACATAACCTCCCAGGATTTTTACAAGAATCAGAAAAGGACAGTAAAGCAGGGTGATTTGTTCATCTTTTGGGAAAAAAAGGTAAGGCTGGAATTTTCTCTCTCACAAAATAAAAAGACCTTTTATCTCTTTATTAAAAATGAAAGCAAATGGTTTCCCCGCCTTTCCCTTTGAGTGTTTCTCAACACATTCCTTAATCACAGATACAGCCTGTACAGTCCCTATTCCCATTCCTGCTTCTTCCTCTCTCTTTCATTCAGACCAACAACTGATCCTTCATTTAAGAACAGAGTAAACGTAGAATAATGTATGTTGGAAGAGACCTATGGATGCTGACTCATCCACCTCCAACCCAGAGCAGGGACAATGTCAAAGCTAGGTCAGGCTGCTGAAGGCAACCACGCTGGTGTCTTGAGTATCTCTGAGGGTGGAGTTGTCCCAGCCTCTCTGAGGAGACTCTCGTAGCATTTCACCATCTCATGATGATTTGTTTCAGCCCTCAAAATTTTCCTTGTTGTGGCTTACAACTGTTGCTCCATCCCTTTTTCTTGACAGTCTCTGAGTAGGGCTTGGCTTGGCCTTCTCTGTAATGACTAGTTACATGTTTGGAAGTACAAATGGGATTTCTTTCCCTTTTCTCTGTCTTTTCCTGGCTGTAGAAGCCCAGTTCCCTTCTCATGCCCACTGAGCATTTCAGTGGTCTTCCACTGGCATCCTTCTAGTTGTCCCAGTCTTTCTTTCACTGGGTACCCAGAAGTGGCAGTGACAGCACTCCCAGTGCAGGCTCATGAACTCCAAACAGCGAGGGAGGATTGTTGCCCTTTACCCGTGTCTAGGCTGGATTTAAACACAACTCTCAGGGGGTGATGCCCAGCAGGGGAGAACAGCAGCAGTTTGCCTTGGAAGAGCTGAGAGCAAGAAGGATCTCTTTATTAAAAATGAAAGCAAATGGTTTCCCCGTCATAGGTTTAGGGCTGACTCCTCAACACCCCTTCATCAGTCATGGGTTTAGGGCTGACTTCCAAGGATTTTCTGGAATGGCTGAGTGAAATTCAAGGGCCGTGTCAGGCTTTTGGATGAGGTATGGCAGTTCTTTGGAATAATTTTGGGACAACAGAAATGGATTCAGTTTAGTTAATAGTGTTTGTGGACTGGGGTGGGGGGGGAAGGGAGAAGGGAGTTGTTCTGTTTTTGTTGTAGTTTTTTATCTGTTTTGTTTTGGGTTTTTTTGTTTGGTTGGGTTTTTTATTTGTCTCCACAACAGCTTTAGCTTGATCAGGGCCTGAGTTGGTCCTTCTTTATTAGTGGCCTTGTGAACAGTCCTGTTGAGAGGCAAAACAATAGCAATGCCTCTGTGGAAAAGGCAATGAGTTTGGGAATATTTTCATTTTATAAGTAATATCTCTCTGGTTATTTTTCGTTCTCAGAAATGTTCTGGTTTTTTTCAGGAAGCAACTTTTAAACTGGAATAGAAGTGAAAAACAACCTCCCTAGGGCTTGGCACCTTCTTTGTACACTTTTTACAGACTAATTGGTATGTCTGGAGAGAGCTCAGTGTCCATTCAGCTCTTGGGAACTGTCTTCTAGATGGTCATTTGTCTAAGAGCATATGCATAAAGTTTAGTGTTGAAAGTTGTGTCATGACTTCAGGTTATCTACATAAGGACTGTGAATTCACTGATGTGCTTTTAAATGGGAATGAGTTAAATTTCACCAATTTTGAGACTAAAATAAGATCCCATATCATGAACAGTTGTGCGCATTTGATGGATTTGAAATGCAAAATAGAGCAACTCCCATATTAGTGGAAGGGGGATTTCTGTATCTTCTGAAGTTTTGGATTCTTCATTCCCTAAACTACTGATGTGGTTTGCTAATGAAGGTCTCTCGTCTAGAATATGACAACTTGCAAAAGCCAGTTTATAAATATTTATCTTGCTCAGCATTGAATCTGAATGCTGGCATGAACTTACGTATGAACAGAATTAGATATTTGCTGCTTTTAGACAAACTATGAGCTGTTGGAGTCATTAATGCCTGCAGGGAAACATTTTAAAATATTTTTCAATTCTTTGACATTTGCTGAACTCTTTCCTTCCTTGGAAGCAATGCTCTTTCCTGCTAGACCAGATTCCCAGGGAGGCTGTAGCTTCCCTTGCGCCTGTAGAGGGGAGAGGGATAGAACAATAACACAAAATACCCTGTCATTTATGGTGGTTTTGTCATTTAGAGACAGACTTTAATAACACTTATTTCTCCTAAATTTTGCTTTGTTAGGCAATATTAATGTCTCCCACTACTTGTTGCCATGCAAAGCTAGAGAACATGTCACAAAACTTGATCTGTTGTGACATGGCATAATAATGATGCCAAGATTTGACTTCTGGGACTTCGTCAGGGGGGCACTGGGAGGATCCAAATAGAAATTTCCAAGCTTAAGATGTCATTTGCTAGAAGTGCTATCCTCAGTTACAACCAGCCTGAGTAGTTTGCAGGTGGCATACACTTGGTTTCCTGTCACAGAGTAGAGTGTGGCACTGCTAGTGGGTGGGTGGTTGCAGTGTCTGCGCTGTGGGTAAGGTTCTGGCTTTCAGAACAATTGCAAGGAGGGAAGGATTTCTTCAAGCCTGGTATTGGCTTGCCCTGCTCTGACAGTCCTTGGAGGCTGCAGGAGACACAAGGCTTGGTGGTGTATCTGTGAACTACTCCTAGAACAGAACTACCTCAAAGCACGGTAGAGCCCTTAATTATTTATTTTGAATATGATTTATTTCTTGACTTGAACTCTGTTGTCTTCTGCCAAGGCTGGAATGAATTTGTGTTGCTAGCTCACAGTTTTGCTTTCAAGCTTTGATTGTGGTGTCTGAATCCAGGGAACACAGTTGAATTTCAGTGAATGTGTAACTCACAGAGGGCAGTGTGTGGGCATTGGGAACAGGATGCACCTGAATGCATAAGCTATAGACACAGCCAGGGAGTGAGAGATTTACTGCACAAATCCTCCCTTTCTTGTAAAGACCATGGAACAAGCTGAGGCCAAGTGTGTGATGGATCACTGAATGCATGCTGTACTGAGTCTCACTGTGCTCTGACATAGCTCTGCTGCTTCACTGGAGCACAGTGGAGTGATGTGGTTATGGGGGTAACCTAGGCAGCTGATGGCCCCATGCTGAGGGTTGCTAAATGGCTGTGATCTTAACTAGCAAACATGCTCCAGACATTAAACCAACATGTTTTCCCAGTACCAGCTTGCCTAAGAACTAGATGTTCTGGCTTGCTGACCCCAGTAAGGGCTGGCTAACTCAGGCCCCTGCAAATGAGGTTTATTTCACAGCTCCCTGTTACTCATAAGATATTTTTCTAGCATTCCTCTAATCCTTGTCTTTAATGGGAAAGGAAATTTAATAAAATTCCACGATAGAAATCAGGTGGAAATAGTGGACACACTGGAACAGTTATGCCTTGAGAAATAGTTTGTGGAGAAACACTGTGAGTCTTATGTTACTGTATATATGTATATATATATATATATATACACTGTATATATTTACTGAGGTGAACTATAATCTCAAGTGTTAATTTTTACCCTGTAGTTTACAGTACTTGCCACTTTCTCCCCCCTCCTTTTAAACATCAAAGTGAAGTGAGTCAAACAGAGTTCACCAGAATAAAATCTTGAATCCTGTAATCTTGAACCAGCTGTCTGGATGGATGTTCCAAAATGATGATTCATTTGCCAGGAGTTTGAAGAATTTTGTACGCCTCTCTTCAAATGCCTACGTCTTTATTGATTTGATTCATCTGGGTTTTCTCTCTATTTTTAATCAAAAATATTCAGACTCCAATAGAAAATTGAATGGATATTGTAGTCTTTCTTCAATATCGTCACACTTCCTGGGTTCCAGAGCAGGTGGTCCAAGGTGGCCCTTGCTGATATGTGTGTACCAAACACAGGAGTCCAAGCCTGGAATTTCAGGAATGTGTTCCTAATACCTGATTGGATGGATGGTTTTTCTTAAGGCCTTTAACACACTATCAATGAGTTTTAATATAAAGGAGTGACTTTAGTTCCAGGTTTCTCTGTAGAAGCATCTGCATTGGGAGAGCAGGTGAATGGGACATTTGGGTGTTTCTGCTCTGCACCCTTGAGCATGGTGTGTGCTGAGGGGTTGAGTCCCTGTCCTTCTGGCTCTCCAGGTTTGCTCAAGTGCTTCCATCCAGCTCTGCAGCTTGCCTGGTAAGTGCACCCCTTCTGTAGGCAGGAGAAAGACACACTTGGGCACAGAAGAAAACCCAAATTCATCTTTTTGGGCAATTCTTACAATTCATAGATGGAATACCAGAGCGGAGTTACACAGCTGCCCATGTATACTAGGTAGTATAATTCTTCACTGGTGGGAAAAGGCTTACATTTTTATAATATTGGCTCATATCCTCTGTAAATTCCTAGAAAGCATAACTATTCTCTGAAAGTATATAAATTTGAGTCTCAGGTCTGACTGTCTTCCTTACCCTCTCTTCCATGCTCCCTCAAAGCCTTGGACTCTGATGTGCATTGCCCAGTGAGACACTTCTCTCACCTTGATGTGTTCCTCTAGGATTTTTGCTAAATTTTTAACTTACATGGAGGGAGAAAACTTGCCAAGGAACCATGTATGCCTTCCTCAGAAGGGAGTGATCACTTACACCCTAGAGATAATTACATGAAAAATATTTATAAAAATATAATGTGTGAAAGGCTAATACATCGACAAACTAGTCACGTTGCCAACAAACAGCAGTATTTTTAAATGTAAGTGGGTTTAGAGACTCCTCTGTGTTTACTTTAGGTTGAGATTATATTTAAAGAACTAAATGCTTTTTGAGAGGCAACATAGGCTATTTAACAGTGAGATAGTAAAATGTTGAGGTAAACAAGGAAAACTGAGATAAGTTAATTGGGACACTTTATTTATTATGAGTTCCTTTTTCCAAGCTGTTCCTGATTGATTTATACACTGCTAATAAGCATTTCATGCAATAAACTAGTAATTAGTGTTTTGTAACTTAATGAGAAGGAGAAGCTGAATATTACTAAGGATTTGAAAGCATTATGAACAGACAGCCTTGATCATTCAAGTTCAAGATAAAGAGCCTCAGGCACTGATTTTATTTATCCATAGCCTCATGTTCAGGAGAGGGAGAAAAAAAAAAAAGAATGGTGCAGGAGATAAAAAATAATACAAATCAATTCTTTGATTAAAGTTTTCACCACAGTTTGTAATGCAATCTCCAGGTCAGGTAGTTCCTATTATTGGATGCTATTAGGCCTGACTGTTACTGGCAGGGATTGATGCTGATGCTGTTCCTTTCTGGTGCTGTCTTCATTGTCCTGCCCAAAAAGCTCTGGTGGGAGAAGCACAGGAAGAAAAGCACTAAAGCGAGATTTCCTCCCAAAAGTTAATCAGATCAAACACTAGCAGGCTTTTCCTCAAAAAATATGAGCCTCCTGTGAGTTACTCCCAAGAGACACCTTAGGAATATGAAAGTGTTTAACTCCTTCATCCATAGGGGAGTGATTGCCCATCACGAAAGGCTGGCTGGGGTCGCTGTGGCTGCTGCATCCCCACGTAGCTGGAGATGGTGATACCAAAGTGTGAGCTATTTGAATTATTCCTGTGGAAATGTTTATTTCTGAATTTAATCCGATGATCTTATTCTTTTATGTTTTAGGACAGAGTTTAATTTCTTGAAGTTAGTTATTGCCCTAGTGCACTTTTTTGAATAGCTCATCAGTTGTTTTTCTTTCAGATTTGCTGACTTTCAAACTGAATTTCTGTCTTTTGTTGTGTTCTGTGGTCACTCCCTGCCTTGCCTATGCACAGACCATATTTTTTTTAAATATCACTTAAAAAAATAAATAGTTTAACTGGTCATACATGTTTTATTATTTATTTATCAGCTAGTTTGAATAAATTATCAATAGGAAACAAAAATATACTGAATTTGAATTGGAAAGTTCCCGAAGGTGCATGTGTAATTAAGAGCTAAAAAATTGTCTCTGGTCATGAGGGAAGCTTCTGTTTAATTGAGACTGGATCTAAGAGAGAGTGCCAAGGTAGAGTGCACAGTGGAGGTTTATAGCTGGAGGTCAAGAGCACGTGTAAAGGAAGAGGTGATCACAAGTTGGTGAAAGGAGAACAAGTGGGAGAGACAACTGTGGAGAGAAAGGAGTGAGAGCTCAACTGAGGCCAGAGCATGACACCAGAAATCTTGGAAATGCTGGTTCAGAATAAAAGGGTAAAACAGAGAATGAAAGTGAAAGCCCAAAGGGAATTCTTCCGAGGAAACCGGCGGTGCTGGTGGAGTGTTGGGGACAGAAAGGGGCTGAGAGCAGAGCTGGACATCACTGCACGTCATTGATTGACATCTGGACATGTGTTTCATTTGGGAGAGTGGCAACTGCTGTCTCTGAGAAATGCTGACTAGTCGTGGTGTTTCCTCAGGTGATGTACTTTAGGGGCTCGATGCACTCTTGCACAGGAGTATTTATAAGAGGACAGAAAATCCAGATATCGCACTGTACACGACCTGTTTCACAAATAAAGCCATGATTCACAGGAACAATTTGTGTACTCTACTGTTAAGGGCTCCTTGAAAAGTAATTTTCTGAGTTAGCAAAGGTTACTTTGCCAAAACCCCAGTGCTCATAATTTCCTTTAAAGCCTGTTACAACACAAAGAGTGACAATATTAATTTCACAAGAGGTTTTTTTTGTATCTCGTTAAGGTTGCCTTTATTTTTCTGGTTGCCAGTCCTTTCTGGAAATACTTCTATTGCTCACATTCAACTACATTTGTAACCAAATGTGTCTGTGTGATAAATACCAAACCTGTGTCTCCAGGAGCAGTGTAACCACGTTAGCATGTCCACCAGTGCTGAAGGGGGTTCCTTAGTCAGGATGGAGCTCCCACTCTGGCAAAGCCTCACCAGCCCACCCAGCCCTGGTGTCTCTGCACACCCCTACCCTTACACTGATCATCAGCCATGTGCTGTTCATTCAGCTGTCCCATCTGCCTCCTTCCTTTGCTGCAGCAGCTTCCACTCCTGGAAGTTAAACAACCATTTCAGACATGTGTCAGCAGGATAATGAAAATATCAAATTATAAGAAATAAAAAGAAATTGATCTATCTTTAAGATTGTAATTTTCTGCAGCAATCTGATCTTTCCAATACCAGAAATAGTTTGGGGGATTTTTTTTATATAGTCCATTAACTATAGTAATATAGTATATAGTTAATGGGTGAGAATAAATGGAATGCTACATATTGTAAACAATACAGCCAGTACCTTTTATCAGGAAGGAAATACTCCACGTTCTTGCCAAAAGTCAGTGTCAATATTGCACCCTGTGGGTCACGGGTGTGCCTGTGTGCATGGAGGCTCTCAGAGGATGCCTTTGTGCTCCCCTGTGCTCTATTAAACACAACTAGGGTGCAGGTAACCTTCAGCGAGGGCTTGCAGCTAAGCTCAGCTGCCCATCAGTTTTCTTTGTGGCAGCATCCTTCCTCCCACAGCTTCCTCAGGCTGTGCCAGGGGCTGTGTGTTCCCATTGCCTGAGCTGGCCCTGGGGGGACTCACCTTGCCCAGGGATGCAGTGAGTCAGCAGCACAGCTCAGGGCAGAACCACAGCTGAGCATGGGGGTGACAAAATGGGGATTTACAAAAAGCCCTTTTATTTTTCAAGGAGGAAAAGCAACCGAACAGATGCTTCACTCTGACAAAATTTCTTTTCCAAGAGTACCTTCGACTTACAGAAGCAACGGCATCTTCTTATCAGAGGCTGTGTTATCATCTGGGAAGCATTTACCTGATATTTAAGGAAAAGATTAAGATTCAGTGTTCTGATACTGGCTCAAACACTGTAGAAATATAAGGGGACTCTTTTAACCTGATGACTTCAAGCAAGGTCCTGTAAATTACCCAATAAATGGTGAGAACACGGAAGTTTCATTTCATGCCCAGATTGTTTTCAGTTGTCCAGTAACATTCTCCTGTATCTATTTTTTTTTTTACTTCTACATGTGAAAAACTAGTAAATTTGAACTAATCTGGATAAAAGATAAATTCTAAAAATGGTCTTTCACCATACTTCTCAAGGGTGAAGTGTTTCAATTTACAATTTTAAAAACAAACAAACACTGGAACAAACCCACAGAAACCTTCCTGGTCTGATATGTTGGCATACACAACTCAAAATGTAGAATTAAATTACGTTCTTGCTGTCATACGCAGTGATGATCAAATAGACTTTTCAACCAGAATTTATCTCTGAGGAATTTTAATGTAAAATAAAATCCAGGTCCCTGTGGGCACAGCAATTCTAACAAAATGAGGTGTAATAATGGTATTTTAAAGGCCAACATTACACACACTACTTGAAAGTCATTGGAAATTGTTCTGCTAAGAAATGAAATATTTTTATATAATGGCTTTTAATCACACAGAAGCTGCACTTACTGAATTAAAGGTCAATTTAAGCAGAAGTGGACTTCAAATGTGCAAACCTCAGAGATAGGCAAGAAAAAATAATTTCCAGTGTTGAATAGGGGAATTCAGGTTTTTAGTTATGGACTCTTGCTCAGGTTCTTGCATGGATTATTAAACTGTATGAAATGAGTTGACTGAGCAGATTAGTTGTTCTCAAAAGAATTTCATCCCGAATTACTCAGCTCTCACCTCCAATTCCAGTTAAAATTTGGAGATGTCAGTGTAATGGTCTCTTTGTGCAGCATACAAAGATCAGGCTCTGGATGCCAAAGGAAAAGGTTAAAACACACAGCAAAGGAGCAGGGAGAGTTGGTACTTCAGGACTGGACTATATCCATCGTATCTCAGTTAATGAAAATTGTTCTGTCCTTGTGTTTGAGAGGCAGAGGGAGCTTTTCATTTTTGGAATGTGATGTGCTTGGTATGCGACAGCATATTTGTATTTGATGTATGGTACACTGTAGTACTTCACAACAAGAAAAAGGAGGGACTCTGGCTACAAAAAGGGATCTGGGTCCTGCAAGCTCAGAAGAAATGTCAAGTGTTGGTGTTTCTCCTGCCCTGTCCCTTGCTTGTGTCCTCCCTTGAGGAGTATACAACATATTCTCCTGACATGGAGATCTCCTGCCTCTCCCGAGGAATACCTATTTCCTTTAAGTGAGGCAAGGTACAAAGTGGCAACTCTGAAGAGTTGAGTGCTCATCACCTTTCATATCACAGCTATTGCTGAGCTTCTTCAGCTGTTTGAAGGCTGTGTGTGAGTTGCCAGGTTTGTGATTTGGAATGATATGGGGAAGAGGGAAGAAAGTTCCTCAAATAATAGGTGTCTTGAATGAAGTATTTAGAATGGCTCTGTTGGTTCTGCTTGACCCTTGGAAAAATCTCTGTTCACAGACTATTAGCTTTTTTCATGTCTGGTTATCTACAGTAAGTCTTGCTGCAGTATGCTCTGAATTGAAACTGATAGAAAAAATCCTTTTGAGTATAATTTACCTTGTGACATAGAGAACTGTCAAAAGATGTTATCGTTTTTGGACAGGCTAAAGGATTCCAGTTTGTCTGAAGATGAGTTTTTTCTGCCCACAACTAAATAGTAAGGTACTTTTAGCTTAATTTCTAAATATTTATTAATGGAACTCAACTTTAGAGTCCTTGAACTGTAGCCTAATTATAAAACTGCGTCTAATTATGTTTCAGTCCTCATCTCTTTTTTATTGGTGTCTTTATTGGCATTTTTATAATGTAAAATCTGCTCTCAGGTGAAATAATTTCATTGAAATTAACTGGCAGTGATTGCATGGTTGTTTGGGCAGAAATTAGGTAGGGTAAAGTGCTGTAAAGTTAAAGCTCTACATTTTATGGCATATTGTGGAAAAAACATTTTATTCTTTCACTTGTGCAGTGATCTTTCCACTACATAATGGGCTTTCTGTCCTGTACAAGGTAACACAAATACAGGGCAAAGACCAGGATCTCTATTTATTAAAATCTTTGCACTGATCACATGTGTTGCACTGGAGATGGAAATTCTTGTGGTACTGCAAAACCTTAGTATGACTTCTCATCTATTTGAGGCTGCTTAATGCTATTTAGGATGCAGGGTCCTGCATCCTGCAGTAAATTGTTCTTATCTCCACACTTCTTTTCTCACACTGTTTCTCGATTAATGTGATTTACTTGTGCTGATTTTTATGCAGTTGCAGGGTGATGATTTATTCATCTGTCTCAAGCTCTGCATTGAAGGAATGGAAAGGAAAGAGAAGGCAGGGAAGGAAAATCGGGGAAAAAAGGAGGAAAAAAGAAAAGGGGGAGAATTAAAAAGAAGGGGAAAACAAGGGAGGGGAGAAGACAACAGCTCTTGGGATACCTTTTATACTTCTGGTCTGCATTGCCCTGATCCTTTCTGTTTATTTGGGCTGGTAACACTTGCTGTGGGTGCTGTGGTGAGGGGGCAGGGGGATGTCCATGCTCAATGAATGCCTTGATGTAAGGCTGCGAGTCTGCAGCGATTTGTGTGCAGCGAAGCTGCCCCTGGCTCACATCATGGCAATGAACATCCCAGAGTGGTGCCTGCAGCACAGGAACCTTTCAGGGAAACTGCCAGGGTTTGCCCTCTGTGAGAAGAGCCTGGTGGATGTGGGGAAGGTGGTTGTAAGGGAAAAAAAAACCTTTTTGGTTGACCGAGCCTGACTCCTGTTCGGGATTATAGGTTTTTAGAAGGATATTGCTTCAAGCCATGTATATCTGTCTCTGACTTGATTTCTGAACACTCAAGCTGGATTCTTCTGTCTTTCTCCAGGGGTTGAGGAATTATTCTTCTGGTCTGTGATATTTTTAGATTTCATATGCTTTCAAATACTGTTTTCATAGCTCACAATGAAAACCCTTCCTTGTCCATATTCATAAGGGGTATTACCACAGTATCACTGTGATGAAACTGTCTATTTTCTTCTTACCCAAACATGACCCTGAAATCTCTGAAATGTTTATATTTAGACCAGCGTTGTAATCCATGCACAGTGATTTCCCCAGAAATCTGCTGCTATGACACTGAGAGAGATCTTCAGGCGTTTACAGATGCAGATTTATTCTGAAACAAAAGTATAAATAGTTAAAGGTTAGAATGAGGAATTCTGTACCAGCTTGGTAATTTGAATCTGAAAAACTTGCTCTAAATAATGTCATCTCATCTTAATTTCAGAGAAGATTTTAGAAACATTTCAGTTAGTTATCGGAAGAGAAAGCATAGGACTCATGTTTGTAGCCCTGTTAATCACACTGACTTGTATTTAATCACATGGGTTTGCATTAATCACCAGAATTGCATTTATATTCTTTTATCATCTGTGAGGACTGCAGTAATTTATGCAGAAACCATTTCAGGCACTACTGAAATGCAGCTTCCTTTTGAAGGATGTGGCAAATGTATCATAGTCTGTAGCAGTGCTGACAACAGCCAAGGGCAAAAAGGGGAGAAAGGATAAGGTTAGGAAAGGTAGAACAGAACTACTTGAATGATTTTATTCTTACTGCTGTGAAAAATATGCTGTGAGCAATACGTGGGACTAACAAGATTTAGCTTTGCTACTTTTATGGAAATGTAGCATCTCTGTTGGCCTCCTAACAACCTGCTGAGGTGCTGAGATCAATTTAAATTTGAGGAAGAAATGGCATCTACTGAATGGCTAACATGATTTCTTGCAACATCCAGAACTTCTGTTGTGGCTGTCAATCTAGTCTGTAAAATTCATCTCCCAAGGAAAATAAATGGACAGGAGTTATGAAAAGACACAAAGCTAAGAGTAATAACTGTCCTGTTATTATTGCATATTATGAGCTTTTGATGTAGAGCCCCAGGTTTTTATAAAGAGGAGCATGTGTGTAACTTGACAAGGACTGCCCTCAGAGAAGCAGCATCATTACTCAGGCAGCTGTTCCTGTAGGGTGCACATTATCAACTTTAGTTGCCCTAATACTGTCATAGTTCAGGAATATGTCACATAATCACCTGCATTTTATTTTCATCGATTTGCCTGCAGGTCTATGGCAATAATGTCAGTCATGGGCATTGCATGGATTAAATTAGCATGAGTCACACTGAAACTACAGTGAAGGGGCAGAAAGAGATCAGGAGTACCAATACAAAAGGCTTGTCCTTATCACTCAGCAACAAGAAGTCTAAAAGAAGCGTCAGATTTTAATGTGTGTTTGTAGTTTATGTCACAACAGGTCTAGTCATAAATCAGTGTAGGGTTTCTGTCTCTGGATTATTAATAAGAATTAAGAAATTGCAGCTCTAAAATTACACTTACTAACAGCTGATTCCATGAGTTTATAGTATGTGTTATATGAAGCTTTTCCTACATTCTAATTTGTTAATGGAGTCAGTGGTTTTCCACTCACTTTTCCTCCAGCCTGGAGCATTCCATGGGGTTGTTGTGTCCCAGCTGCAGGACCCAGCACTTGGCCTTGTTGAACCTCATGCTGTTGGTCCCAGCCCATCGATCCAGACTGTCCAGATCCCTGTGCAGAACAGCTGACCAACCCTCCTGCCCAGCTTAGTGTCAGTGCAAACTTACTGAGGATATCCTCATCCAAATCATCAATAAAAATATTAAGCAGGACTGGCCCCAGTGCTGAGCCCTGGGACACCACTCGTGACCAGACTCCAGCTGGATTTAGTTCCATCCACATCTGACCATCCAGCCGGTTTTTAGCTCAGTAAAGAGTGCACCTGTCCAAGCCATGGGCTTCCACCTTCTGCAGGAGAATGCTGTGGGAGACAATATCAAAGGCTTTACTGAAATCCAGGTTCACCCCCAGCCTTTCCCTCATCCACTAGGCAGGTCACCTGTCAGGTTGGTCAAGCAGGACGTGTCTTTCCTGCATGACCAGTGTTGTTGACTTTGAAGGGATGGACATTTTTAAAGCTACAGTCTTGCTTGGTCATGGGAATCCTGAAGCTGCCCGACATAAACATCTGTGGATAGACAATTTATCCCTGCAGCTTCAGTTATTTCATTAAACAAGGTTCTGTGCTGTTAAAATGTATGGAATGATCTTTGTTAGTCAGAAACAATGTCTCTGGGCCTTTAAGTAATAAAACCAGGATGGTTTGAAAGACACCTAAGAATGTAACAATTTTCCTAAAGTGCTTCTGTCTAACATCCTTTGGTACCTGTGGGTGTCAAATACTTGTGTATTCCTAGAAAATCTCATTTATATTCACATAAATGAACAAAATGTTATGACTGTGGTGCTTTTCTAATATGTTAGTAGCTATCAGAAGTGAAATTTATATTTATAAATGCCTGCAGTTCTACTTGCCTTTTAAAATCATTGTGGTTCATTATGTGAAAAGCATCTTTTATGAAAGCATATAATAAAAATCACTTAAAACATGTCTTTGTTAGAAAATTGCTTGCTGCAGAAGGTTTTTTACATAGCTGAAAATTTCAGGAACTGTATTTGATACAAAGGGAAAAAAATAAAGTCAATCTTTGCACTAAAAGAACCATTCCCAGAAAGTTTTGATTTACTCATTTTTGCACCAGTATCTTTAAATTTTAACTTTTAGCTATGTGAAATATGACAGCTTGAGTGGGTATGATAGACAATATTAAGTAATAGTTGCCATATGTATCAGTTTATTTTAGGGAATGGTGAAGAAACTAATCCTGCTCATCTTTCTCATACATTCAGATCCACAAATCTAATTACTTGAGTGAAATAAAGGAGCTTGGGGCATTTTATATACTTGTACTCAGTTATATGTGCTTTTTTAGTTCTTTTTGTTGCTCACTAGTTGTTTAGGCACAGTTTGAAGGCACAACATCTCCATGTGCAGATTAAAGCTGTCCTTTTGGCATCCTGCACGAGTAATTAAAGGCTGGCAGAACTGCTTAATCAATTCCTGTGCCTCAGTTTTCTCCCCCTAGAGATGGAGGCGTTATAATCCAATCCTGGCATGATTTAAGAGGTGCTTAGGAGGCAGTCATTTACTGTGATCAGGGGGGATAGGAGTATTTAGACTGACTGTGCATTTGAGCTCCAGTGTAGTGAGACACTGAGGGATGTGTAACTTTTTATGGGAGATGTGCAGTGTTTTTTTCATAATATTTAGTCCTGGATATCACATTGTTGTAGTTTAATCTCCACTGCTGCTTTTTCATGTCCAATAACATTTTCAGACCCATTTTCCCATGTAAGATGATTTTAGTGCTTAACACATTTCTTTCTACCACAGATTTTAAAATATATCAAGTGTTTTCTGACATTATTTTAAGAGAAGCTAGAAGGAGTCTAGGGAAAAGCAAATGAAGCATCTGAACATTAGAGAACTTGACAATACGGGAAGGTTGAAGTCATGGCATTTGGCCAGCGTAGGAAGGAGTGTTAAATTTGTTGAGTCAAGTGTACACGCTATATCTAAATTTTCTTACTTTTGGGACCTTAATTTTTTGAAACTTTTGAAATTTATTTATCCCTCCATCTAGAGTAGAGTGAACTCACCTGGAAATGTTATGTCACTGTCACTGTCTTCTTCCAGATGAGGAGAGAGGAGGGAGATTTGGAGCATCCCAAAGGTCAGAAGTGCCTCCTCAGCAACTGTTGCTCTGTCAGGGACATCGCTGATATTTAGTGTGCAATATGCTCGGATCTGTAAAGAAACAGTCAATTCCTCCACAGATGAACATCAGTTTGGAAAATGTTTTGCCAAGCACTAGGCAAAGTTATCTTCGTGTGCTGCGTTGCTATGTGTGGCAGGACACGAGACTGTCTTAACAGGTGGTGAAATATTCTGTTGGCAAGCCACCAAACCACGCTGGAAGCTTTTAGGTTTGTTCCCCCAGGGCCCCATTGTGTCAGTCCTGGAATGAGGGTTCACCTGAGGCTGCAGAGGGAAACCCCATCCCTGCTGAAGGAGCGTGCAGGAGCCCCAGGGTGGGCAGCACCTGCACCTCAGTGCATGCTGGACCAGCTGGGGGTCTCTCTCTGCAGCCTCTGCCGGTTCCTTTCCAAGGAGTGTCTGTGGAAATGTCACAGCTCAGACTGGAGGAGGCAGTCAAGAGAAGGCATCTGTATTGCTACTTTGAGCATATGGACTCGTTTAGAAGCCAAACTGAGAAGACAGGAGAATACTGGTAGCCTGTCTTGTAGATAAGGTGATGTAAGTGGAAGGAAAGTAAAATCACCTGTTAATTCTTTGATGCAGTGAGATGAGAAATGAGTGAGCTCTGTTAATTACCTGTGTCATGCATGGCTGTTCCCTTGTCCCTCTTTGCCATCACATCTGCCCAATTACTGAGGCAAATGTAATTTTGTGTTTAAGGATGTGGACTATAATCTCACTGGCAATCATTAGTGAAACTAACCAAGTCAAAATATCTCTTTTATCAGTTTGGTTTGTTTGTTTTGTTGTGTTTTTTTTCCCCCAGCAACTCTGGCAATCCATTTTTTTAAAGCTTTTATCTGATTTTCTTCCACATTGAAGAAATGGCTTTCCTTTATAAATTAACTTTGTCTGTCTTCTGTGAAGAGAAGTAATCTAGAAGTACCTATAATGCTATCAAATGAGACTTACCAAATTCATCTCATTCTGGTGAGGGACATCATATTTTGCCACAAATGCTCTTTATCTATTTAGTGCCCAAATCCATATATTTTATTATAAATTGGTTCCACCAGATTTTCATCAAAACCAATAGGAAATATTGTCAGTGGATCTTGGAACTGAGAAAATCAGATACAATGGTGGGAGTATAAGGGGAAAGAACCTGAAAAGCATCCCGACTTAAAGTGAAAGTCTGATTTCCTTAAATTCTGTGATCCTGTGAAATCATAACATCAGAGCTAAATAAACAAGACTCTGATATATATATATAGATATATATATATATCCCATGGAACTAGGCAGTGGGAGAATGCATGTGCACTTTTAAATTCAAGGTCTGTTATAAGAATGTGATCTTTATATTTGGCCATGTGACTTTTTGCCCATTTTTCTGGACTGTCAGTGGCCAGGGAGAACATCACATGTTTGCTGTGATAAATCCAGAGACAGTCTGGAAAAGACAAAACTGTAGAAGTTAAGTGTTCGATTAAGAAATGAAACTGTGGTAGCTGAAATAAATTACAAATTTATATTCTACATCTCTCTTCTCGGCCTCAGAAAAATTTGATTAATTTAGAGATAACAGATTGCCTGTCAGGTATCACTGCTGAAGATTTTGGTACCATAAATTATATTAGTTTCCTTGTGCAAGGATGAGATTTAGTGGCCTTTCTGTACAGGAGATAAAATTGTTTGTTGTGTTGTGGCTTCTTCCAGCTTAAGAAGAACTTTGTGCTAAATGTTTATTAGTTGATTTGAATACTCCATTGACAAGATCTCAGAAGTTAATTTTAAAAAAGTTGGATATAGGCAACCTAATTCACTTTTAGGTAATGATCCAAATCTAATTTGGATAGCTTCAAATTGAAGTTTTGTCATTGGCAGTTGTTGGTAATGTCATTGGCAGATATGTGGCTTATTTGATTCTGTGCTTTTTATTCCTTGGGAATATGGTGAAAAAAAATTTCAAGTGGCTGCTTTAGCCTTTTTTTTCTAGTTCTTAAGGACTAGGAGTATCAAGTAAATAAACAGCCAAAGAACTAGCTGGTCACCAGGTGAATGTAGGTATCAGGAGTAAAACTGTTAATCATGTGTTTTTGGCAGGATCTTCAAACAACTCAAGATGATGGTCCCCTTGTCTTCAGTGCTGAGAAGGGCAGAGGGTCAAATAGTCCCTTGCTTTGAAAAGCTTGCAAACCAAATGGGGCCCAAAGTGGTAGCAGATTGGGTAAATGAAGTTGTCACACCAAGTGACATGCTATCAAAGTGCAATTCTATTGAGGCAGTCAATAAAATATTTCTTTGATTGCTGGTGTTTTTTGGAGGGAGTGGTATTAAGGGAAGTGTTTGCTTAGCGGCAAGTGTAGAGGGCAAACCAAAGGGGAGTAAGAAAGTGGAGGGACAGGTAGGAGGGAGGGAAATGAAAAGTACTGAGGAGGGTGTAAGTGAGCCTGAGTGCACAGCTGGTTTCCAGAGGGCTGAGACATGCTGGGCAGTGCTAGAAGGTGCTCCAGGTACTTTTCAGCTATATGGGCAAGTACAGCCAGAAACAGCAGCTGGCAAGATGATTTTCTTTAATTCAGCAGAGTGGTGTTTGGATTTCTTTGGGATGCAGTAAAGGACACAGAAATTCAGCCAGTTGCTAATTGTTCAGGCAGTTAAATTTAGGTCTTGTTCAACCAAAAGAACTAATCAATCTTTTCAAGAAATATGAGAGCAACCATAGCCAGAGAAGGGCAAAGGGATTGTCTTTCCTCTTCTTTGAGAAGCTTTCTTGTCTCTTCTGTCTAGCTCTAGTGCAAATATTGTGAACGCAGCAGATTTTTGTACTGCAAAACTCCTATTCAGAGGAGGATGGCCCAGTGCTTAAGATGCTAGTTTAGAATAATCAGATTTTGGTTTATGATTAACATCCTCTGAACTTGGTGTGGAAGTTACTTGCCTTTCCTGTACCTATATTTTGCCCAATGGGGAAGTGAGCAAAAAGAAAGAACCATTAAGCAATTTTGTGAGGAAAAAGAACATTCCAAACTTAAAGGATCATGGATGTTGCTGTGCTCATAGCGTAGTTCAATCCAGCAGCCCACACATAGGCTGCTTGGGTTCTATTCCAACTTGTCTCAGGCTGCCATTCCAGAAGACACTTTCACAGGTCCTAGGTCATGTTTTCCACCTGCATAGACATGTTTGAGCCATCCTGTGCCATCTGAGATGCCTGTGAGAAGGCAAATGAATCAAATCTGTGTTTTCTCAAAGTCGATTCTTTGGTTTTAGCTTAGTCCCTATTCTCTCATAATGGTTTGACTCCCTCTTAATTCCTTCTTTGATTTTTCACTCTTTTTTTTTTCTTCTCTACACCTTTTCCTGTGTTGTTTATTGGTTCTTTCCATTTTGTTTCCTGTTTAAATCACATTCCATGAAAATCATCTGCCATGCACCATTCCAGCATCTCTGCCTTGATGCTGCCCTCTCTTACAATCTGGTCACACAGGGCAGTCTAGGGAACAGCTTGTTTAGATTTTGAAATACGTGGCAGTTCTTTGAAGCTCTGCCAGGTTTTCACATCCTCTGAGGATAAGCACCTTTCAGAATACATGCAGAGAGTGTCTGATGAGCCACCTTCTCCTGTGGGAGAGCCCCATAGCATTAAGCCCTGTGAAGTGCCTAAGACAGGAGCAGAAGTCCCTAGCAGTACATTGGCATAGCTGTTAGTGTTCCTTCCCTTCTCCTGAGTAAAATGAGGCCTTTGCAAACTTGAAAACTCATCCTTCAATCCCCTTAAATTTCTACTGCCTGGGTAGGTTTTACTGCTGGACCTCTTAGGATCACCCTTTATGCAGAACAGTAGCCACCCAGTACTGTGTGAAGTTTTGCAAGGGTGCATCCTTCCAGCTGGATGTTGCAAAGCAAAGGGGGAACAAAGGTCTTCCCACACATTGGGGTTATGCTGCAATGTGCAAGTCAGTGTCCTCTGCAAAGTGCTTTCTGGTTTTAACCAAATACCCAAGGACTCATGTAGAAGTCTGTGGCTTCATTCTGAAAGCACTCATGGTCTTGTTTATTTTGAGCCTCACTTTAGAGCATTTCTGCATTATCTGGGCAATGATGTGCAATTAGATTCTGTAATTTGCTGAAAGGTTACTATAATCATCTCTCCTAGCATAGTGTTCATATTTGCCATTTAGGCTGCATTAGAAAGACCACATTTCCCTCTTTTCAATTTTGATTAAGAGAATGAAGCTCATCATAGTGTTTTATGCTTGTCTGGATGTTACTCAGAACTCTCCTTATTTGTTAAGCAAACTGTTCCCATGCTTCATGGAATTTTACAATACTCAAAGCACCAGCAAGCAAAAGCTTACAAAAAAATAACAAAAGACAAGCATTTACAAGAGAAGTGCACCTTCATGTTTCTTTAAACAGCAAATGCTTTATTAGAGCTTCACAAGAACCAGGACAATCCATCAATAAGAAAAATCCATCAGATCTGTAAAATGCAAAGAGACATCAGGGATTCATTGAAATGCAATTTGTTAGTGGGTGGGAGAGGGTTCTGGAGGAGCGTGGCTGCACACTTGTCATATATGTTGCCCTGACATCATCTTTTGAGGGATTTGAAGAGAGGTTAGTGTGTTATATGGACAATTGGTCTGCCCTGTGGAGTCATCTTCATGCTCTTCCATGCTGGAGAGTGCCTGGGATGTAGCAGCTGCCCTCTTCCATTGCTGGGCCATATTTCATGCAGTCATGCAGGTCAGGATATGAGTTCTCTTTGGCTTTGTGACACTGTACAGCAGAAATTGTCCTTGCTGTATATTAGGATAGCAGCTGTGGAGTGGCAGTCCTCCACTAAAGGGTGCATTATTCCCAACTGCAGTTTCCTGTGGTGGCCTTTCCTCTGGTACATGATCCGCTGTGTCAAACTTGACCAGTGAAGTTCAACTGTAAATGGTGGGCAAATTAACATTATTGTGCCCAGTGCTGGGGCACAGTTGGCAGTACAATAATAAAGATAGAAAATACATGGCATGGCAGTGAAGATTGGCCGTAGTTGGGTGAATGATCAGTTGTTCTGTAGGTCAGTAGCAGTGCAAGTGTGCCCAGAAAAAATGAGTGGTAACTGCAGATGACCTAAAGCTGGCCAGGAAACCTCAGCTAAGTTTAGTCATTTTAGAAGATCAGTAACAGAAACCAGCACCACACAAAGCAATTGCTTGTCAGTCACGAGCTTTATTATAGTGTCTTCCTGCATTTTCTGTAGTAAAAATCTCGTAGAAGAATACTCAGTGTTCTATATTAATCAGGTTTTCAGGCTTTTGAGAGTCTGTCAATGACAAAGGGCATTTTTTTCCCCACAACCCTGCAACAGATATTAATGAGAACAGAGGCTCGGGCAAACATTTGTCACCGTCAGCTGTTGTTCCTGCAGGAACACAATGGTGGAATAGGAGCAGCAGCAGTACAAGAGTAAGGCTGAGTTCTTGGAAAGTGTATGGCCTGGGAAGTATGAAATTCAGCCAAACCCTTGGAAAGGAGGAGCCATTGAGCCTGTTGCACCAGAGCTGTGCTGGGATCAAAATATTCATAGCAGAACTGAAATGGAGCAATACACTGTGGTATCTCAGACTCAGGCATCCCAACTCCATTATAGAATGGTAATTTATACTTACTGGGTGTGTTCAGCACTAGAGAAAAAAATAACAGGCTTTTTTAATAATCCCTACATTTATTATTTTTCTATGAATTATGAAATTCCATCTAGTTTTTAATCCTACCATGTAACAATCATAGGATTAAATGGTGGTAAGGTGTAACAAGTATCTCATTGCCCATCTCTTTTTGCTGACCATATTTTGAGATTTCAGTGCTGAATTGAAACGGAGGCAGCATCATGACAAAAAAACAAAGATTTGTTTTGTTATTAAATGCCACCCAAGTAGATCTTGAGTAGTTAGATATGAGTGTTACCTCTTTGGAGAGGAGACTTTCTGTTAGCCAAATAGTTCCATAAGCTCTATACTTAGATATGTGTAGTCCATTGCACTGTCTCTTCCTGCCCCTCTTTGCAGCAGAGCAACCAAGTAGCATCTTTGTGATGATTCTCTGGTTTCACTTCAGCTCCCCATGTGCTAACAGTGAGGAGGTGGGAATCTTGTGTGGCTTCAGGGAGTCTTGAGTAGTCTATTTCTTGTGCTTAGCACCCTGCTGTCATGCTTGTGTGAGAGTCAGTAGCTAAGTTTTGAAATTAGCTCTGTACCAGGCTTCGTGCTTCAATATGTTGTCCTTGGAGCTAACTTTTATTTCTGGAACAAGCAGGGTTTCTTGAACTTTGCTCCTACGCTTCTCAGATACCAGCTGGGTATCATGGATCATGCTTAAATTTCTATTTTGACACGTTTTTATGGCTTTGTGCTAAGAGAAAAAAAAATTGTCTCTTTAAACATGGGCGTGCCTGGAAAACCGCATATATTAGTCATGCAGCCCTAGTATTTCTTTTACAGGTTGTAGAAGAGTGATGTACTAGGAGAAAGAAAAAAAATGTTGTGGAATGGTGTTGTAAAAGTATTGTAGAACATTGTTCTAGATGCAGGAGTTTGCACCTATTCAAACCCAGAGCACTTTGCTGTGCTCAAAAGATTTTTGGAGAGGGAGTCCGTGACTGGTTTGGGTCTCTCATGAGTGTCTCTCTTTCCAAACGGGGTTATTGGGTTACACCCTTAAATAATGCCACTTGTGCAACGTTAGATTAGCTTAATTTCTTCAGTATTTTACCAGTGCTGGGAGTTTCTGAGAAAGTCTTCCTCTTGGAGCGCTGTCTGAGCAATCCTATTGTCCTAGCCTGAGTGGTTTGGACCAGGTTGGGATGTTCTTTAAGAATGCTGCTGAGTGGCTGGGGGTGATGCATGTTGGGATGTCTGGTGAGATCAGCTCCTGTCCAGCCTGCTGCTGCTCTGCACGAAGCTGAGCAGCACAGGCTGCATCAGATAATCTTTGGTTGTTAGTGGTTTGGGGGGTTTTGTGGGGATTTTGGAGGGTTTTTTTTGCATTGGTTTTGTGGGTTTTTTTTTGTTTGTTTGTTTTGATTTGGGGGTTTTAATTTACTTTTTTTTTTTCTTCTTAAATTGCCATAGTCCTGAAAACTTTTTTAAGGGGAGGATGCCTAGGCCTGTCAGGGTGGTAGTCTCAGCAGCTATTATAGTATTGTCATTCTTGCCTCAAGACAAGAGTTTTCATTGTAATAAAGCTTTTTCAACTAATCTGTAGTTTATTTTATTAATTAGTTTCCTTTCTTTGGTACTTTGAAGACACTTAACAACATTCACATGGCAGTCATTCTGAAATTGGTCATTTGAGTTCCAGTTCCTCACAGAACCAAATGTTTTATTTGATAAATAAAAGCACTTAGAAGACTGAAAAAGGGGAGCTGTTTAGTCTTATTTCTTCTGAAAGTTTACTGAAGATGCAGAATCCCCAAATGGAAATATTCTTGCATTTTGTGTCTAGAAGTGTATCTTGATGACATTTATAAATTATATCAGGTGTGTTTGATGTTCTTACTCAAATTTTATGTGTTATTGTGGAATCTACTGTATGTTTTGTCAATACCACACTGCCTGGTAATTACTCTCTACATTTATTTACTTGACAGCATCTAGGTTTTCCATCATATCAAATCTTTTACTTCATTCCCAATGCTAACTGGGCTTAACTATTTAGGAGTTATATTCATAGCAATATATATAATATATAGCTGGGTCAGCACTGATACCCATTTTAGACACCTTTTTTTAAAAATCTTTTTATGTTATTTCAAGATAAAACTTACTGGTAGCGGATTTAGTCTAACCATATTAAAGAGGTAGCTTTTATCCTGGATTTTTTTTTCATAGAGTGATCATGTTTATCAGCTTTTTTAACAGTCTTCAGAAGTCAACAGAGAACTGGACTACTGAGATTCAGTTCCTGTCTGTTTCTTTAATTTTTAAAATCTATTTTGCTGTCAGAGGAACAGGCTGTCCATACACTCTGATAGATGTTCTCAAACAACTTCAGTCATTTCTCCGTATGGGCATGCAAAGAAAAAAATTGCTGGCCACCTCCTTCACTAAGTTCTGACCTTGTTCAAGCCTTACAGGCCACTGAATGTTCTTTGGTTCCTCTGCTCCTTTTTTTTATTATTTTCCCCCCAATACCTGAATGCAAATCCATAATATGGGTTACCTACCATATGGATCTCAAATAAAATATTTGCCACTTACCAGTACAGATCTTGTTGTAGAGCACGCCAAGGCTTTGTGAAACACAGTCCATCTCCCCTTCTGCCCTGTGGGCCACCACTAAACTGAGCTATTCCTGTTACTAAAGCTAATCTTTATCTAGAAGGGTGGTNTTTTTTTTTCATGGAGTGATCATGTTTATCAGCTTTTTTAAACAGTCTTCAGAAGTCAACAGAGAACTTGACTATTGAGATTCAGTTCGTCTCTGTTTCTTTAATTTTTAAAATTTATTTTGTTGTCAGTGGAACAGGCTATCCATACACTCTGATAGATGTTCTCAAAGAACTTCAGTCATTTCTCTGTATGTGCATGCTAAGAAAAAAAATTGCTGGCTACCTCCTTCACTAAGTTCTGGCCTCATTCAAGCCTTACAGGCCAATGAATGTTCTTTGGTTCCTCTGCTCCTTTTTTTTATTATTTTCCTCCCAATACCTGAATGCAAATCTATAAGATGGTTACCTACCATATGGATCTCAAATAAAATATTTGCCACTTACCAGTGCAGATCTTGTTGTAGAGCACTCCAAGGCTTTGTGAAACACAGTCCATCTCCCCTTCTGCCCTGTGGGCCACCACTAAACTGAGCTATTCCTGTTACTAAAGCTAATCTTTATCTAGAAGGGTGGTGGAACTGAGGCTTAAGGGGGAGGTTGGGCACTTGCTGCTCCTTCAGTTTACCAGTAAGAGCCATCAGATGCTTTCCCATAAAGCAAGTAAAGTGTGGCAAGTCTGTTTTCTCTTGTTCTAAACTGGTGCTAGTAGGCTGGCTACTTGCCTTTTCCTAACCTAGACCAGCCCCTGACTCTAACCCACATCCTCTATGTCCATGAGGGGAAGGTGGAGCCAGAGAAATCCCTGTGTAGGGCAGACAAGCCTTCGCCTGGCCTTAACCCTACCCAAGAAGACACCCTATAGGTGCTGGGGCAGTTCCTAAGACTCACCTGCAGCCTGGAAACTTCTCTGTTTACACTACCAGTGGTAAAGTTGTGGTTACAAGTAGGTTGGTTGTAAAAGGCTGAGCCATGTGTTCAGTGGTCCATGGGGTTATATGGATGGGATCTAAATGGACCTATGAGGAATAGTTTATTTTAGCCCCAGTCCTCTCCACTGTCTCTGTATGGAATTGTGTGGACGGGATTAGGATTGCATTTAGGAAAAGAGTAAGTGAACCCCATTTATGTGTGTACTTGGCATGAGCTGCAGGATTTCCATGAGAGGAAGTTTCTTTAGATAACGCCAAGCCTCTGGCTTGAAACTTCTATTTCCAACCCTATTTGTAGTTCTGGTTTGGATAGGAAAACTGAGAAACTATATTATTAATTACTATTTACTGTAACCCTGGATTATAAAATTAGAGTTGGTGTTTGCAGAGGCTAAACTGTAACATTGCATCTTAGTTCAACTAAATACCTACAGAGAAACTGAAAGTTGGAGATAGGATTAAAACAAAACAAAACAAACAAAAAAAAAAGAACTAACAAAAAATACCACCAAAACCCCAACCCAAAAAAACACCAATCCATAGGAGGTGGGTGTTATGAGAAGTTGTTCCCTTGTATGCCTTGCACTCTTGGGCCTGAGTGCACACTTGGAGACATGGATGTGTGCCGTGGATATTTTTGGGTGAAAAAGGGTCTATCATGCCAACTTTTCATGCTGTAGTTTGTTATCCATGTTATGAGCTGCTCAGACTGCACTCACCATGCCTGCTGGTTCTTGCTGTGAACAGAGTCTGAGGGTGTTGCCATGGCCAGGAGGCCCAGCTGGCAGCCACCTCTTTGAGAAGGAGATGTTGGATTTTCAGGATCAAAGTTATGGCAAAGCTGGGGGCAGACTGGCTCACTGGTGACAAAAAGCAATGGCCTGTGGTGATTCAAAAGGTTAAATTAAATGATTCCTCTGTAAAACTATCTGGGATACTTATTGATATTTTATGAAGAGGTTGGTGAGGGTTTTGGGACTAGTCAACAATCGTAAAAGCAATCCAGAATGCCCACATATGCCAGAAAATGAACATGGCTATTGGCAGCAAAAAGCTGGTCTTTGTCTTTTTTCCTTCTCTGGTGTCGTCCTTTCTATATCTCTCTGTTGTAAATTTGTCAAAACTGCCTTGATGTTTCACATGCCATGTGCACAAGGATGTGAGACACTGGGTTGTCATATTCATTACTGGCTTGGCCCAGCTCAAGTGTGTGTATGTGTGGAGGGGAAGGGGCAGGTGGAAGCTGGACTCTCATAGGACTCTGAGGGTGGCTATAGGTTCCTCTTTTACTCTCTCTTTGTTTACTTCTTTGCCTTTCTTAATATTTTGAGTAGCTTGAGATGAGATGGTTTGGATTTTGCTAAGCTCTATGGGTTGGTGCTAACTCAATGCTTTGTGGAATGCTTTATTTTGGTTACATGTTACCCTTCAGACTTTTGCCAAGACCTCTTATTTTCTAGAGTTTACCAGTAAAAGTACCCCCTGAGAAAATGTGGAGCTTTTCTCCTTTGTGCCCACTCATAAGGTGTTAAAAGAACTGAGGGCTCCTCTAATAATTTGGTGGGCCAATTTTGTGAGCCTTGGATATTTTTAAAGTGAAACTCCGTGGGTGAGCTTGTAGCTCCGGTCCTGGGGTCTTATCAGGTAGTGTGGCATCACCTGCATGATCACCTTGAGCCCTGGTTTCTGCTGTAGCAGTGCTCACCATCCCTTTGGGCAGCCTGACCTTGGTGTGGGGCTGGCTGGGCTTGGGAGAGGAAGGTGGTCAGAGAGAGAATGGAGCAGTGCTGGGGCTGTACATTCTTTGTTTTGAGGAGAAGAGATGGTGTGATGTTTATATGTTTATTCACAGTATCTGTGAATTTCTACTCTTTGAATACCATGGTGTTTGCGGGGGTTTGTTTTCACTTGTTTGGTTTTGGTTTTTCCTGTGACAATAGAAAGTTTGGTCAATTTGTAATGGGAGAGCAATCTGAACATGGCTTTGTGAGAGGGTTCCTTCCCACATACAAACACTCCATAAAGATCTGGGGTTGCTTAACAAGGAGAGTGAAGCCTTTTTGCAGCTGTGTGTCAGTCTTCAGCATTAAAATGAATGGGTAGCAATGGGATTTATTGATAGAATGCTTTTATTTTAGTCAAATACAGTGTAAAGTGTAGCTGTGTCAAATTACTTTTGAGCTTGCTGATTGACTAGCCCTTGCTGCTGACTGACTGTACATTTATTATCTAGTGGATGGCAGTCCACTTCTGAATTAGTGAGGGGAGAAAAATGAAGACCAAGTTTTAAATAAGCATCAGCTATAACAGTTTCTCTTGCAGCCTTACAGTACTCATACACATAAGGATAATGTTAGTACTGGTTGATGTAATGACCCATAAACAGAAGAAAAACCTAATTACTTTTTTCTCTCTTTGTCTGAACTGGAGGAAAACTTGCAGCGCCAGCAAAATTCTTTCATTCTTCCTTGCTTTGAAACCGTGGGATTCTTTGCCAAAAGAAAAGTTGTTTCACTTTAAAAAACCGCATCCCACCAAGGACAATTTACTTCGAAGTATGTGCCCACATACACACCCCACATCCTCCATACTCCTGCTTTTACCTGCTTTTATTTTGATAAAATAGTTTCCTGTATGAACTTTAGAAACTGCAGTGCATGAACACCCCCGAAAATAAAAGGCTATCCAAGCCTAACTATGAGAAGTATTGAAAGCAGCAGTATTTTTGTTTTGTGGCATAAATATTAAAATTACTCCTTTTTTCATTCGATACAGGTACTTCAGAAACTAGGAAAAGCGGATGAAACTAAAGATGAACAGTTTGAAGAATACGTTCAAAATTTCAAGCGACAAGAGGTCAGTTACTTTTTCAGTTTCTTTATTTTTATCTAAAGAATTGCTGATTTTGAAGGTGTTACAGGGTAACAGGTAAGATTTATTTTTTTTCAGTGGGTACAAGATGTTTTTCTGGTGTTTTCAAACAGAAATAACAGTTGGATTTGTGCGTGCAGAGGGATAAAAATGGTCTGATAATAAAAGGATGTGTTGTGATCCCATGTAGTATCATCGTTCTTGAACCACATGAGATCACAGTGTGGCAGCAGATTTCCTCAGCCTAACTGAGAACAGAGCCCAGCCCCAGCTGAATGCAGCGTGGTGTTTGCTTCTTCCAAAGAAGAGAAGTATTGCCTTGGTTTCCCTTTGTGGGGATTGCCTTCATCACTGCAACATAATAACACTGGGTTTATAAGAAGTGAATAGTTTTGGTGTGTGTTGTGACAGCCCCTGTGGGTGCTGGGGTCTGTGGTGGCAGTGAAAAGTGACAGGGAAACAAAGGTGCCCCAAAGAGTTTACAATCTACTACCAATGCAATCCTAAATTCTAACCCCAGTTACTTGTTGCTTTGTTGGACAGACATTTTGGCTCTGAGGTGATAAACTGTGGTTAATTCTATAGGACCTTTCTAGTACAAATTAATGCCTCCCATGAGCTGCAGTAATACCCCTGGGAAAATAGTCTTGTTACGTAAGTATGGACTGACGTGTCTGTGGCCTGTGTGAGCTGTCACTTAGAGCTCCTAGAGAAAGGCACTGGAGGGTGAGAATTACTCCCACATATTTTACACAATGCAAAAGTTGGCTCATGTCAGTGTTTGCAGTTTCTGTTCTGAATCAGTCCTGTCCACCACATGCGCTTTCCTCCTTTCCATGTAAACACAAACGCTGCATCCTGCCTGCTAGGATGCTTAGTGACTCTTGCTGCATCTTATGGTCACTTAGCCTTTATTTTCCTCTCTCAGTGCACAACAGAGGGAAGTTTCAGCAGCCACTGGGCTGTTGTCTAGATCTTTGCTCTACACCAAAGAGAAAAATGCTGGAAACTTAAAGAATCTGTTTTTCTGATAGGGGCAGTTCCTCCCTCAGCTTTCTTGAGGTCAGGAAGATGGTGGGAATTAATAGGTCTGAAGAAGCTTTGAAACCCTGCAGAGATGTTGTATTTTCCCTTTTCTTTCCCTTCCACTTTTCCAAGTCTTCTTGACTTCTTGATTGTCTTTATGTTTTCGCTATCCCAGCTGTTTTCACAGCTGGTAACTGTGTTTCTGTAAGGGTATTTTGGGTGTAGAAGGAGCAACTGGAGCATTCCCATGAATAAACAGTTTGTGGGATTTTTTTTCTTTTAGTTCAAAATTCTGAGAGAAATTTAAAAAAAAAAAGAGGTGAAAGAGAAAACACATCTATTTTTAAACAAAGTTATGTCTCAAGTGTTGGGGTTTTTTCTGTCCTTAAAAGGGAATTTTCTGTAATGGTGATTTTCAGCTGAAAGTCTTGCCTAAGGCTAAGGAGGATCATAGTATTGCTTTTATTTTATTTCTCCCTTCTTTGGTGTACAGAGAGACAGTAATAAACAGTCAAGGACTCTGCAGGAACTGCATGATGCTGAATCTGGATGCAAATGTGACTTGGGAATTGTGCAGGGAGCAGTGAGTGAGAGCAAAGGGAACCACTACACCTCTCAGGAGGGCCCCATGCAGAGCAGGCGAGGGCCACTGGCACTCCAGAGGACAGACACTGGTTCTGTGTTTATTGAAAGAGTCACACATGCTTACTGTGCTTTCAGAGAGTTCTGTTGTGCTCAGTTCTTCAAGTAAAAGAGGAGAAAATGCTGCAAAAGCACTCTTTCTGCCACGATCACCATTAGGACGGATATAAATAGCTAAGTCTTTCTAATTTTGGTCCATGCTTTGATTTACAATGAATTAGCAATGCAAAGATATGAAGCATTACAATGTGCCTCTGAATTATTACTCTTACTCTGATGAATGCCATGCAGAACTGCTGTCCTCTGTGAACTCAGGCAGCCATCTCTTCTTGATTGACATTCAGTTCTGCTTTCAAGGTGAGTTCTGATACTCTAGAGCCTTTAGAAAGAGAAGAGTTAAATTCTAGATATTGAAGAATAAAAAAGGGTGTCTGGTTGATTGATTCTCATGCTGAGGTTCCCCAGATTGTTGATGTAGCCAGTCGGAGGGCTTGCAAGCAGAACCACCCCTGGTCAGGGCTCTCCCATCTTTTTTGAATCCCTCCAGGATTATTTGTCTTTTTGGTGGTCACTGACCTAGCAGGGCTGTGGCAGAGGTAGTTGGAGTGAACATCCAAACTTTACTTCGTTTCTTGCAATCTCACTTAGCAGTGACTTGTCTGTTCCCTGACCATGTTACCTACCTGTATATCATTTTGAGAAACACAGTCACTTCAGTTCTGTGTCTCTTTGCAAGTTCTTTGTTGCAGCTGGTGCCCTGTGTCCTCTGGGCATCCTGGTAAGCTGGAAGCTGTGAAAATGGTCTGTTTGTCTTGTTTACCTGCCTAATTGAGCCTGCAATACTTGGGAGGTCAACTGATCTTACGTATAGAATGATGTTTTTATTAATACTCCCCAGAGATAATAAATGAGGGCTCTCGGTTCAGCCTAGGGAAAGCATAGAGAAGGGAAAGTGCTCATTATCCAGGAAACAGGTAATTAAACCCCTGAAATCTTCACATGCTGTTTTTTGCCTGAATAGCAGATCAGATGGTGGGTATGTACCAACCTCAGCAGAAGGCTGTGTGTAAGGACACGTGCAGCAGATCTGTCTGGAGGAAAAGCTCATTTCAGTTCCCCAGTGATCCATTCCCATCTCTTTCTGAACACAGCTGGGTAAGAGCCCCTTCTGGACTTGACAGCTCAAGAGTGGAAGTACCCAGATGAATCACCATGGAGAAACTGAGTCATCCCATGTCCAGAGAGAACAGAGCACAGTTGCTTTGCAGAGCCTCAGGACTTTCTCTTTCAGGAGCAATAAGCTGCCGCAGCTGACGCCAACAGTGAAAACATTTAGATTTCAAACAGTGATTGCAGCTGTTTTTCACCTCCCACTTAAGTTGAAAATTGAAATTGTCACTCAAAATCAAAGCTTGTGGGACAAACAAAATGTATGAATTCATGTATGACAGCATGAGACAGACTTTCAGTGTATTTGAAGAAATTTCTTGAGGCTTAAACATTTCTCTCTGTACAGCTAATTTTGGATATGCTCAGCCTCTTAATCAACCCTGAAGTTCAGAGTGAGGAACAAAAAAAAGAATTCCTGCATAATTTTTTCGACTGTGAAATTGTCATCAGAGTCCATCAGAGATCAACCCTTTTTTTGACAGGATTTGCCTTTATGCCCATGTATATTTTAATGACTCAGAGTGCTGGCTTTACGTGTCTAAGAGAGCAATATTCTATTTCATGTATATGCATATTTACCCTTCATTATTTTTCTATATGTAGTTACAAGACTTCCAGTTTTTCAGAGTACAGTTAAAATATATTTTAGTGTTTAAATCCATTAACGTTATGTATTGTGTGTAAGCACAAAAGATTCAGTCGTTGCTACTACAAAAGCAGCTGCCCATGGCATGTTGTCAGAAAAAGAACAAAATGTCAAGTATTGTTGTTGCTATAAAATTAGGTGAAATGAAGAGCCTTTTTTAGCTGCTTCTGTGGGCTGTTTCACTTAATGTGTGCCTCGTAGTAAGAGCTGCTCCTTGAGTGTTATTCTCAAGGATCTTGAAAAGATTTGTCCTGACCTGACTTCATTTCACACAACCATGCTCAGCTGCCTTACAGCTGTGTCATGACGTTGACTAAAAGTTCGTCTCTGAGACAATTAACATCTACTGAATGTTCTTTTAACATTAGTTGTGCCCCTGATTTTTTAAAACTTATTTATGAATTAAGATACCCAAGATAAGATTCACCACCTACACATAAGCACCAGATGTTCCTCACGGTGTCCCACCTGGCCCCCAGCTGTTGCCCAGACAGAGACACACAGCTTTGGCCAGAGCCTTGTGTCAAACATGCTGGCTCTGTCACCCTCTTTGGCACCTTGTGGCATCCAAAGGAGAGCAGTGAAGATGGGGAAGGGCCTGGAGGGGAAGTGTGTGAGGACACTGAGGGCACTTGATGTGTCCAGCTGGAGCAGACTGAGGGGATACCTCATTGCAGGGACAGCTCCCTGGGGAGGGGCAGTGGAGGGGCAGGCACTGATCTCTGCTCTGTGGGGACCAGGGACAGCACCCAGGGAATGGCTGGAGCTGTGTCAGGGCAGGGTCAGGGTGGATCTCAGGGAAAGGTCCTTTCCCCAGAGGGTGGTGGGCACTGACCAGGCTCCCCAGGGCAGTGGGCACAACCCCAAGGCTGCCAGAGCTCCAGGAGGGTTTGGGCACAGGGTGTGACTCCTGGGGATGGTCTTGTGGAAGACCAGGTGTTGGACTCAATGGTCCTTGTGGGTCCCTTCCAACTGGGCATATTCTGTGGTTCTGTGAGTCTGTGGCCTCCAGCTGCAATGGACACGTGTGTTTTGGCTGCTGAACCCCATGCCTGGAGAGTGATCCAATTCCAGGCTGCACTACCTGAATTGTGTGTGTCTGTATTTCCAGGAGTTGGATGTTCCCCAGTGCTTGTGCTGAACTGGCAGTGGGGTCTGGAGGGCAAGACAGAAACCTGTGAGTTTCCTGGGTACATCTGTGGGCCATAATGTCCCTAATCAGCCCTATCTGAGTCCCCTAATCCTGCACATGGACCAAGAGTCCCATTTTAGCTCAGCTCTTGGCATCAGTTACATCATAGGCTCATCCCCATGCTTAGGAGACCTGTGTTTCAGCTGCATCCCCTGCTGCTCCTGTCTGGATCGCTCAGAGAGATCCTGGATCTGGTTCAAACACTTGTTAGGTTGGGGGCTGTCAATAAAGCCTCTTGCCAGTCCCTGGCTCTGCCCACCCATCCCAGACACCACAGGATGGCACCCATCAGTGAGGGCACAGCCTGCTCTGGGGTAAATTGTGGCTCCTGGTACAGCCCCAACAAGTGCTGTGAGACAGGAGTCACTTGTCTAAATGTTGGCATCTGTTGCCACTGCAAAGCCCTAGTCTGTCCTCCCTGGCTTCCAAGTGCTGCTCAGCAAAGCTGGCAGGTCCCTAAGGACCAGTTGCACTTGCCATTAGTGGATGTATCACAAAAGGCACTAGTGAATGGTTTTGACTGCTGGATTTTCTTAGCTTCAATATGTATTACAAAAAATAACATGAAATTCACTCTGTATTTTGCAAAATCTTATTTTCTCTGGGAATTAGTAGGTATCTCATATATCTGTTTGACCATCTTTAAACCTTCCTTATGTCCTCCTCTTAGACTCCTCATTTTACTGGTCTTGTGTTAATGGTCTTGAGGTGGATAAAAAGAATCCAAGCAATAAAACAAAAAGTGTGAACTTTAAAATTACTCTGAATGAGAGACACTATTACTACTTTACTGATACTCAGATTCTCATGATTATCAGTAGAATCTTATATTAAGCTGCAGGGGATTCTTGGTACTTGTAAAGCTGCAACATATGATGTGTCCAGTGTAGTTCTGTCCATAAGAGACTCCTTTGTTAAACAAAGGTGATCCCAACTGTTGTCCCTGGTAGATACTCTGAAGTAAACCAGACACAGGAAAACACAGTCTAAACTAGTGGGATGGAGCAAACAAGTGTTTGCATTCAGGGGCACTGAATCTGGCAGAGGTGTTTGGTGCAATCCAAAAGTGTATTTCAGGTACTGGATGATCACTAAGCCAAACACAACTTGCACAATGTGCAAAGTATTTTGGGGCTATGGGAGGGATTTCTCTGCTCATCACCATTCCATCCCGAAACATGTGTTTAATAATTATCTTATGTATCTCGAGTATTTGTCCCGAAACAAGAACAAATATAGTGTACCATTAGATCTCATCTCAGCCTCATTCATTTCCAATCAGGCAGGAAATGCAGGAAGGCGAGGCCCTCTGTGTTATCTCTGCAGGGACAGCTAGATCCATTCTGACTAATTCCTCTCTTCAAAGCAGGGAGCGGTTGATCTGATGTTTTGCCTTTTTGATTCTGCCTATTGATTGCTCCAAATCCAGTCTAAATCACTATCACACTGTGCTGGTTTTGATTGCCCCTTGGATATAAACAATTCTACCCCTGCAGCTTTAGTAACTGTGCTAATTGTTTTCTCCCAGGCAGTGCAGTTGAATGTTGAAGTTATTTCTGCCTATTTTTAAAGGACACTGGTATATATTTCTTCAGGAGCCCTTTGGAATAACTGACCCTGGGGGTAGTTGACATAGCCCAGCTCTTGGATTTAACTAATGGATTGAATATGATGCAGTTCACAACAGTGACAGTTTTCATCTGAGAAGCATTTTGATGCAGTTTACCTCAATTCATTGTGTTACTTAATAACTAGAACAATGAAATTCTTACTTTTGAGCCTTCTTAGTGGCTGGGCTACAAATTTGGTGGTGGCCTGGAAGATACTGAGGTGTCTAAAACCACTGTGTTTCCAGAGAAGGTTGCAATCCCCACTTTTTTCAAGTGATGCACTAGAAAAATATTTCAAAACCCAAGTCTCTTACAGCTTGTAGAAAGAGAAAAAGAGAAATCCACTCCTCTAAGATTCCAAATTGGGGAGACAGTTCTAGGAAGTAGATAAATGGTAAAATAGGTTATTCTGGTAAGCAAATAGATTTCATACTGAATTACAGATTTGTCCAAATAGCCTCTTACTTTGTTAAGCTTCTCTTAATGTAATAGTCCTTTCTGTTCATACTTCAGAGTTCTCTAAAAGACCTACCTGTAAATAGTACCTAAAGTGTTTATGAACAGAGAGACAGCATTGCTTTCTATTGTGGCAAATAACAGCACATTACAATAAAGAATGTCTTCCCGGTGATACAGAAATTGCTTTCTTTTTAGCTGTTTCCCTGATGGCTTTGCAATGAAATGACAAAATTCCAGTGTTAGAGCAGCATTTGTAATTATCATTTTGCTATGGGCCAGGCAACTAATTAGCCTATGCTCCAGGTTCAACATTTTTAATGCTCTTGACTCTCACTGAATTGGAGGGATAGATTTGGTTTTTGTATCAAGCACATGCTGCGCTGACCTTTCCTGTAAAAATGTATTGTATTTACATCCTGGTGTGTGCCATGATATTAACATCCATCTCTCCTGTTCTGGCTGGGAAGCTCTAGATAAATGATTCATGGTGAACAGGTCATCCAATTCCAGCTTTTGTGGAGGCCAGGTGACCTTGAATTTCTGAGGGGATGTAACAATTTTTCTTCTGCTTCAAGAAGCAAAAGCTGATAAGACAGAAGCCATGTTTATTATGGTTTTTTTTTAGATCTCATCAGTCTCACAGCCAGCAGTGGCTTTGTCTTAATTCCAGTGCTAAGATAAGCTTAAATAATAACGCCAAGCTTGTGGGTTGGATCCCTCTATGGGCCATTCACTTAAGAGTTGGACTCAATGATCCTTTTGGGTCCCTTCCAACTCAGAATATTCTGGGACATAATAGAGCTGATCCAAATGCTGTTATTTAAAAAGAAAGCCAAGACTAAATGTAAACAAGAATCAGTAGTACTGAAAAGGCTTAATTTTGCTGCAAGGGTGTGTAAGACCTGTGACTGCAGATGGCAAGATCCTGAAACACCCAACCTCCTTGTCTCAGTAAGTGCATGTGTCCTTAACAGCTCTGTAATACTGACCGTGTAAGGAGACCAAAGAATAGAAAGGTGATATGCTACAGTGTTCAAAGCTCTCTGGGACATTGCTGGGAAGAGCTGTGTTGACTTTCCTAAAGAGGGATGTTGGTTTGGCTTGTTAACATGCTTCCCTTGCTCTTGTGTGCATTTTAACAGGATTACATAATAGATTTTTGGTAATTTGTATATTGAATTTGACCAGGTGATCTAAGAGCACTAATTTTAGGTGCTGGAGTCTGCTGGTAGATGAGTACTGTTGTCAAACAACCTGATCGTAAGAAGGTTGCTATTAAGTGTGCTATTGAGATTTCTCTCTGGAGTTTCTTATGCATTATGAAACTCTGTCTCATTTGGCTTCCTCACACAGAACAAAGTATCAGTGCTATCTTGGGAAATTCCATTTCAAAGGAACACAACATTGGTGAAATGACACCTACTTTTCATTCTCCCTCAAGAAGCTGCATCTCATTTAACAAAATTCATGGCTTTAATGAAAATACTTGGCTCAGTGGTTTGAGAGCCACCAGATGCTTTCGTCTGATAGACCAGAAAGCAGAAAGAGTGTTCCATAAACACCACAGAGAGGCAACATTAAATACGTCACAGTCTTCAAAGCAGTGTTTTTTAAAACCTGTATGTCACAGTTTGCAAGAGGTGCAAAGCCAGCAATGAAGTATTTTCACTAATAGTGAGCTTACTATAGAAAGTGTGTAGACCAGATGCACATTTTACAGAATTCACAGGGCTGAGGAATTTTGGTACTAATTATTATTTCTGATATTTTTAGAAAGGTCTAATTCTGTTGCCATTGAAACTGAGAGATTATCTCTCAGATTCAGTGGGAGCTGGCCCTTGTTCATGGGTGCTTTAATGTCACGTTGTACAGCATTTGCTAGCAAGGAGAAATTCATATGGATCTATCGTGCTTCGATATCTCAGTGGTTTGTGACCTGTTAATAACCTAGACTGAAGGAGCTGCATGTTAAAATTATTCTTTTGAATCAAGTGTCAGAACTCATAAGAGCACATATGGCACAATATTTGCATTGTGGTTTACTCCTGTGACTTTTTGTTACACATTTCCCTGCGCAGCGGTTGCTGCTGCTGGGTGATGCTAACCAAGCACAATGGATCTCAGTGGTTTAGGGTACCAGTCATAAAACTGCACAGCAGTGCAGTGGCAAGGATAGTGTTCAAGCACTGTGGGTCCCTGGCGTGCCACTTGTGGTGTGCTGGTTAGTCCTAAAGACAAAACTACACAGGCATGAGTAAATATAGAGCTTCTACTGGACATGAGGTCAGCTAAGAAGGTTCTCAGCCTTCCAGCTGCAGTCTGCTGCTCCTGAAGCATGAGAAATTCTTTAGTAATTAAAAATGGTTATAGTATGGGCATGTGTTCAGCTGGATCATGATGAAGAGCCAAGTTGCTCTATTTTCTGTTTTCCACAAAAGCGCTCAGGCCAAAGAAAGTATGAATTGGGAAGATAATTTCTGTACCTTCCTGTGGCTTCTCAGAGTATGGGGATCCTCCCAGGGGCAGACTGACTTGCATAAAAGGGGAGCTTCCCTTCTTTTCCTGCCAAATATTTGCTGATACTCCTCTTCAGACACAAGATCAAGAAGTTTGCTTCTGGGCACAATCTCCTTTCCTCTGTGGCAACACTGATCACTTAATGCCTTGGTCCATAGAAAGCAGACAACTTCTGTCATCTCCCTGCCTCCCATTCTAGCCCAGAATGAAGTGGAAAGAGGTCCATGTCTGCTGTGTTCTGTGGGGTGATACATGGTATGGTAATGATGTGTTAGGGTAGTACTTTTTGCTAAGCAGTATTAAGTTCTACACGTATATATTTTCTTAAACAACACAACATGAAGCTACTACTTCAGAACTCTTTGTTGTTTTTTAAGTAATTAAGCCTGAGGTTTCATCCACAGATACTCAACCTGCACCTGTCTGGCCCTTGTTTTGATAGGCAGCTTTGATCCCAAAGCAAGGGAAGGGGTTGCCTTCCTTGGAGCATCAAATGTGGTCCCAAACCAGAGACAGGTTGGTGGTCTGGCTGCTCCTGCTCACTTACTGTTGCTGAGCAGCTTCTCAGATACCACCCTGGTGGGTCTGTGCTCAGAATTCAGTCGATTAATGGCTTTGAGAGCTGTAGGTGACTTGCTCCAGATCAAATTAGTGTAAAAGCTCTCTTCTCTTTGTTGAATCTGAAAAGTGAATTCAGTCTGCTTTCTAGACCCACTCAGACTTTTTACCTTTCTAATTCTTTGATATTTTCAGGACCTTGGACAGTTGCTCTCTTCTTACAGTGCATTGCAGTTTGGGAGAGGGGTAGTGGGTGGTGTTGATCCCATTCTAAAGGCCTGCAGTTCCTTTCAGAAAGCTGGGAGAAGCAAGGGACTTTGGTGGATGCAATCTGCATTGCAGTGTGTGCACTGGGGAGGCAAGTATTTTATCAGAGCCACGATTTGGACTTAATGTGGCTGCAGGTAGATGGACTCTAAGTGCCAGTAGCCCCTTTCAGCCTGAATTCCCTATGATGCTGTGTCTGAATGCCCTGAGCACTGCAGTCGCTGATGGCAAATCCTTTACTGACATCAAAAGTCCTTTGACTTACATGGAGTTATAACAGCTTATACCTTCTGCCTTCTAAAGTGTTCACACTATTCACATGCACCCTTTGTGTTCTGACTTTCGTATGGAAAATGTGAAAGAAACTCCAAAGCAGTCAGTCATATTTTGCAGCTGATTTTCCCATATGGTGTAGCTGTATGTGAGAAAATGTGACTGCAAGCTGAAATTCCTGTAGTTTCCAACTGCTTAAATAAATCATTTGGAAAATATTGGGAAATGGTAAATGTGGAGTTTTTTAAAAATCTCCAGGCTGTTGAAGGTGTCCTGGACAGCAGCTTTTTAGCAATAAAGGATGTGTAGCACAGGTCTCTTTGCAAATCCTAGGAGCTGTGGAATCCAAATTGTGATACAGTCAGAGATAAAATAATACAAGCCATTGTGTTTTGTCTGTTCTGAGTTTTTTAAAGTCTGTTGGTATGTGAGAAAGACAGACAATTTCGGTGTATTTGCCATAGAAACAGTTGAG
>WBMV01006194.1:4387-26961 GCA_013396655.1 Campylorhamphus procurvoides | reverse complement strand
CCCGGACCTATGTGGGCTTGTGGCTTCCTTTGCGGCGTGCTTTGGATTTATTTTTGGGAAAGGCGATGTTTCTCTGCAGGGGCCCCCGCGTAGGTTAAGTCGAGTGGGGTTAACCCATGACCGAAGGGCCTTTAAACTGAGATGTTGCCACATTAACCCCTCACCGACCCGAAACGATGCCATACCAACCCACTGCCGAAACTGAGATGTTACGTTAACCCATAATTTGAGACCTTGGCACGTTAACTCACAGCCAGAACTTGACATGATGCCAAGAGGTGAGGCATCACCTTACTGCTGCAGTAAAGCCGCAGCAGTTCTCTGCCACAGCACCAACACCCCCCGCATTCCACCATGTCTCCTGGCCTTTGTATATATGCAACTTAATTTTCTACAAAGCTCCCAAAGCCAAGATAACAGTTTATTCTTCTTTAACTTAATTGTTCGAGATTTCCTGCACAGCAGTTCTTGACAAGAAGGTTTTAAGGGAGGGTGAGAGGCAGGGAAACAACCTGGGGAATGCTTGTGTTGAAAAAACATCCAGAAAATCAAACTTAGTTTTTAAAAATGTTTTCCAATACAGTATTTTTTTAAGGTATCACATTTCCCTCCCCTTTTTTTTGGCGTTTTCCATCAGAAGCAAACAAACAACAACAACAACAAAGGCGAAGTGGGAGGGAGATAGTGGGTGTTGCCTGACTTTACATTAGACTTTCCTAATGTGGTAGCTGAAATTGAAAATGTCTGTATTTTTCTCCCTGGATGATTCTCCTCATGAAGTGAGGATCTTTTGCAATCAATCTCTCACCACTGTGTTGCTACTAGTGCAAATCCTCCAGCAGTGGGAGTCCTGAAGCATTAGCATAAACTGCCTTTGGAGCTTTCCAGACTATACAGTACTGGAAAGACATGCTAGATGCTTGAACTGTAAGACTAATGGCAACTAAATTTACAATAATGTGGGAATTGCCACTGGTGGTGGCGTTATGGCATTATGCAGTTCACTTGTGAGAATTTTCCTTAGGAAAGTTTGGTTCTTCATCAGTAGAAATTTTTTCTAGACAAAATAAGTGTCTGGAAAGCAGCTTTGCAATAAAAGGCTGAGGGTTCTACTGGACACCAAGTTGAACACGAGCCAGCAGTTTGCCTTTGCAGCAAAGAAGGTAAACGGTGTCCTGCGCTGTGACAGGAGTGTTGCCAGCAAATAGAGGGAGGTGATCCTGCCCCTCCCCTCAGCACTGATGGTTCCACACCTATAGTGCTGTATCCAGTTCTGGGCTCCCAAGCACCAGAGACACATGGACATACTGCAGCAAGTCCAGCAAAGGGTTATGAAGATGTTTAGGGGACATCTCCCCTGTGAGGAAAGGTTGCAAGATCTGAGACTGTTCAGCCTGGAGAAGAGGAGGCTCATGGGAGATATTATTAATGTGTAGAAATGCCTGAAGGGAGAGCACAGACGGAACAGTTTGTGGTAGGCACAAACTGCAACACAAGTGGCTTCCTCTGAGCATCAGGAGACACTTTTTCAGTGCTCAGGTGGGCCGACAATGGCACTGCTTGCCAAGGGAGGCTCTGAAGACTCCACTCATCCAAAAGGTGCCTGAACGTGGTGCTGGGCAACTGGCCCTGCCTGAACAGGAGGTTACAAGACCTCCACTCCAGACATCCTTTTTCAAATTCAACCAGACTATGGTTCTGTGTTCTGATAGCTGGATAGGTCCAGTCAGTGTAGGTTCAGAGTCAGTATTTGGGAACATGTGACAGAAAAGGTGAAGCATTTAAACATATTAATTTCCCTTCTTAATTTTGGGTACTTTTGAGTAGCACCCTTCTATTGATTCTTCTGTGTTTACTGCTACTGATGAAGGAGTCTTGTGTGTTCTACAGCCCCTAGTGCTTTTTCAACTTTTAGGATTTACTTACCACACAGCCTTTGTACATGTAGTACAATATGAATTGTACTGCTCTTGAATATGCCTGTACTTGCATATTTATACCACATTATCATAAATGACTTCTAACGGCAATAGCGGGAGTAGAAATATGTCTCTCGCCTTAAACTCATCCTCCTTGTTCCATGTTGTTTTGGTTTTGCTTTTGTTTGTTGTTTTGGTTTTGTTCTTTTTATTTTCTAAAAAAATTAGGTTTCATCTTGGAGAAATGTACCCAAATAATATGATAGTAGGTCCTGTTTTGAAGTTTATCTGTCCAACCCAAACTTACTTTAGTAACAATCTGTTGAAAATGCTGACACTCATTAAGGTCATCTTAACTGTTACATTCATTCCACAATATGAAAGATATTATTATAACCCTAAACTGAAGAAAATACAGGATTGTTTGCTTATATTTCTGTATAACAATCACCCATTGATTTTCACTGCCACTCCTCTTCTATGCTCCTGTTTTAACATTAGCCTGTACTGGGTTTAGGTAAAATCTCTTCTAGTAAGCCTTGAACTGAAATCAGCTTAAGCTAAAGTCTATGGCAAAGGAGCTTTAGCTAACTTGATTTTGGCTGTTTTGCAAGGGAGGCAGAGGAGGTTTTAGATACCAAAAGCACCATATGGGCACATAAACTCTGCACAAATTCAAAATTGAAAAGACCTGCTACATAACTGACTCTGAATGCTAAAAGAGCATAACTTCCTAACTTCTCTTAAATTTCCTTGAGCTCCTGTGTGCCACGTCAGACAGTCAATTTTCATATAAATAAGCATTGGGTTTGTAAATATGCCCAGATTTCAACCCCTGCTAAGAACTTACAAGGAAGCTATAGCAAGCCTGTCAGGCCCACCATGCTGTGTGTAGCAGTAGCCTGGGGAAGAGTTTAAGAAACTGCTTTAAACAAGCTTCAGAGCAGCTCTGAGGCTTTGTGATATCTGTATGTTTGACTGCAGAACACTAAAGGGCTCTGAAACCAGGGCTGGCATTCAGATCTCACCCTGTTCTACCTGAGCATCCTAAGGAAGAGGTTCATTATCTCATTCAAAGTAAATGGTTTTAGAAAGAAGGCTGGATTCTGTCTTCTACAGTATAGCCCAACAGTCCGCATGCTTGGTTTCCAGGAGAGACCTGTGGGTGTCAATCTCCTCAAGAAATAAGAAACTCCAGTTGTCTCTAAGGGCTTATGTACTCAAGACAGCCATATCTTCAGAACACACCAGGGCTGAGGTTCAGGCTGCAGACTGGGAGCTGCAGGAAGGCTTTCTCTGGCTTGACTAAGACTCCTAATTTCCACAGAGGAGTGTGGCTAAAAGTAATTGTGCATCCCTAGTATTTTCTTGGCTACTCAAAATGTCCTACTACTTTGTACGCTTGCTCTGAATGCCTTTCCAAGGCAGCTGTTGTGGGGCATGCTCTGCTCTGGCTTCCAAGATAGTCGATTGCTCTAGTGAGCTCTAGAGTGGGTAGTTAACACAGTGCTAAATTAAAACCAGCTAGTACTGCTACTTTGAAGAGGATATTAAGTCATGCTCACTGTGCTGACTTGCCAGTTTGGAGCATGGGCAGTGCTGGAGCATGTTTGCATAGCATAGTCTGAGTTATCAAGCGCTTCTCTTCCATCAAGTATGGCACTTCAAGTACCCACCTCAGAGCTCTACCCACATCCAAAAAAAGCACATAAATTTTATTGCATACATAGCATAAGAAGCCTTGCTGTTGCCTCAGTAATTGGCAGAGCAGATTTCTGTCAATACAAAGGTTCAGGAATGAGAAACTTGTCACTGTAGTTGCATTGCTGTCTGCAGCAGAAATCTCTTTGTTTTCTTTTCCTTCTTAGAATCACCAAATAATTTCTGTCTAATCTTTCTATATACCAGTGCCTCTAACAGTGGAGGGTCTCTGCCATCGCAAATGGCAGAAGCTTCATGCTCAGACATGTATTTTGTGTGCATATGAATTTACTGTGGTGGATGATCATGCATATAGGATTGCAGATCTGTATTTAGAGAAAAAAATATACAGATAATGGAAAAAAGGTTAACCGAGATGTTAGTTAGCTGAATTTGATCATATATTAAAGAACTTAGACAACCAGATGGTCTAAAAGGTGCTTGATTTTCTGAGGCAAGAATTGTGAAAGGACAGGATTCTCTTATGTGTTCCTTCTTTTTAATTAAGCTGTTAATTAATCTGTGCAACTCTTTATATGTATTTCACTTGCTTGAAACCTAGTAAGAGCAGTAATTGTTACTCACAGCATTTAGTATGGGAATCAACGCTAAATCAGAAAAACTTCTCATCTTGTGGTGGGTTCAGAGTTCAGAAAAAAAACCAGAGTGTTGAACTTCAAGATTAGCAATGTGCTGTTCAGCATGTCAGGTAAACTTTAGCTCTCAAATGAGTAGCCAAGCCTGGACTGGGTAGGTCTAGCTGGCTGTAGGCCAATTTATTTACTTCAACATACATAGAGAAAAAAATCTTTGAAATACTGGATAAGTGAAAACACTGAGTTCATTGTGGCCTTAGACTGTACAAATAATGGTGCTGACATTCAAAACCAAATGGTTTAATTTTGTGTAACAGCTGCAGAAGTTTAGTTTTTAAGTGAAGACCCCTGCAAGGGACAAGTTTGCAGGGCAAATCAGGCAGTAGTTCTAGTACCATGTCTTTTTCTCTGTGAAAAAGTTAGTATTCTCTCACTAATACCGTTCAAGGAGCAACTAATGCCGCTCAAAATACAAAACTAGTATGAAATATCCATCCTTATTCACTAAAGGAGTTGAGAAGAGAGTCTTAATTTTGTCTACCATGTATCTACTGTGTATCACCCTTCACCCAAAGCGTCAGAACCTGGAAAATTCTCCTTTTATGTTCCAGCTTTACTCTGGCTGAGAACCTCCATTCACAAATGGATGTGAATCAAATGTCAAGTTACGTATAGGATGTTTTTGGACAAGTGGCACCAGACAGAAGCAGTAACACAAGCTGAAAATATAAAATATTTTCTAATGACCTGTAATGCAAACGTGTATTTTGCCTGTTTATTTTGGATTCAGCATCCTGAAGTCCAAAGACATTTAAGTATGCCTCTACTCATTGCCAGAACAGAATTATAATAGAACTAGCTCTTTCTGGCTGCCACTACTGCACATGAAGTTCTTTAAAAATACTAATGTAAATTACCTGTTATGTAGTGGTCTGCATACTGCAAGTGGTACTTCATGGTTTCCAATGGTTGTTGTTTAGTTCCACCCGCAAGGAGTTTATTGCCCACGCTGCTGAATCCGCCAAGAGCTGTTCAGATCCACAGTTTGTCCTGATTAGAATTCAGTATAAAATCAAATAATAAAGCCCAGTTTCAGGAAACATTTTCCCACGGAAAAAACATTAAATGACTATGTTGTTCCTTTTAATACCCATAATGTCATATTCTGTGTGAGATTGTGAATGGAAATTCAATTTACCTCTGGATGTTTACACCAGCAAATCTTTTGAGAATTTCAGCATTCATTTCATTGAACAAGTAAATATTTGATATTCTATTTTTCCTAAAGCAGCAGTGAGCGATAGCAAAAGAAGTTTTGGTATATCTGCAGAAATGACTACATCATGATGCTTCCTCCCAGGAGGCTCCTCCTGACTACGGAAGGCAGGAAAAGTGATTAAATGTGCACTTAGGTATATTTACATGTACACATAACTTTGAGAAGCCTATTTCAGCATCAATACAAATAGGTTTTTTTCTATCTTACATATAAAATTTTCTGACTTTCAATCCCCTGTACCAGAGAAGGTCTGCTGAGAATAATACTGTTCAGCAGATGTCAATAAGGACACAATCTGAGAGCTAATTTTATCTGCTTCTCAGGTTGCTGAAGGTACTAGTAGGAATATTCCTAGTTATCCTCTTACCCTCTTAGCTTATAAGATAAATGTGCTCTATGGAATAGCTATTGGTATCAGAATGGATACAGAAACAGTTTGTTCATTTCAACAGGTGCCAATTGCATTTCATTTTGATCAGTTGTTAGAGACCCTGCGAGTGCACACAGGTGTCACTGAGAAGTTTGTGTATAGAAGATCATGTAGTATCTTCATTTTGTAACACTGGCTCTGTTGAGCTAGTGTTGGGTTTTTTTTGGGATTGCAATCCATTGTTCTCATAAAACTGACTTAAAAACTCCAGGTTTTTACAATTGTCATTGTAACCTTTGTTCTCAGCGAAACAGTTTCAAAATGATTGACACATTTCATAGCTGATATTATTTTGTTGTCGAGTAGTCTGTCCTCCAGAATGTAAAAGATGTGGAAGCACTTTGATAAAATGTCATACCAATTCAAGACAATACTTCTCTTCACATGAATGATGAATATTGGAACAATCTCAAACACTTACCTGCCTTATCTGGATTATGGTAGTGGAGATCTGAATTACACATACACTGCTCTCCAGCTTCTTGTGGCATTCAGGAATGCACAGCCTAGAGCAGTGGTTAAATGTCACCCCTTTAGGAACAGCTCACTCAAGAATGCCCTTAAAAGCTGGCATCTACATCTCGGAGCAGCTTTTCTGTAGTCACAATGTCTGTTGATTGCTTGATATCTTTCCATGAAATTTAGTTGTTTTTTCTATGAAGTACTGTGTATTGCTGATGTTGTCACTGATGTGCAGAACAATTTGTAGTTCTGCATAAACAGAGTACAATACTTGAAACAGATGGCATTTTTTTCAGTGTTGCACAACAAGTATGCAATACAGTTTATTTTTAGGTGATTTAATCAATAAACATCATTCTTGCATTTGGTGTTGTTTTTCACAAACGGCATATAGTGAAAAATACTCCCAGGATAAATGTAAAACAGGGTCTGTTTGTTCAAATTAATCCTTTGAGGTGTTAAGGGCATAATGATTGTTATCAATAAGAAAGATGAAGCCTACATTTTTTGAAAGAGGGTGAATAGGTACATAACAACCATAAAGCAACGCATTTTTGAAAAGAAGAACATTTGATTGCTCGCTGACCTATCAAAATAAACAATTAATGGAACCTTAGAAACTAATATGACAGTTTAGTACCAGTTTTCCTTTTTTTAAAAAAAAAAAAAAAAGATACAGTACCTCAGAGTTTCAGCCATCAGTGAACTTCTTCAGTTACTAAAGTGTTTCTTTTGTTCGGCTACTGGCCAGACCCATCATGACTTCGATGATGAGTTCAGGTCAAACAGGCATTGCTAGACAGTGCTTTTTATTAAAAACACCTATGTGGATTTGATGTTCAGGTTGTTTTAGCACTTTTCTTTCCTGGTTTTTGTATAGGGCTGGTTCTGCAGCGTTGCTGGGCTGCCTTTGGTAGTTCTAACTCCCAACTTTCTGATGTGCCCCTCCAGCACTCTATTTTTCTGTGCCTACAGCTTGGTGTGTGTACATCCATTCCTCTTTGGACACTGCTTTCTAAGGCAGCAAGCTACTAATAACGCTCTTGATGAGACTATGAAACCAATACCAACAATGCATCTTCATTTCTATGGAAAGTCTGGGGCGTTTGATAAGCATGAAGCTTTATGGAGACAGCTAGAACTATAAACTGCCTCTTGTTACTGTGAAACAAATAAGTGTTGTAACTGTTTAAATGTGTTGTTCTTCTCTAGCAAAAGGTTTATATTTGAAAAAGAGATTGAGACCTAATTAGTACTTTGTTTCATTCACACTTACGAGTTCATGGTGACTAATTAACAGATATCCTGTTCTGTATTACTGCTCATGACAGGACTGGTAATGCTAAACAATAGATTTGATTATATGATAAGCAAGTGAGATAAAATGGTTGTGACCCAAGATCTAAGCCATCAAATACTTGTGCTGTTTCTATATTATTACTATGTTTGTGAAATATGTAATTTTTCCCATAGCTGTATGTTTGCTTTTAATATGCAACCAAGTCCTTAAGAATCTCGCATACTCTTAACCCATTTTTCTTTCAGTTGTGCAGGATGTACTGGTTTTGGCATACACATTGCAGAAATGCAAGAAGAAAGAAAAAAATAAGAAAGAAAAAACCAAAAACCAGATCCCAAAACTTAATTGCAAGGTACTACATAGCAAAACAACAAGAGACCTTTGTAACTGTTGTGGAAACATTCATATGCTTAATTTTATGCCCATGGCTAAGGATGACTATTCATGCTAATAATGAGTCTACCTAAAACAGAAGAGAAGAAATCTAAGATTTTAGCACGTGGTTGAAAAAACTCCTACTGTTTTTAAGGATCAGTGTAGTTCCTGAACTAGAGTATTAACTAGAACAGAGTATCTCACTGTGCACAAAAATAAACAAAGGTAGAGGAGAAGGGAAACTGAAATGTGTCTCTGAGCAGGCATTGTAATCTACATCATATTCTTTAGGTATAATTGGTCTGTTTGTAATTTCTTACTAGGATATAAGAAGCACTTGTTGCAGTGAATATAATTTTGTGTGGTTGCTAAACAATGGTCTGAGTTAACACTGAGATAGGTGCTTTATTTTCCCCTTGCTCTCATATTTAAATCTTTTACTCTATAGTTTTGTGAGAACAAAGCCTATTGACCCCATTCTAATTTAATACAAAAATATGGATCCCTCAAGACTGTTTAATCATTCACAGAGAAATCAAGACAAACTGTCCTCTGCCACACAGTGCCACCAAGAGCTGTGGTTTTGCTGAGGGGTAGTAGTCTCACCCTTGTAATAGGCTGTTGCCCTTGACAGTATCAGAGTGGATTAGTATTTGGATATGCTTACAGACCCCAGTGTGGAAGGCTTGTCAGATATTTGTTTCCTATCCGTAGTATGAACATTAAAGTTACAAAAAAAATCCTAATGACTGACTAATAAACTGATCAAGACTTATTCCTCAGCATTCATATTCCAAGAGGAAGGAGAGTGTCCTTAGAGAATGAAAACCAGATGGAGAGTAGTCTTCCTGAGAGAGCATTAGTTCATAACAGGGAAAAAAGACTAAATAGTGGATGAGAGGGCAGATTTACTGCTAGAGATAAAGGATCTCAGCCAGCTGCTTGTTAATACCTTATAGCTCAGCACAGATGTCATGAGATAAAGAATAAGCCAAGCTATGGTTTTAAGGGGACTTGAAACCTAACTCAACCTTATCAGCACTGAGTAGCATAGCACAGGTTATGGTGCTACCAGACAGTACCTGTGCATCTCTACAGTCCTCCCCACCATTTAGATTGTGACTGATTTTCATCTTTAATAGCTGTGCCATTACACAGCCTTCACCATTGTGGCTGCATCTAGTCCCACTGGAAAATGCAGTTTGATAAAGGATATTCCTGTTTTGGAGTACCTGATAGAACCATATATATCTCTGTTAGGGCGAACAACAGCTCTATCTTTCCTTTGTTCATCCAACAGGCACCTGGTGTTATTTTCTAGCAATGTGACATGATAGATGAATGTATTTCTTACTTTTTCTCTGTAGTAACAGACTGCCAAAAGAAGAGATCTCATGTCTGGGAGCTCAGCCATGAGCATGGGAAAGATGGAGGACTATACTCCACCACTGGGAAAGAAAACTCTTTATGTAGAATGTTATGGACAGAAAACTGGAAATGACACACTTGAGTTAAGATGGTTGTAAAGAAGGTAATCTTCCCATTATCTTTTTTTGGATGAAAGAAAATTGAAATGTTTGGTCTCACCTGCAATCAACATTATCCAATCTCAACCTTTGCATTTGTTCCTAATGCTTTGCCTAATGTTCCTTTGTGGGCAACTATGACATATTTCTCCTATCTTCACCTTTCATCTGCATCCCCAATCCACTCAATGCATGATAGTGCAATCATACTTCAGAACTATTCAATTAGTTCTCAGATTTCTTGACCAATTGCTGATTCAAGCCACACAACTTTGAACACCCTTTCAGCATTCTCTGTGCTCACTTTCAGCATTCTCTGTGATCCAGTCTCTTGTATTCCCTTCCACTTACTATGTGGTGCTATCATCACCTTCCTGCTTTCATAGATTCATAGAAATTTTAACAACAGAAAAGATCTCAAAGGCCATCAGGTCTAACCCAGCACCATCACATTCACCATTAAACTGTATCCCCAAGTACCATGTCCATACATCTCCTAAATAACTCCAAGGATGGTCACTCAGTAACTTCCCTGGACAGCCTGTTCCAATGCCTGACCAACCTTTCAGTGAAAATTTTTTTCCTAATATCCAGTCTAAACCTCCCCCGGCACAACTTGAGGCCATTTCCTCCCATTCTGTCACTTTTCACCTGTGAAGAAAGACCAACCCCCACCTTGTTACAGCCTCCTTCCAGGCAAGTTATAGGAGAGATAAGGTCCATGCTGAGCCTTCTTTTCTCCAGGCTGAACACCTCCAGCTCCCTCAGCTGCTTCTCAAGAGGCTTGTGCTCCAGACCCTTCATCAGCTCTATTGCCCTTCTCTGGACATGCTCCAGCACCTCAGTGTCTTTGTTGTAATGAGAGGCCCAGAAATGAACATGGTCCTCACTGATGTCACGTACAAGGCAACTGTACTTTGCATCAGCGTTATTTAGCTGTACACATATATTATCACCTTACAGTTTCTGGGCTTCCCAAGTATTTCATTTGCATTTCAGGCTGAGAGCCAAACGTTCAACACCTTTGTTTGTGCCTTCAAAGCACAGCATTAGGATTTAAGTAATCAAGAATAGAGTATGTAGCTTATCAAATATGTTGGAAATCACTGAAATTAAAAGCAAGAATTAGAAAATTGAAGTGATGAAATGCAAAGACTCACCAAATCTTCCCTGAGATGTATAAACTGCTTTCTGATGAGTTTTAAATGGTGATATTTCCAGCTGAAAAATGGATGTGAATAAAGAGACTTTGTTGATCTTCTGTAAGCCAATGTCTTTCCTGTCTGCAGCACTGCAAAAGCTATTCTAGTAATTGTAAAGGTTCATGGAAAATGTGTGTGTGTTGTTTGTATGTACATACATGGTATAGGTTTGCTGCAGTATAAGTATCTATCTCTAAATTTATCTTATATGAAAGCAACAGTTGGCTTTTGTGTTCGTTGTAATTTTTTTGCCACTGTGGAAAAATATAGAAAAGCTTACTTGCATTTCACTACTGCCTGTAGAATTGGGGCAGCATATTACCTACAAAAATTAAAAGATACTGAAAAAAACTTGTGAAATCATTCCTTTGAAGCTGGAATGAAAACATTGTTACACCCAGAGATTAATTATGAATAATCGGATTCTAACTTCAATCTGTTCAGTTAAGGAGGGAGGCATGGGTGAGTTGAGGAGGAATATTTTTTCATCTTAAAATGATCAAAGTATTTTTTTATGTTTGCAGAAATTGGTGGAGACATGAGAGTCAGACAGGGGGGAAAGGGTGCCAGTTTAAAATAAATAATGACATCTGATGAAACATGGAACTAATATGCAAAAAAATGAAAGAAACTTGTACTGGAGGTTGTGTAAAATCCTACATGGCTTTGTAGAAAATAGTAAACTCTTGGTTTCTCTATAATCACCTACCTAACTCAGTAGGAAACCAGTTGTTTTCACCTTCCAGAACTGCAGATATAGAAATAGCACAATGTAAAAATAATGCATGTACTATAAAATAGTAAAAATTACAAAGGACTGTTTGATAAATGAGAAAGCCAATGCTTGAACTATGCCGTTAGACTTTGTATGTTTTCTTTTGGTTGTAAATATCATGATTAATTTCAAAGTTTCTCTCCCCCCTTTTTGAAACTCATGCACCAATGAACCAGAAGTTCAGTCCTAGAGGAGAGGAATGAAGAAATAATGTATTCAGGCCAGAGATGTATTTTTGTTAAAGAAGGCAATTCTAGGAATGAGTAATGTTTGTTTGTTTTTTAACATGCCAATGAATCTGGGAAGTTTAAGGTAAAGCTTAAGAGAGAGCTTCGCCTGCCAAAGTGCTCCATTTACTAGCAAAGAAGAAAACTGCTTACATACAGGCATTGTGAGACTGAAAAGACAGTAAGTACCACAAATTTTTTCACACACTTTGAGAAGTGTCCCCGTAACCTGGAGCTGTCAGCCTGTAGCAGAGTACCACAGCTTGAGCCTTCTTCCATATAGGGATCCACATGGCACATTGGTTTGAGCTGCATCTCTCCACAGCCTTGTGATTCCTACCTGCCTTCCCCTATCATGCACCTTTAGCCTTCAATTATTACCTACATTGTTAAGGACAAGCAATATTCCTTCTTCACAGCCTTTCCTTCCTCTCAGCCTTCACTCTGGTGACCTCTGGTTTGATTTTGGTGGCATCCACCTACACTAGAAACCACTGTCAGAAGAGTATAAACGGTTTTAGTGCCTCATTTTATTCTTGTTGTCACTGTTGTTTGTAAGAACTCAAAATTTTCTTTATACTCAGGTTTTATAACAGGTTACCGTGCAAGAACAAGCCTCAGCGCTTTTATGGATATGGAATGCTTGTGGTTTTTCAGTTCTCTGCATTTCTTCAGAAACTGTAAAAAAAGCTGTATTAGATGATGAAAGTACAGTACTACTCTCCCTTTTCTTCATTTAAAGCATAACAAGACCCAGTGACTGCTGAAGCAATTTACATACATAGGGCAGCAGGGAACATTCTCACACAGTTGAGAGCATCCCTGCAGTCAACACTGCTGCTCCTATTGCAGCTACCTCTTGGCAAATCCAACCCTTTTTCTGATCCTTTAACCTTTTGATCCTTTAACCTGTTGATCCTTTAACTGGCTAACAGGTTGTATGGTGAGCAGGCCACACTTTTCATTGCAGGGAGGAGACCTGACACTATGCAGGGACCCTCGCCTCATGGAAGATGTACCAGGGCTTGGACGGCTGCAGCTCTGTCGGGGAAAGAGTTGTTCCCCATTTATGTAGTCATTTCCCTTTGAGGCCAGTTAGAAGAAGTCAGTGGCGAACCCAGGCTGCGGTCCTGGAGTTCAGGTGCTGTTGAACACAAAAACACTTTATCTAGTCCCTGGCCGGGTGGTGGTTGCAGGAATGGGGTGTTGTTCTCACCTTTCCAAGGTCACGATCCCTTCCTTGAAAGTGCTTTCACTCTAGCTGAAGTCGGTGGAGGGTGAGATGTGTGGGAAAGGACCTCCTCCATTCATGTCAAAGCAAGTGAAAAGCATCTCTGTTCGCACGGCATGTGGGCAAGGGGCGGGAGAGCCGGCGGAGCTGAGCCGTGCCGTGCCGTGTCTGCGGGCGGGGGAGCGCCGAGTCGTGCTGCCCATGGTGTGCTACAGCAGGACCGAGAACAGAATGTTCCCTGCACGCCCCTGAACTGGGATTGAACTTCCCCAGCCCGCTGTGCGCCGGGGACCGCGCATACACGTTCCAGGGGGCGGGGAGAGAGGCAGAGAAGAAGAAAAGCAGGAGGGATGGAGAGAAGGAAGTTCCCAAAGGGTTTGTTTAATCCTAAATACCTGGAGAGGTGATTTTTGTTTGGTTTTTTTTTTTGTTGTTGTTGTTGTTGTATGTTGCTTAAAATCGAGAAAAAAAAACTTTCGAGACAATATTAGTATAGAGAGCAGTTCTTTAATGAAAGCTTTCAGGTGCACGCAGTACAAAGGCATGCATCCAGTATAAGGTTTTTACAAATTTGTAACACTACTTAATTGTCATATCTAATGGATACATCCAACCTGAAAATGTTTTGCCCCTGGTGCCACTCTCAGAACTGCCCCGCTGGACTATCTGCAAGGGTTCTGGGTCTTCTATCTTGTTTTGACTACAATAAAGCCTTGTTATTCCTGTCCAGGTTCACGTGTTCCAAACAAGGTGTACTTGCTACAGTCCCGTTCATTGAAAAGACTAAGCAGAAATTCAGGAAAGCGACACAAACAGTGAAAAACTGTGAGAAACAGCAGCTACCTCAAGTGTGAGAAACTATAATGCTATATAAAAATCTGCAAATATATAAAAATCATAAGGCATCGTGTGTGTGTTTTTCCCTAAGTAAAAAACCAAACCAAAACAAAAAAGAAAAAAGGCAAACAAAAAAGCCTGCAAGGCAATCAGCATCCCTAAACAAATGTACTTTCAGAAAAAATGCAGAAAAAGAAAGAGATATTGCTTTTACAGAAATAAATTTATTACATTCTTGTTTCTTTGACTTCCTGCCATTGTTAAACAAGTACTTTTCCTTTACTCTTCCCCCTGCTCTGAACATTAGAATTAAATTTCCTTTCCAAAGCAAACTGAAAGTGCTGCCTAACCCTCCAAGAAAGGACAAAGATTTGACAAATACCTCATCCCCACAAGTTGTTTTATTTCTTTAATAGTGTGTCTTTAAAACAGGTAGCTCTCAGAAATTTCGTGATATTGTGGTGCAGGTCCCAGGCAAACCTATGTGCCGGTGAGAGGTGCAGAGGAACAAATCAAATAGTTTCAGTTGGCAGCAGGTCAACATGTCAGCAGGCTTGGAAGCATGGGTGTCATGGCATGGCAGGGTGGAAGCATGGGCATCGTGGGCATGCCCTGCAGGATTGCATTACTACCAGTTGTTTCTGTGAAAGTTTTGTTAAAAAGGGTGAAGAAGCATGCTTGAGCATTTTTCTTGTTTAGTGTAATCAGTTCTGTGCTAGTCTTGGATCAAAACGAATCAGGAATGTTGAGAGATTTTGGTAGCTCTTTTGTATAATTTTCTACATTTCATGCAAACCTCACAGCTTTTGAAAACTTTTCGTCTCTCTCTGATGTGGTTTCACTATGGACAGCATAGGGTTAATCGACTCTGTCTGTATATCTTCACAGTAGCTAAAGTCACCACACGGTCCAGTTTGATTTCCAGTTTATTACTCGGAGGTAACTGGATGCCACATGCTTTTTTTTTATTTTTTTTTTTTATCAAACTGGGACTTATATCATGATGATGTGTTATATCCTTAGTGTTACAGTCCATTAATCACCTCATAAAATCTTCTAAAAATATGGCTTGTAGCTTGTTCAATACCTAAATGATGCAGCCTCTTGCAGTCTGCAGTTCAACTTGAGGGAGCAAGGATTTTTTTCTCTTGTTTTACTACTGCATTGCCCTGAATATAAGATAAGCCTCTTGTCTGTCAAATATGAAAACATGCAGAAACCCTGCACCACTCTCACTTTAGAGTTCTTTCCCTGTGTACTATGAGATAGGTTATGCCATGACCCCTTTAAAGGTTGCATAAGGTTGCATCTTGACAGTTGCCTTCACCAAGTACAAGAGCAATATCCCAGACAGCAGCTGCTCCAGGCCTTGGTCCAAAAGGGGATGTATACACAGCAGCACCTTTTGAGTCTGATTTGCCCCCTTTGACACCTGGTCCCTGACAGAGCACTGGAGCTGAAGTGGCCAGTATAGCCTTGTTACAGGCTCTAAGGTTATGCACTGGTGGAGCTTGAGTGCTGGTCCTAACTCATGAATTCCTTGCCTGCTAGAGAAGGAGACTCCCACTCTGATCCCTTGTTGATACACATCTGTCTTCCTCATTCTCTTTCCACCACAAGGCTCCCTTACTTTTGTCCTTGTCCCAAGACCCATTGATATTCTTCCTCCTTTGTTTTTTATCCTTTCTCTACCAGCTGCCCTGCCTTTTGGCTTTTCTCTGGTGCTGGCACCTAGCACTGCACTGGCACCTGCTTCTTATCAGTTAATGCGTCTGTTTCACAACCTTGTGATTTTATCTTATCCAGAGCCCTTGAAAACTACTTCAGACCTCTTTCCTCATGTTTGCAAGGCTGCTATGCTGTAACTATGCAAGATTTATCCAAAAGTAATGCAAGGTTCTTTCCTTTCTATAAAAGAGGGGTAAACAACTTTTTACAGCCTGTGGGCCAGGATTTATGAAGAGAAATTACCACTCCCTGGGGTGGGAAAGCAGACAGGTTTAGGACAAACAGAGTGCTGCAGTGCATGGCTATAAACCCTTCAGAAGGATTAGGTGAGGAAGGAGATGTGGTGGGGTAACACTGTGTGTTTTGACTGTCTAGAGATTGACAATGGCGATGATAGACCTGAGGTTTTATGGGTAAGAAACAGATATAATGGTGGGAGTCTGTTGTAGACCACCCAGCCAGGATGAACTGGCCCTTGTTCTCAAGGGGTACTCCAGCTTTCCAGATGACATCCAGTCCAGGAGGTCACTGGGGAGGGTGGCAGGTAAGTTCCTGATGTAGTTCGTGAGTGAACCAGTTAGGGAAGGAGCCTGCTAGACCTGCTGTTTGTGAACAGAGAAGGACTGGTGGGTGATGGGACAGTTGGAGTGATCAGTGATCATGAAATTATTACTTTTTATTCTTGGAGAAATAAGAAGAGAGGTCAGCAGAACCCCCAGTATGGGCTCCCAGGGGCAGACCTTAGCCTGTATAGCAACCTGGTTGATAAGAGTCCTTTATGAGGCAGTTCTGAAGGGCTAAGCAGTTCAGGAATACTGGACATTCTTCAAGATAGAAATCTTTAAGGCACAGATGTAGGTAATCCCAAAATGAGGAAAGATTGTCAGGGCAGAAAACTGGCCTGGCTGAACAAAGAGCTTTGGAACTCAGACAGAAAAACTCCAAACATCTGTCACCTTTAGAAGAAGGGGAAGACAACTCAGGAAGACTACAAAGATGTCATGAGGTTACAAAAGGAGCAAATTAGAAAGACCAATGCCAACTAGAACTTAATCTGGTTACTGCTGTAAAAGACAATAAAAATGTTTAAAAAATGCATCAGCAACAAAAAGAAGGCTAAGGAAAATTACAGTGATCTCTCTGAGCTCACAGACTACAGAGTGTGGGGAAGAGAGAAACTGGATGTATGGTGAACAGAAGTGAAACAGATTGTTTTCCTACATAGTGTCTGCATTTCTACTTGGAATTATTATGTGGGCTGGATAAGGCTCTTTGATGAGGCACATTGTCCTCCAAGACATAAATCAGGGATAGGTGCAAGCCCTCCCCTTGGTGGATGGATCCACCAAGATGCATCCACTACGTCTCTTGATTTCAGCATTGACTTGGAAGGAGAACATGTCACAGCACATCAAGAACTTCTCAGGTTCAGAAGAAGTTGCACAAAATAAATATACATTAAAAACCTGTTAATGGAGAAAAGAAGACTACTAGCACAAGTTGAGAGTCTGTTGAAACTTAGCACTGGAATTTAAAAAAGCACTTTCCAAACTCTGTACTACAATGCAATACTAAATAGTGCACAGTATGCATTATTTGTTAAAACTGCTCTGATAATGGTTTCGTGTTTAAGAAAGGACCAAAACTTTATCTTGCCTCTACTGAGATGGAAACATTTAACAACTGCCCCTTTCTGTTCCGGTGGAATCAAAATGTTTTAATAGAAGAAATAATTTTAAAACGCTAACACGTCCTGATGGAAGATAGAATCCAAGGTACTTGTGGGAAAACCACTCGTTCTTTGCACTGGGTGCTCAGATAGTACAGGAAGTAGCAACGCCCTTGAACCCAGGGAAGATCGGGCAAATGTGGTGCCCTGTATGTTCCGGATCCCACAGCTCTGTGTCTAGGCGCCTCCCCTTCCTAATTTAAGGGCACATTCAGAGCTGATCTCTGTGCCTGAAAACGTCAGAGCTGGACGACCTGAGGGAAAGCAGAAACCCAGGAACCAGAACCTCTCTATCATACTGCGTAGATTCTGGGGTCCCAGCTACGTTTTTGATAATGTGACACACTAAGTACTGCCGTCTGTGAATTTAGAGAGCTTCAGATTTGAAAGGGCTGTGTCAGTGAGCTCTGCCTGTACCTAAAGTTTTGCATGCTGAAAGCCAGAGGCATTCGAAAGCTGGATGGAGGGATACCGGGAAACGTGTGTTCTACATGGGAAGGGAAGCCGTAATTGCAAACGTCTTTCGTCGGTCATCTGTTCTCCCGCTGAGGCAGAGGTGAGGCTCGCCCCCCCAGGCATCAGCGCAGGGACTGCGCTCCCTCTGCGTGCGCTGCCTCAGCCCGAGCCGCTCCGCGCTGCCCCCGCACCCCGCTGGCTCTGCCCTGCACATCCCGACACCGCTGCGGGGACGGCATGCCATTTCTGGGTAGTGTGGCCGCTGGATGTCACTGTTTGATCTCCGAGACGAGGTGACAGGACAGAACACATGGCCCCACCTTGTGCCAGGCAAGGTCTATAAAGAAGGTATTAGGAAAAATTTGTTCACTGAAAGGGGTGCCAAGCACTGGAACAGGTTGCCCAAGGAAGCACTGGAACCACCATCCCTGGTGGAATTTAAAAGACGTTTGATTGTGGCACTTAGGGACATGGGTCAGTGGTGCACTTGGCAGAGTTACATTCGCAGTTGGACCTGATGACCTTTGAGGTGTTTTCCAACCCAAATGATTCCATGATTCTATGATTCAGAAGCACAGTGCTCTAGGAAGTCACTTGGGCTTTTTGTGCCCATGGTCCCGAGCAGCATCCTGGACATTCTGAGGAAAGAAGAGCTTTGTTCTCCTTGTTCTGAACCTGCACCAGGTCCTGCTCAAGCATCTGTGCAGTTGATTTGGATCAGGGAGCTGGTCTGTCAGAAAAATTGTCTTTTCAGAGGTGGCATTCTATTGGGTTGAGGCAATGATCTGACTGAGCTCATAGACCACAGGCTCTGGGGTAGAGATGAACTGGACATATGGTGAACAGAAATGGGACAGAGGTCTGGAATGAATCTGTGCATTTGATAAGGCACTTTGATGAGGCCCATTGGCTTTTAGATAGAGATTTGGACTTTTTGTCCGAGGAAGTCTTAACACTAAGCCCTGGTGTCATAGTTGAAGGGAGAACTAAGATATCTACATTGGCCAAGAGAGAGAAAAAAAGAAATAATCCCCTTCCTTTAAATTTAGAAAACAGAATTTTAATTACAAAAATATTTATATGTGAAAAGGATAACTGTTCTTAACCACAACACACACATATATATATCCAGAAAGGACCAAACAGAACCAGTTTGTAATAAAACCTTTAAACAAAAAAGGCAGATCAGTTAATGTCTTTTTGCTCCCCAAAAAGAGGAACTGCATTTATATTTACGGAGTGCAGGTGATGATGTCACGCCTCAGCTGGTTAGTCTCTCTGTCAGGCAAGATGGGAGGGCACAGTCACCAGGTCCGCTCCCTGGGATCCAGTCGGGGGATTGATCGGGAAAGCAGCAGAAACCCCATCTGTGCAGTGCAGAAAAACTATGTGCTCTCTTCCCTCACAGTAGTTCCTGCAGCATCTTCGGCTGTCGACGGGTGAACAGCTGAGTTAGAGAGGGAGAGACACAGTGCTGGCCCTCCCGCGATGTCGGACCCGGTGTGTCCCTGTTCTCGCTCACTCCACCGAGAGGCTGAGCTCCTGAGCCTGCACAGGAAACACAGAAAACCCTGGGCACTTCCCCCACCCGAGCCTGTCTTCCCTCCCCCTCCTGACCTGGGGAGAGACCAGAACAGAAAGCTCTGGGCTAAGTTATTTACATCAGGATATGAATATTCATGAAGTCCTTTGTTAACCATTTTGACAAAAACTCAGGCGTTCAGTGTTTCCCCATACCATGATACAACACCAATGATACAACCAGCTCCCGCTCACTATTTTATCACAGGTGTTCTGAGTTGGCCTATTTTTAGCCTCCTGGGCTTGGAAATGAAAAGAAAAAGGCAGAGGAAGAAAAAACCATTTAATGATTTATTAATGGACTTCATATATCAGCCAAGTACCTGGCTACCTGAGAAAATCTACATAACAGGTAATGGATATGTCTCCCCCTAAAGATTTTGGGAAAACACAGGCAGTTATGAACTTTAGGCACCTAGTGCATTGGCAAAGTACTAAGCAGATTTATCACTCTTTTTATAGTTGTTTCAAACAGTCATTATATTAAATTATTCTGAAGACCCAGTGCTAAACCACACTCTCCTTCAGTTTTATGTCTGCTGACAGAAGCATTGCACAAGAGAAAGAACTGAAGATGGTCAAGGCTTGCATTAAAAATTTTAATCCCTTACAATATCACATCTTCAACCAAGTCTAATAATCTGGAATTGGGACATGGGGGGTCTTATTGGTATCTATTTAATGCAGAGCCACATTGTTCTCAGAGCTCTGATCCCCTATAGGACCACCTGTAATACATCTATTTCTGTGTTCAAATAAAAATAATAATTACAAAAATATTATTTCTCAGTATTGCAAAAAAGTCCTGACAATCCTGGACTGCTAGTCTATCCTTCTGAAACTCTTGTGGTCAGGTCTAAGCTGAGCTCACTTAATTTTACAGCAGGGAGTTGGATAGTCTAAAAGATATTAGTTCTTCTGCTTTGCACTTTGAGGTTCCTCAAATATAAGTTAATTAAAGCAGAGAACCAACTGTCAAAACTCTTCCCCTCAATACTCTTTACACCTCATGCCTTCATCCTTTTGCAATCAAAATATCAAAACCAGTACTAAATGAACATTCAGAAACATTATGTAAGCAACACTTGTTATGCTGCTGTGCTCCAGTTTTTGTTCCCAGTGTGGTGAGTAGAATGGCCACAGCTGAATTGGAATGGGATCAGAAGATGCATGTCCAGGCCAGGAGCCACTTAGCAGTATGGGTATAAAAATAACAAATACATTTTGAAAGCAAACACCTGACAGGAACACAGAACAAAATCAATATTTTTCTACCTAAATAAAACAAAACTTTCTAAAATAAACTCATCAGAAAAAATCACCTTCCATACTTGTGCTTTCCAAAGAGTGTATAAAAAATGCAAATGGAAGGAGAAACAGATACTCTGGAGACCAAACTCTCACCTTGTTTAAGCCCAAATTGCTCAACTGTTGGTCTGTTGAAGCTCCAAAGTTACTCAGCTGGGCACTTAAATAGCAGTAATGCAGTAGAATCAGTGATGCTGGATCTTTGCTCTAAATGGAGAATCATCTAAAATCAGATGAGTAAGAGCTGCCTCAGATTTTTCTTAACAGGGTGTATGTATCAACCTTACATTTCTTATGGCTTCCTACAAAAAAAATAAAATAATAATAAAAAATTATATATATATAATTAATTTTAGCCCACTTCTCATATATATTTGTGGTGCATAAACTGTGTGGGCTGCAATGATTCATCAGAATTTAGGCAGTAGCTACATACAAGGTTTCATCTCCTTTCAATAAGGCAGATCAGCTTAACAGCCCTGAACTACTGTGTGAAAACTATTGTTAGAGTATCAAGGCAAAACATTGCTCCAGTTACCAGCAGTAGAGTCCCAGTAATCAGGGTTGAAAGAAAAAAAGGCAGAATTATCTTTTACTCCAGTCATAGAAGCACGCTGGAGGCACATACTTCTATTACTGCCATTATGGATGGCCACATTTCTAAATCAAACATCAGACTCACAAAGCCTACTAATGCCCACAAATTATTGTAATTCATAGCTGACGATTAGCCAGAGCTGCAGTCAGTGAAAAGTTCAGGGTAAAAATCCCTTTTATTCCTCCTTTCAGTCAGCATTTCCAAGCAACTTCCTGAGCCAAATCTTGGAAATAAAATAAGTACAGCATTTACCTGTTGACACGTGCCAGCCCACTGTTGCCACACACACACACACACAAATGGTACACTGAGCCAAACAGCAACTCATGAGGCCAACGTGGATACGCAGAGTAAACTGCTAGCCAGGTGCCACTTTTCCTCCTGTCTGATTAGGCAGCATTTAGGTGAAATTGCAGCTGTAACAAAGCACTGTACAACACTGCAATATCACAGAGAATCACAGAGTATTCCCAGTTGGAATGGACTCACAAGGATCCAACACATAAACGAATGGCTCACAGCGGGATTGAACCCACAACCTTGGTGTTATTAGCATCAACATTCAGATACAAAATCTGTAATTACTCACTTAACACAGGTCCCTGCCAACCAACTCCCAGCAGGAAAAGCTTGTGTCATCCCAGAGTAATGGGAGCAGGGCGTGGCACAAACTGACTCTGTGGTGCTACAGAGTCCCAGAAGACTTTGTTGTGTTAGCTTGGGACAGTTGGTCTCCCCCACCCGAGCATGTAGCATCCCAACCACATCTTGTACATCTTGTTACACATCCTGTAACATCCTTGTTACAGGACCTGGGGTAGCTCACTTCCCCTGCCTTCCCCCCCCTCCCCCCTCCCCATGTGTACACCTGTGATGGGCNCAGATCTCAGGATACAGACAACAGCACCTGTGTTGTATCAGCAAGGTCGCTGATGAGCAGAACAGAACATTACATTTGTGCAATGGTTTGTTAATCAGCACTAGGTTCATGATCTACCCCTGTGGTGCTTTCTCTGGAGCCTCACTCCTGAGCAGGGCCCTGCTGTGCTCGGTCTCCACTGTGTCAGCATCAGTGTCCCAGGGCTCCCACTGTGGCAATGCTATAACCTCCATAAAGCCAAAATTTTCCCTTGTTGAGTCTTATGCCTCATCCCTGAGGAATCTGCACAAGCTATTTGATCGTAACAGGTGTGATTAAGCAAGCTGAGGGACTTCAACAGATGAGTCTCTGAGGAGTTCACAGGAAATTTGCTATAAGCTGTGTAATAAGTATGTATATGATTCGTGCCAGTAGGGAAACAAATGGTTTTATTG
>WBMV01006193.1:102567-193619 GCA_013396655.1 Campylorhamphus procurvoides | reverse complement strand
CCCGGCCCCGCCCCCGCCGCGCGCCCATTGGCTGCGCGGGGCACGCGCCGCCCGCTCATTGGGCAGCGGCGGTGATTGACAGCGCGAGGGAGGGGCGCGAGGGCGGCCGCCATGTTGTGGGGGTGTCCCCTCAGAGGAGCGGGGCGGGGGCTGTGAGGGGAGACCTGAAATATCAGTGTGAGGGGAGAGGAGAGATGTTACCGTGAGGGGAGATCTGAAATATCAGAGGGGAGAGCAGAGATGTCACTGTGAGGGGAGACCTGAAATGTCAGTGTGAGGGGAGATCCGCGATGTTCCTGTGAGAGAAGACCCGAAATGCCTCTGTAAGGCAGAACTCGAACCGTTCCCGTGATGGGACACCCGAAAAGCCTCTGTGAGGTGAGGCCCCGCCCGGCCCAGTCCGCCCAGTCCGCCCAGTCCCGCCCAGTCCCCCCAGTCCCGCCCAGTCCCGCCTCCAGCGGCCCCGCAGACCCCGCCCCAGCCCTGCCAGCCCTATATTAACATCCTCGGCCCTATGTAAACACCCCAGGCCCTCTTTAACACTCTGGTAGTTGGGGCTGTCGCTGCCCTGTGCTCACAGTACTGCAGGTGAGGTGCCGGCACAGGTGTCTGTGTTAGCTGTGAGCCGCCGGGTTGTTCGTGTCCTTCATGGGGCTGTGAAGCCTTTCTTGTTATGGTGGTGTCGGGGGTGGCTGTGGTTCTGTTCTGGGCTCAGAAATGCGGCTGTGGGGGAAGAGCCCTGGTGAGAGCTGTGCCTCCTCTCCTCCTTTCCCAGTTTGGTCCATTTCCTTCCCTGGGTGAAGGGAATTACAGACCACGGAACTGAGCTCTGCCTTGGAATCCCACAATGGGTTGGAGGGACCTCAAAGCCCACCCAGTGCCACCCCTGCCATGGGCAGGGACACCTTCCACCAGCCCAGGTTGCTCCAAGCTCCGTCCAACCTGGCCTTGGACACTCCCAGGGATCCAGGGGCAGCCACAGCTTCTCTGGGCACCCTCCCAGCCAGGAATTCCTTCCCAATATCCTGCCTAAACCTTGCTCTGGAGGCATTCCATGGCTATGTATTATGTTCTTTTAATGCATTTAATCTTATCTTCTCTCTCTGAGCTGTGTCTTGGAAAAACAAAGCCAGGCTTGTGTTCTTCACATGCTGGTGGTTCCATTAGTGTTTGTATTTGCCCCCTGGGTCAGTTGTTTTGGAGGCTGAGGAACCTCCTGCCATCATTCCACCTTTCTCCCTTCGGTGACCCATGTGTTTTCCTTTTGAAATCAATTATCACACCCACAAATAAAGTCCTCCGAGGTGGGAACAGAAATCTCTCGTGTCCCTCCAACAAGGAGTTGCTTGTGTCTCCTTTTCCCTGCAGTGGTTACTGACATGACTTTTCTCATCCCTCTTTCTGCCCAGCCCAGGGAATGGAAAGAATCATCACTTGTGTCCCCTCCCTCCTGCCTGGGAAGAGCAGCTGAGCAGCACCAGGAGAGGTGCAGGTGAGACTGGACAGTGAAGTCTGTGTTTATGGGGGATCATGGGAATAGCAGAGTTGATGGGAAGGTGATGGACAGGTTGTTTATTGCACTCAGGCTGTAGGAAAAGGGAAGAGGCACTTCTGAAGGTGTCACTCCCTCCAAGTGAAATTGTGGGGAAGACTTTAATTGATTTAAACCTCAGATCAGTGCACGCTGCTGGGTACCCATGGCATCAGTGCTTTATAACTGAATGAGATGCACGTGGTGGAAGGGTTTAAACACACACAGCTGTGTGGCTGCTCCCCGTGGTGCCTCCAAGCCCTGCCTGCATCCTGTGAGCACTTCCCAGGGTGGGGAAGGTGGCAGAGCAGCTTTATGAGAGATGCTGAAATGTTGAGTGATTTGAGATACTAAAATGCACTTTAGTTTAGGGCTTGCTGTTATTACCAACTCGACCTTTAGATGAAGACACGTGTAGTTTGGCTGCTAATCCATAATGCCAGATGGGATTCTCTTCCATTTTGAAATGGGTGAAGTCATGAGTCATTGCTCTGTGGTAAAAGAAACAGATTGCTTATGTGTACAGGAGATGGGGTTTGGAAATCTGCAAAAGGTCATGAAAACCCTGTGTTTTCCTCCTCCTTAATCGACCCAGGGCTTCTTTTGTGTTGAACTATGAATGGGCTGAACTGTTGAGATGTCCAGGCTGGGTGAAAAATGGATGAAAGCTTATTTTCAGTTATATAAAACTTATAAATGGGACTGGAAGGGTGAACTGAGGTACCTGGTGCAGCTGGAATTTCTTCTGCACCATGTTTTGCTGTCTGGGATGAGACTCTGAATCATTTTTGTTACTTTGCATGCATTGAGCTGTTGGATTTTCTCCATATATAAATAATGCTTTCTACTCATAAATGATTTTTGTGGCCCTTCTCTGCACTTTGTTGCCTTTCTTACTATCCATCTGATAACTGCAATGTGGAAGGTTAATTGTGCCTGAACTGTGAGTTCCTGTGTTCATCTCACTGCACTGAATTTTGGTGGCTGAGGCTGTGTGTTCCAACAGGGTGGTGGAGCTCAAGGGGACTGGAACACTCAGGGCCTGAGATTTCACAGCCTCCCAGGGAGAGTAATCAGAAATCTTTTGCCAAAATAGCCTGCTTGAAGGATCCCTTTGGCTTTCTGGTCTCCTGTGGAACCAATCTCTGAAAGAATACCCTTTTATGTATTTCATTTTACATTGCACGTGGATTCTGTCTGTCTTTGTTCTGAATAGCCTATTCTCATAGTTTTCAGATATTTACACTTGCTGTTTTACATTAAAGGGAAGCACATACACTGGAGATGCCTCCTGAAGTGCCTCTTAAATTGTGGCATTGAGTGTAGACATTCCAAAGGGACTTTAGTCTGTCATTCCCTGCCTGAGAGTTTTAGCTGCCTTATCCATGTCCTGTTTAGGTTGTGTCTTCCTCATCTCATGTCAAGTGGTCCTGGTTCTGGCCAGACACAGGTTTAAATTTTCCTTTCACTTGACCTTCATTTATGGGTAATCCTCAGGTTGGTGGGCAGGTCCCCTGTATCCTCCTGCCAGTCCATTGTGTGTCAATTAGAATATTGATTTGCAGAGGGTGAAGTATAAAAAGTCAATATCCCATGAAGTGGAGTACAATGACAATGTTCTAAGGCAAGGGAAGGTGTCTGGGCACGTAAGATAAAACCTGCACATCCTGGAAGGGTTCTGTGCCTGTGTGTTCATGGCTGGGAGAGTCACTGCAAACAGCCACATTTTGTGAAGTGTAATGCAAAAACGTGCTTTGATTTATTCAGACACTTGCAGTTTATTGGGTTTTAGTAGTAACACAGCAGAATATAAATGTTCTGCAGGGTATTTAGGCAAGATGTATAGACATGAGCAATCTGATACGGCACAGCAGTGTCTGCCCTGCAGTGCTCAGAGAATTGTGGAAAGACCAGGTGTAAAGGTTTAGTTCTCATCAGTGTGAGGTGCCTGCCATACACAGGTGATGGCTGCAGCTCCCCCCACCTCAGCCCCAGCCACTGACAAGGGGAGCCAACATACAGGTGTTTCTGTTTCCACTGTAGAACCATCCTCAGCAGGCTGGAGTTGGTTTACCTTGTGCTACTTGTACTTCAGTGCTGGTCACAAACATCTACCCAGGTGCAGGTACAACTCCTCCACGTGCACCTGATTAAAAGGTGCTAAATACATGAATACACTGCTAATTGCTTGGCGGGGAAACTGGGGTCTGTCCATCTCCAGCTCAATTAATTTGTGCTTTACAGTCTGTGAAGTCCATTAAAGTGCTGTCTGGGCCGAGGGTTGGGGGTGATGAGTCCCTGCAGCCTGTGGAGGGGCTTTGGCTGGCACTGCCCCCTCGCTGCCGGGCCCCTGAGCTGGGTCACCCTGGCCGTCACTGGGATTGGGGGCAGGACTTGGAGGGTCATTCCTCAGCCCCACTCCTGCCTGCTGGAGCTGTCTCCTGCTGTGTGCTGGTGAGCTAGCTAAATCTTCCATTAGCAAGTGGAGGCTGGAGTGAGATCTCTGGTCATGGTGTTTGTAAATCCAGAGAAGTTGAGGATCAGTTTCTTTAAGCATGTCTCAGCTGTGCAGAGAGGGCTGACCTTGGAAAATGCTGTGTTTGAATAACACAGTTTATCACAATATCTCCAAGTGCTTTGCAGAGAGAGATGAACTTTGTTTCCTTTCTTGTACAGATAAGAAAACCGAGGCAGAACACATGAAAGAAGTTAAGCAGTGGTTGAGCTCTTGGTTATCACAGGGCTCTGCTTTTCATCCCTCCCCGTGTGCTGCTCTGGCAGCATTGATTGGGTAACATGAACCATAAATCTCTTTGCCAATGCAGGAGCACTCCCAGGGTCTTGGCTTTCTGATAAGTAAAAAAGTTCATAACATTTTGTCACCTCATTGGATGTAAACAAAACAAATTTAGAACAGTAGGAACAATTCCGCTCTCTCCATGCAAATTGCTTCCTGATTGATAGCAGCATATTTCACTGAAAATTAGTCTCAGGATATATCTTAGTTAATTAAATTCACACCTCCAAAGTATTTTGCCATGACAGCAGTAGGTGAGCCACTTGAAAAAGCTCGATGGACCACCCATCACCTGGTTGAAACTGTGATGTTGTTTTCCAGGGAATCTTTCGTGAGTGTATTCTCTTGTTAATAGAAAATGCCACGTGACAGCATTCCAGTTAAATAGACTTCTGTGTAACAGTGTTTCTTCAAGAAACTCATTACCAAGTGAGACACAGAACTGCCTTGCAGACTGGACAAATTTCTTCCCTTTGAAGTGCACATCAAATTCCTTCTGTGCTCCCTGTCTGCCTTGTGTGAACAAACTCCATTTGACATCAGTGACCCCTGGCATTTCCCTCTAGATGAGGGAACTGGATTTGCACACCATTCATGTCTGTTATGGACTACATGTGTAATGGGCAGTTCCAGGGCATCGAGCCAGTGTTTCAAAGGGATGTATTAGTGCTACATGAGTACTACAGCAGGCTCAGCAAACTCCTGCAAAATGGGCTTCGTGCTTTCCCTTAATGTGCTGCTGCTTTGCAGCACTTGCCAGAGACAGAACTGCCGTCCTGGTGCTTGTGAGGCCCCGGGGTTTGCTGGGCTGTCACCAGGATGTGTGTTGAGCAGCATCTTTGGCTCTTGCAGTGCAGGATCTGCAGGTTGGTTGGTTTTGTGAAGGTGTGTTCCCTCTGAACACTCAGAGTATTCCCCAGAGCCACCTTGTCTTCCTTTGAGACACCACTTCTTTCTCATCCCTGCTGCAGACAGATCACAGCAAAGGCCAAGCACCTCAGTATTCTGGAGGGTACTCTTGGATAGCAATACATCCTTGGCATGGGGATGTTCACACTTAATACAGTGTGTTCATCTCAGTTTCATTTGGTCTGAAGGACTGCATTGATTGAAGTTGTCTTCTCAGAGTTGACAGTCTAGAATTTTTGTCCCAGGTCAAATTTAGGCTGTTCTGTTGAGTGGAGATCCTGGGTGATGATGAGATTATCTTGTGCCCTTGCCTTCCCTTCTCCTTCCTTCCCCTGTCACTTGTGGAAATCTGTGCCCTTGCTTCATCTCATAAAATATGGTGTAAAGAAAATTTCCTATGAGCAAGTCTCTGGGCTTTTTCAGATTTTATTTTTTAAATAAATCTATTTTCTTTCTCTTGATATCTCTAGTGTGACCTAGTGCCTGCAAATACCCTTGTTGAGTGGTTCTTTTTGTGGTTTGCTGTCAGTTGTGTTTCATCTTGCTGGTTAATATCTCCAAAGAATTGCAGGAATGCAAGTCATCTGAAAGTGCACAAAAGCTAAGGTTGATAGAAACTTACAGTGCTCTGTGAATAAATAGAAGGTTGAGTCAGAAATAATCACTTTTATCTCAAGCAAATGTTGGGTCAGGCATGATGGATTGTGGAACAACTTCCTGTTCTCGTCATACATAGGATCTTGTTCTGAGCATTCCCTTTATTAAATGATTTGACAGTAATATAAATAAGTTAGGGTTTTTTCACAAGCAATATTTGCTTAATATATTACAAATCTTTCAATGTGATGGTTCTGTACTATTTATGCTTTCAGAAAGATTTTGTTTTGCATTTTTTTCCTATTTACCTTGTTGTAAAAGATGTGTCTGGAGAATAAAAAAGTCCCTTATCTTGTTTTGCTGCTCCATAACTGCACTTTGGGTCAGATGAAATCCATAATTTTTCCTTGTTGGTATGACAACAGAAAACATAAAGGTGAAATTAGAATAAGAATATAGATTAATGTTAACTGTGTGTGCTGTGGTTAAATAAATCACTTAATGATTACAGAACAATAATTCAGTAGGGCCTGCAGTCAGATGCTTTTGAGGGGGAGGAGCAGTATAAAGAAAGAATTGTGTGTGTTTAATGTAGTATTTCATTGTGATAGTAAATCAATTCCCCTCATCAAATTATACAAACAAATTTATTACTGTGTGTGTATTCAGGGTAATTAATAAACCATCTTCTATGGCACTAAGATATGTAGTTTTGCACTGTAACCTTTAAATACAATTCATCTCAAAGACATAATGCTTAAATGTTAAATGTTCCTTCTCAGAGGAAATTTAGGAAGGAAAAAAGAATAAATGCCTTATTAAAAAAAAGTTAATTTATGTGGAATTTCAATTTCTTGGAAATTAATTACCCTTCAAAGTTATTAATTTTGATGTATTATCTCAATTTTTATCTTAATGTTCTCTGCAACAATGTTTTTGGCTTTAAACCAAAAGAGTAGGTTTAGATTGCATGTAAGGAAGAAATTCTTCCCTTGAGGGTGGGGAGGTCCTGGCACATGGGAGGGATCTCTGCTCATACCCGAGCTGCCAGTTTCTCCTCAGAGACCCTTGGGAGGCAGGACTGTAGCCTTGGCATTTTTCAGTTGACCAAAATACAATGCAAAATGCTCAGTCACAAGGTACACCCTGGAAAGAAAATTAGGGCTGTGCTTGGCCAATACCCCTGGGCAGTAGCAGAGTCTGGGGAGGGCACAGGGCAGGGGAGGACTGTTTGTACAGACTTGTGTCTGCACACATTCACTTTAATTTTGAAATATTTAGTAATATTCAAAATCAATCGGCATTTAATGCACCAGAGCACTGCAGTGGTTCCCTCATTTTCCCTCAGTCCTAAAGCTGAACTAAACTTCTCCAAGTGCACAAACACACTCTCCTGTGGTTTTATTGTCGTTGGTGTGGTGATGGAGGTTGAAGTTTTTGAGGTTTCAGGTGCAGATGGCTTTGCTTCTGAAGGCACATCAGTGTAAGGACTGAAGCCAACCAGCAGGTTCCTCTGTTTCCTTTGGAGGAGGAAAGAGCCCTCAGGAGCTGGGCAGGCAAACCTTCCCCTCCCTTGCTCCAGACTGCAGGGGGACTCTTCTCTGCCAGGGGCTGCTTCCCCAGGGATGTGAGGGGGCTTTCCCTGCTGCTGAGCTGGCCAAGCTCAGGCAAGACAAAAAGCAGGCAGGCTTCTTGTGTCAGTGAAGTCCCCTCTGTGCTGGGTGGTCACAGAGGTGGTGTTACCTGTCTCCAGTACCTACCTGACTCTCTCCCTTGGGGTGCTTTGCTGGAGTTAGGAAGTGTTTGAAGAAACTCCAGTTGAGGTTAAAAGCACAAACAGGCTCTGGCATCAATGGATCAAGAGCTCCCTGTTTGAGATCTCACAGCAGGTTTGTATGTTTGCAAACATCACATGTACAACCACAATGTGAGGATCCCAGGGTTGCTGTGGGGAACCTTCAAGTGAAGTGTTTAGGAGTTTATCCCTGAGATCATAAATCCTGCTCTGACACTGACCTCCAGGAGCACATCTTTTGTTTACAGCCCACATGACAAAGTGCTGAGCAGGCAAAGGTGAAGGAGTGAACACTGCTTCTGTTTGGAAAACAGTTGGGCTGCTGTGGAATTAGTCTGTGCTGATTTGAGGCAAGCATTAATTGGGTTTAAAGAATGTAGCATAGCAAGGTCTTCAGTTCTTCTCCCTGTTACCAGAGTGAAAATACTGTCAGAGCTTTTGTAATACAGATTAGCAAAAGAATTAGTTGTGCCAGCAATCTTCCTGATGATTTTAGATTTTGCTGGTAATTTTGGCATGTCTAAAGAGGTGATGAGCACTGCAGGACAGGTTGAGCTGCCCCCCTGGCCAGGCAACTGTGGGTTTATGGTGGACTAGTCAGCTCTGATGACATTATGTGAAACATGGAAAAAGTGAAAAGCAATCTTGCCTTCAAAGGATGGTTGGTGACCTTTAAATTAGGGCTGGGAGTCTCATCATGAACTGCCAGTGCAGGATCCATGACTTACTCCCCTTCCCTTTGGAACTGAAAGGTTGTTTTCACTGAAATTACCACTTATTACATAAAGGTCAAACCCATACAGCTGCATCTCAACAAGTACAGTGACCTTGTGTTTGCGACTTCATAATTCTGTGGGGTTTTTTACAGATCATACTGTTGCCCTTCTTTTATAACATTGCAGAGCCACGTTTGATGGGCTCGGTGCTGAGCTGCTGCAAATTGTTTCTGTGCACTGAGGTGGAAGAAGGGTGAACGCCCCTGTGCAGGGCTGGGCGCTTTGGAAGAGCTGTTGTTCAGCTGCTCTTTGCTGTCTCCCTGAAAACCAGAGCGTGGAGACTGCTGGAGGGGTGTTTGTTGCTCTGGTGGGCCTGCCAAGACGTGGACTTTTACTGCACAGTGGATTTACTGAGCTTGTGTTATATATTGTAGTTGATGACTTGCACATTGTTACAGAAATTATGGAGACTGCTTATAAGAGTCCCCTAAATGCCATGGGATTCCTGTGTGAGTGAACTCCTAAACTGTTTTAGGGACTAGAAACTCAACTCACTGCTATTTATGATTATTTATGATTTTATATACTTGAAAAGACTAAGAACTTTAAGCCATGTTTTTGCCCTCAACTCTGATAGCAATTGGATACTGTTTTAATCAAGTGGAAAAAAATCTGAATTCAGGATAGTGTTTATGTGCTACTTATACAAGCTGGCTTTAGAAGTTAGTTACTCCCTTTGGTACAAAAATGTTAAAAAAATAAATAAGGGTTTAGACCATATTCAACCTCTTAGTTGTTTTTTGTAAGTATGGCTAACATTAAGTACGAATGCTGAGAGTGAGAGAAATTGACTGGATATAGACCAGACTCCTCACCTAGACTTTAATCTGTTTTTATTTGGCTAGTAAGAGAACGTGTCTCTATATATTTGTATCTTCTAAAGTCTTGTTGATGTCAATTTATTTCCGTTCTTGCTAAATTGTTATCTAAATATCTGCCAAGAGATGGCGGTGCAATGCTGCTCCATGTGCTGGGTGAGCTTGGAGGAAGATCTGGGAAAGGCAGAGGCTCCTTCCCAAGGTTTTTGGTGGCCTCTGCTAGAACAGACCAACACATTTATCAGCTCACTTCACCCACGCTGGGGGTTAAGAAAAAAAGCACAATTAAAATGCTTGTGTGCTTTGCAGTGCTCTGTCAGCTCTGGGGGGTTTCTCCTCCACCCTGCATGCAGAGTACATTTCTGCACCTGTGCCTTGGCTGGTTTGGCTTCAGGCTGGGATAGAGTTAATTTTTGTGTGAGTAGCTGGTGCTGGGCTGTGTTTCAGTCCAGACAAACCCAAAGGCAACGCTCGGGCTGGACCTGTTTCCATCCTGTGCAGGGCTGATGTGGGTCCCCTGGCAGCAGTGGTGCAACTCTGAGTTCTCTTAGCCAGGGAATATTAAAAAATAATCCCCCCCCATTCTGAATCACCTTGTATTCCTACTGGGTTCTGTATGGATTTAACAGAAGCCAGGCATGTAGGGAGAGGTAATCTCTCCAATTTGTCAGAGTTGAAGTTTTCTGGTTTGAAAGCCCTTCTGCAAATCTCTGTTGTGCAGTCAGACATTCCAGGTGCACCAGAGCACAGAGCTGTTAACGCTGGAAAACTTCCTTTTTGCCTGCTGAATACCAAAGTGTTTCTTGGAGAAGGGGGGTGGGAGATGAGAGGCAGAGAGCTGCAGAGTGCTCTGTTTCCCTGTCACTACGAGGTACCCCTCGGTGTAACTGTGTCCCTGCTGCCAGCCCGAGGCAGGCTGGGGGCTCTCACTGTTGGTTGGTGTGTTGGTGCAGTTCTGATTGGGAAGGGAAGCCCCTGAGATGCAGCTTAGTTCACTAACACTGCACTTGGCAGCAGGATCCCTTAGATTTCTGCTCAGGAACACCCTTCTAACCCCAAATATTCCATGCAGTTCCCTTTGCCTCATTTTCTGCTGTTCCACATGAATGACCTGAAAGTCATCAGGAGTGGGCATGGGGCAGAACAATCTGGTAATGAGCTTAATTTCCTTCCTCTCCAGACATCGTGTGCCTGGAGCTGTGCTCCTGGCTCACCTTGGTGAGAAGCTGGTCATCACCTGTCCCACTTGTGCTGTAATTTGTGGTGTAGTGGCTCTTTTCCAGGCCTTTCAGACAGATGATAATGAACTCAAGGCTGAAACAAAACATTCTGGTGCTTGGGATAAGGTGTCAGGAAAGGACCTGAGCACTGTCCCATTTTCAGTCCAAAATGTTTTTTAATTGTCAGTGGAAGAGGCTCCCTCCATTCACATGGGATGTTACTTCCTTAATCAATAGCACTTTGTCAGGTCCATTTTCTAACATTCAGGCTACATTTTCTGGGTCTTACTATAATAAGTATTTTATATTCTTATTCCAATTTTACATCTTTTTATAATTTGTGCTTCTGAGTGAATGTGAAGTTTCTTACCTAGTGCACATCCTGTCTATTTTTTCATTTACTCTTGAATGTCATTGTTCTAAAAGCTTCAATAAATACTCCAGTCACTCTAAAAACATACTTCACTTTAGGAAAAGGAAGGAATAGCTTGTGTAATGAGTGGACAAAATGTATAGCCATTTGAAAAATGAACCTGAACTCATCTGTCCTTCATGGTGTCTGTTCCAAAGCCAGGACTGGAACAAGGCCCTCAGTGGTTCTGTGTCTCAGTTCAGCTCTAGGGCAGATGGCTGGCAGGGAGACCAGAAGTTGGTCCTTGGCCAGCAAGACATAAAAGTGGGAAGCTAGACTCTGAACACACGTCCAGAGAGGACCGAGCCTTGATCTGTGTCACAGAGGCTGGTGGAGCTTCAGTGTGCTGTGCCTTTTATTCTTTGAACCACGTCAGGAGAACTTCAGGAAAGAGACAAGTGAAGGACGGGAGGAGCGAGGGCTGGAGGACAAATGACTCATCCAAGATTGCCCAGCAGGCTGTGGCGTGGGGCTCGGCTATTCTGAGTCCATCCTGATCTCCCTGCCAGAGCAGGGCACTCACACCTGCTGCTGCCCCACATCTCCTCTCCCCGGGCTCTGGGAGGGCTCTGCTCTCCCTCTGTGCCAGCCAGACACCTCTGAATCAGGGGAGTCCTTCCCTTGGCATCACAGGCTTTTGCAGAGGAGGGAACATCAGCATTAACCATCTTGGTCATTTTGGTGGTGTGCAGGGGGCTTTAGAGCAAATAAACCCTGGCTTCCTGGGGATGCTGCACCGTGTGTTGTGGCAGACAGCGTGCCCAGGCTGCTGTGCCTTGTCACATGGACACTGGGGACAATGGCCAGGCTGTGTTCCCTCTCAGTCCAAATAAACTGTGCTCAGCATTCCGAATCATCCCTGCCCGGGATTGTGTGCACATATGCCAGGGTGGCAGTGCCTGAATGGTCTGAGTGTGCAGGGGAGCAGGGGCACAAGGGCCTTTTGTTGGTGGTGTCTCTGCAGGGCTGGCTGCAAGGGGGGAATTATTTAGTAGTCACTGTGTTTTGTGCACGTGCCTGCACAACCCTGGGGTTGCTCCTGGGTTTTTAGTTGCTCTGTTCACAAATCCCTGGTCCTGGAATGTTAATGAACAAAGTGTGTTGTTATTGGCAACACAAATTTATTCTGATAGCAGAGTATTGAGAAACTTTTAAGATTAAGGGGGGAAAGCAATTCCTATTGATAAGAAATCTGAATGCGATTACCAGGGCTTTTTGCCATCTGTCAGCACTGTGTAAATATGCATGGATCTCCCCCCAACCTCTGCAGTCATTTTCAGCTCACTTTGTATTTCTCCCCTTCCGTGTATTCTCATGGAGTGCCCTGTTCTATACCTTGGTTAAATTTAATGCTGAAACGTGGTTTGTTTACATTGATGGAGTTAACTTTGTGTCTTTACTGCACTCTCTGGTTTAAAGAGCTTCCAACATGAGCATATTCATCCGTGGCTTTATTTTCCACACATGCTCAGAATATTTTGGGGGTTCTTAGGGATCCATCCTTCTCACTTCAGAACTTTTTACTGTAGGCAGTAGTTAAAGGGCAAAGAAAAAAAAATGCCTTGACCTAGTTGTGGAACTAAAGCGTGCAAAATGTGCCCTGGTGGGGAGTCTCCTTGCTGGAGCTGTGCATTTTGATTCCTGCCCGGCTTTGTCTTTCCATCTGTTCATCTCATCTGCAGCTCCTCCAGTGTCTCTCACCGAAGCTGTGATTGCTGGTGTGTTTTATTGTGTGCCAGACTGTTTGGGGACTGGCTGCTGACTCCTTTCTACTGTGCTGATCTGCTTTTGTTCCCCTGACTCAGATCTGCCTCTCAGCTCCTCTCACCATCTCTGACATACGCTTTCCTTCCAGGGAAAACGCTCTGACAAGATTTTTATAGAAAGTAACAAAGCCAGAATCTTTTTTTTTTCTTTTTGCATAGGATCTGCTTTTTCCTGTGGCCTTTTATCTGCATTTGCTCATCTTCTACCCTCACTGTGTCATTGCCAAACTTTGTGTGATTTAGGATGTTTTCTGTTAGGGTTGCAACACCTTTTCTTTCACTGCTGTGACAATGAGTCAGTTTGAGCTGTGTGTTGGGTTTGTTCTCCCCACCCTTGCCCTCCACCAGGTTTCTTCCCTCCTCTTTATTGTGGGAGGCCAGAGCAGCCCGACTGGTTCCTGCTGGGTTACACTGGGTCACCAGCTCGAGCAGAGCTGGATGCTGGGGTTCCTCTACTAAATGCATCACAGACCTCACAAAGAGAAAATGAGTAGTTTTGTTTTCACAGTTCTTTGTCGTTTTGGTTTTTGAGTGAAGATGCTGCTGTTCAGGCTTGGTCTGTGCTGAGGAGATTGTGAAATGCACTTGGTTTTGTTTTTCATTCCAGTCTCCTGAGAGGGATGTACACCGTGGTAAAGGCATTTGACTAAGTAGTTCATGTCCAAGATTGACATTTAAGAAAAAAAACAAACTGAAAAAGAGCTTTAAACTTCATACTCTGACAGTGTTTCACTCTCTCTTATCACGCACCCACTTTCCATTGTTGTCACTGGGGGCTTTGGAAACTTAATTAAATTCTAAGTAAATTTTTCTATCACAATTGGCACACAGTGCTATTGACCATCTAAACAAAGCACACAAATTATTTAGTGCAGGAGAAGGAGATAACAAAAAGGGGGGAATGAAGCCTGGCTTGCTCACAATGCTGCACCAGCACTTGTTTTTCCAAACCCAGCAGTTTTGGGCTGGTTCAGTTCTAATACCACCTGCCATTAGTCACAAATGAAACTCAGCTCCCCTGCACTTCCTCCTCTGACTGTTCTTGGCCTTACAGAGCCACTTCTCAGGGCACTCCCTAGCCAAGGTTTATTCTCCATTTGGGATTTCTTTTTGGAGGAAAAATATGATCCAGTAAAATGGAGCTCTTCCTAAGGAAACAGCTTGTAAAATGTAATGGATTCTGGGTTTTGGGGGGCCAGAACACATGTACACTGGCACTTTTTGGTCTTAAGGGCTGCTGATTGGATCTATGGGTATTTAATTTATCCTAGCTAAAGTTTTAGGAGGAATAAGTGATTGTGTTGGCCTCTGTTTTGGGAGTCACAGCTGGAAACTCCCCCAGGGAAGTGGCAGGACCTGTCCCTTTGCAGTCAGGTGTAGTTCAGCTTTTGATGTGTTCAGTGTCTGCATAGATTTGTTATACCATGGTGAAAACAGACATATCTCAATATATAGAAGCTTCCTATTGTCTGTCAAGCACCCAGACTCTTTAAAAATGACAAAATAGCAGGTGGACTCATTTAATTGATTAATCACCAGTGATTGTGATTTGCCTCTATAAAGAGAAATGGATCTCAGGTCATCCAAATCTTCCCTGTTGAGATCAAGAGAATTGTGACAGTTGATACCAGCTGAGAATCTGCCATTAAAGGACACCAGGTTGGCTGTTGTTTAATTACAGAAATTAAAATCTTCTCATATAGACTTGAATGTGAGTGACTTCCCACGACTTAGTGGTTTTGTTTCACTTTGGGTTAAATAATCAAGTAATGTTTTACTTTAATAAAGGAAGATTTGTAGCCTAATGCTCAGTATTCTAATGTGCAGTGGAGTTTTAAGCATTGAAACAAAATAGGAATTGAGTTACTGGGACCCTGAGCTTTAAAAAAGGAATTGCTGGTATCTACTCCTCCACGAGGACATCTGGAATTCCTGCTTGCTCTGCATGTTTGGTGGTGTGAAAGGATTGTAAGCATATTATTTCTGAAATATGTCAGCTTCCATTGGCACAGGAGGGCATAATGACATTTCCTGTGACACAATCTGCACACTGACATTCCTTTGGTCAGCGCTGCCCCGATGGGGATCAGGAGGTGGAGCCCGGGCTGGCTTTAGGTCCCTGTAATAAGGGCTGCTGTTGGACCTGGAATCACTTGGTGGTGTCAGTGGGTGAGATGGGGATGGCTCAGTGCTGAATGCTGTGCCTTGCCTGGCCTCTCTAAGGAAGAATGCACTTTTCCACAGGTGGGTCCAAGTTCAGCCTGCTCAGCTTTGGGGTGTTTGGTGTAACCCTCAGTCCAGTCAGCTTCTCTCAGCTCACCAGAGCGAGGTACATATTACCAAGAAATTAAAAACTCTTAAATCTGTGATCTCTGACAGGTTGTTCCCTCTCTGAAGAGAGGGTAGTTTGAGTGCAGTGCAGTTGTAATTCCAAACTCCAGGAGCCACAGAACCCTGGGCAAGGCTGGGAGGTGGTACCAGCATTTAGTTCCTTCCTCTGCACGAGCTCCCATCTCGAGTGCCCTCAGTGTTTGGGGCTTTCTGTGGGGTGTGCTGAGGAAACACCCCTTGGGATGATTAAGGGGACTTAAACCCAGTGAAATGGGGGGTCTGCAGTGAGGTGGATAAAATGTACTGCCCTTTCACCTTGGGAGGGGACAGGACTCGAGCTCTGCTGTTCCTCCAGCCCAGGTGCTTCAGAGCCTTCCTAGGGTACTTTGCCTCTCTCATGCCTTCAAGAGGAGAGGGGAAATCAGCAGCTGAAAACCTGCTGAGCTGAACATTCTTTAAATTGCCATTCCAGAGGCTATAAAAGAAAAAAGACCCTGAGGTGACCTACCAGTGTTTGGTTCCTGCTTGTACAACTTTTGTGTGTTGGTGTAGCAGTAACAGCAGCGTCCTGTGCTTTTCCTGGAAAAGTGGAGTAACAACAAGATAGGGAGTATTTAACAGGAAAGTCAAAACATGACCTGGGCTGTCTGTGAAAAAATTCCAGTGGGCTTCAAATCTAAAGATGTTTCCTGACAGCCTGCACAGGTGTATTGTGGGGTGGAGGTGTTTGCATAGGTGTGAGTTACTAAAATGACTGAAAACTGTTTAAAGCAAACTTGGAAGTTTGAGGGATGCATTAAAAAGAAACCTAGACCTGAGGGGAAAAATATAACCGTGGCATTGACTGTCTTTGTGATAAGGTCTCTGAGATTTTTCTCAAATAATTAGCAGGATATAAATATATCAGTTCAAAGAAATGTGCACATCTCTTCTGACAAACATTATTATCTAGAGGCATTCTTTTTATCTGCAGGCATTGTTTCTTGTGCATCCATGGTTACTTACTCTCCCAGAAGGGGAAAAAAAAGACTTATCTGTTCCTAGGTATGGTGTTTTACCTCTGGCTAAAGCTGTGCTATGGGTGAAAGAGTTTTTCTGCATAATCTATCCTGGGAAATGGTCAATAACTAAAGCAGAGTAAAAGTTAATTACCAGCCAGTTGGTGAGGCCATTAAAAGCCGTGCCCAGGGGGAAGAAGAGGCACCAGAGACAGGAGGGAGGTAAGAAATGAACACTTCTCAGCAGGATTGTGTGTGTGTGAAAGGAAAGGCAGTAGTTTATGTACATGAAATAAAAGAAGGCAAAAGTTTGGAACGCAGTGGTTAAATCTGATACACTGAAGGCCTTCTACTTAAAATAATGATTTTATTTCAGATAATTGGAAGAGACCTTAAAGCTCATTCAGTCCCACCCCATTGCCATGGGCAGGGACACCTTCCACCAGCCCAGGGTGCTCCAAGCCCCATCCAGCCTGGCCTTGATGCCACATAACAGCCAGCTCAGTTGGTATTTTTATTTGAGCAGCTGCTGGGAGTGTCTGAGAAAATCCTGCTTCCTGTGTTCCCCAAGCCCTTCATCAGGAAGCACTGCAGGACACGGCAGGTCAGGATGCATGGCCTTGTCCTTAAGGGGGTGCCTGTGTCGTGTTGATTTGCCCCCGATGGGACATCCCTGTGCTGGCCTTAGGCTGGCCATGGCAGCAGCCTGCCTGCCCCTCAGCACCTTCAGCTCCCCAGGCACAGTACCCAGGCAGCTGGGGGGACACCAGACCTGCTGCTGGGCATTGGTGCCAGCTGTGCTCCCATGGATGTTGGTGGTTTTGCCATGGTCAGCAGCAGAAACAGCAGAAAGGTGGCCATGCTGCCAAAAACTGCTCTCTCAGATACTTGGCTTAATTTTAGTGCCTTGCTAATGTGCTTTTTAGTGTGAGTTTGATTTAAGTGCTTGAGAAGGATGCCTGGATCTTGTTCAGCCTAGGTAAGAACTAGCCCCATTCTGTCAGATAGTCTGTATTTTAATAAGCCTTGTGCAAGGAGTCTGTGTTCCAGAGCAAGGGTGACCTAGGAGACTTGTGGCTAATAATTCAGATTCTGTATTAAAGAGTTTTCTCTAACTTCCCTTCCTTCATTACACCTGCCTGAGGTCTTCCATCAGTAAAAAGATTCATAGATCAGAGGCCAGACATTTGCTGTGGGCTGAGACACAAGACCTGGTGCGATGCTGGAGGTGTCCGTGGTGCTGCTGCTGCGAGTTCAGGCTAGGGAAGACTGCAGAGAGCCAGCACGGGGCTGCTGTGGGACTTGAGGGCACAGAGGGGAGAACTCACTTCAGTGTCTGCAGGAAAACTGCTGTACCTGCTGCTTTTACTAGTATTTGGGTCCAAAAATGACCCCTTAGTGGGATTCGGTTGAAGGTTGGACTTGATCTTGAACATTGTCCAACCTTAATGATTCTTAAATGATTTTGTAATAATTGCATTTCGATCAGCTGGTTGATAATTTGAACCTGAGCTTTCTAGACGTGACAAAAGAAAAAATTGAGTCTGAAAGGCAACAAGAGTTTTGCCATAAAGGATATTTCCCTAACCCAAGGCACAAGTGGAGCTGAGATGTGGCATTAGGGAACACAGATAACCTTTTTAAGCCTTCAGGAAAGCATTGTCTAATACAAATTAGTCAAAAGAAGTAATTTTAGTTACAAGAGCCTAATTAAAGTCTCTGATATGAACAGAAAGAGACTCCCCAGAGCAGTAAATGAGGCCATTATGGTCTTGAGAAGTGCATTTTGCAGGGAGAGCAGAGCCCTGTCCCAGGTGCTGTCACCTCGGATATGTCACTGCCCCGGACCTCCCTGGCAGGGAACTGACTGAGAGGCAGAGCTGGACTGCAGCAGGGCTACAGAAACTATTTAGAAGTAACACTGGCAGCAAGGACAAGGAAACCAAGCAGCCTCTGGGTGGGCAGGTACAGCCTTGGGTGTTTCTTCAGGGTTTAGTACTTGAAAGTTTGTGATCTACACCCTCCCCACACTTCTGTCTGTTGATTTTATTAAATGATAATGTAATGATTTAACCTCATATCAGATGTGAGATTGTGGGAAAAGGTTATAACATCAGCACTACAGATTGTGGAATCTGTAGAAACTCTTTTCCTCTGCTTGCCCTTGATGCCATGGGCTGCACAGGGTGATTGGGGCTGGGTTTATGTCACCCAGAATTTGGGTGGCTGTCTGTGGAAAGGTGCTCCTTGGGAACTGAATGGGTGTTTCTTCTTGTGGGTCATTGTTGTTGTCAGTGTTTGAGTTGAGAAGTCTCTTATGGAAAACTCAACTCTTCTTTGTACTTGAGGGTTGTAGCAGGTTTGGTGTTCAGGAGCTGAACCTGAACCCAGCTGGGTTGGCACCACATCCAGCCCAGGATGTTCTGCTGCCTTGGATTTGAGCTGCCTGTTCACCTCCATGTTCTTATGACAAACACTGAAGTAGATGTTGTAAGCATTTCAAACAACAGATTGTCGAGCTCTTTGTGGGTAACTGAGTGGGAGTCAGCACATTTATTAGTGAGAATCAGTTTTTCTGCTGTGCCATGGGTGGGGCCTGTACTTATGCTTCAGAAGCTAAAACACATCATCTCAGGAGTCCTTGCCATGTTCTTTTGGGGGATTTGGGGTCCCTTTCTATGTCTGTTGAGTTATGTGAGTAAGGCTAGCCCACAGCTGAGCTTCAGCCTGAGCTCTGGACCATGTTTCACCCTCTCCTCCTGCAGCTGCAAAGCAGAATACATGACTTTTCCTGTCTTTGTTTCCTAGTCTTCAATTTTTCTGTCTCATATGGAAACTCATGTTCTGGAGTATACAACAAAAATGAATTTAATTTATGGTAACACATGCCTAGCACTCCAAATCCCAAGGGAGGGATTATTAAGCTTGCATTTCTTCCTTGTAAATGATTCTCCAAAGGTGATGAGATTAGTTATCTTAGGAGCATGAGGTAACTGTTGTTTTTATTAGTTCCTGGCAGATGGTGGCTGGGTAATGAATGTGCAGGGAGTGACAATCACAGCCCCAGGAGTTCAAGAGGGAATTTTTGGTCTCCAAAGAGTGGAAATGGGCCTGTTCAGCATCTGTGAGAGAAGTTCCTGCTGTCCATAGGAAATTCTTTTGTCCAACAAACCACTGCGTGATGAAAATTATGACTCTATTCTGCTGTTTTATTTGGCATTTCTCTTTCTGACTTCTTTGGTCTTCACAGAAATTACATATTCTTTTTTGAGAAAGCAAAATTTTATTTATCAAATGCCAAGATCAGTTTCCTTCAGATTTCCACCAGAGGAGCTGCTCTGGCCAAGGTCTTGAGTGAGAAGCAACAGTGTGTTTTTTCTCAGTTTAGTGCTGATTTGCAGAAACTCTTCCCCATATGTCCTGCGAGGCAAATATTTGTACATTTCTGTATAAATAGGGGGAAATCACATACCTTTCCTCAGCCTACATGAGCGCATTTCCCCCATGGAGGCACAAAGAGGGAGTCACAAAAAGCCCTCTGTGATTGGCAATGTGCTGCTCCAAATGAGCTTTGGCTCTTTCCTGCTCAGTGCACTGAATGCTGTGGATTCCCCTGGGCAGGGGACACTCTCCATTCTTCATTTATTTCTTTTCCAATCACTTGCTGTAACTAAGGGAGAACTCTCCACTTCCTTGGAGAATGGGAAGCTCAAATCCATTTTGCAAACATTTTTCTGTATCTCAGTGTTGTTTTTGGAGCAGCATTATGGTTTGGGAGAGTTTATGGACACTGAATGCCACTTCCACTTGTTCCAGGGGTTTTCTTCATGTTGCTGGATGGGTCACTGTAGATTGTGTCTGTATTATAAAAAGAGGATGCAGATTTGCATTTTTAGAGTGCAGGGAGGACCTTTTAGAAGAGCAATGTGTGTTGCAAAGCTGCATTATGATTATTAAAGAAGAAAGATGATAATCTTGAAAATATCCAGCTAGAAATAAAATCCAAAATAAAGCCTTTGGGTGTAGATTCAGAGAAGAGGATTTTTTGCTTAGTCTAGCGACTCCATTAGTTTAAAGACCATTTCCATGTATCCAGCAAAGATTATGCCCCCAGAGCAGATGTAGAGTTTGGAGTCCTGCTGAGGTGAATCATTTCTGCAGAGCTTGGCTTTGCTGGCAACAAAAAGAAGGAAACAGCTGGAGAAAGCTGCGAGAGGCTTTTGGGGGTAGGCTTCCTATAGATTATTCTCCTAATTGCTCCAGCTGAGCACACAAGAAGAAAGGCAGAGCCAGGGGAGGGGGATCTATGGAAAACATGTCCTTTCTGGGAGCTGATTGCTGGCCCTCTCACAGTGTGCCATTGGGGGCAGCTCGGCTTCTGAATCTTATCATTTTAACAACCAAAAGCATTCATTCTGAACAGCAATGTCTACTTGCCTTGTTTCAGCTTCTTGAGGGGTATAGTGTTCTGGTTGCTGCTAGGTAAGGGAAAAGGCTACATGCAAACCCAACCTATAAGAGACTTGTTAAAGACTTGTGATTTTCCATCTCTTTCAGTGGGACTTGGCAGCAGTTTCTTGTCAAATAGGCCAGAGAGCACTCATTTTGACTGGTTTGTGCTTGGTGTCTAAACGAAGGAGGATTAATCAGATGTGGCTCATTAGCACTGAACAGTGGGAAATGAAGGCAGAGTCTGTGGCTGTAGCTTTTAGGGGTACTTGTTGCACGTAACAGCACACAGCAATAACTCCCCAGGATGAAATTAGGGATTCTTTGCTGTTGGTTTGTGTCAATACAAAGCTTTCTGCTCCAGGCTCACCTCCGTTTCGTGGTTGCTGCTTCCTCGGTTTTAAAGTCCTCTAGATAATCAACTAATTGCTTTCCAACCAGGGTTACTATGGGAAAGTATCCTCTTGATAGAGGATACCTACCAAGATAGAGGAAAATAGCTCCCCCTGAAGTCATGAGATGTGCACCTGTCTGTGCCAGCAATTCATAGAACACAGNTCCTGGGATCCCCAGCCATCATCTGTGGGTCATGATGGAGAGGACACCACTGTCCATGTGCAGCCACCAGCCAGGACCCTCACCCGTGGAGCTGCCCAGCCCTCCCTGCCCTGCCAGTGTTGTCCTGGTGTTTCTCCAGGAAAGGAAAGGAGGGAGAAAGCAAAGCACCTGCACACAGCCATCGTTCTGGTGATCTTTTCACTCAGCTGTAGACAATGGTACAGGTTGGAATTAACCCCTGTNAGAAGCAACAGTGTGTTTTTTCTCAGTTTAGTGCTGATTTGCAGAAACTCTTCCCCATACGTCCTGCGAGGCAAATATTTGTACATTTCTGTATAAATAGGGGGAAATCACATACCTTTCCTCAGCCTACATGAGCGCATTTCCCCCATGGAGGCACAAAGAGGGAGTCACAAAAAGCCCTCTGTGATTGGCAATGTGCTGCTCCAAATGAGCTTTGGCTCTTTCCTGCTCAGTGCACTGAATGCTGTGGATTCCCCTGGGCAGGGGACACTCTCCATTCTTCATTTATTTCTTTTCCAATCACTTGCTGTAACTAAGGGAGAACTCTCCACTTCCTTGGAGAATGGGAAGCTCAAATCCATTTTGCAAACATTTTTCTGTATCTCAGTGTTGTTTTTGGAGCAGCATTATGGTTTGGGAGAGTTTATGGACACTGAATGCCACTTCCACTCGTTCCAGGGGTTTTTTTCATGTTGCTGGATGGGTCACTGTAGATTGTGTCTGTATTATAAAAAGAGGATGCAGATTTGCATTTTTAGAGTGCAGGGAGGACCTTTTAGAAGAGCAATGTGTGTTGCAAAGCTGCATTATGATTATTAAAGAAGAAAGATGATAATCTTGAAAATATCCAGCTAGAAATAAAATCCAAAATAAAACCTTTGGGTGTAGATTCAGAGAAGAGGATTTTTTGCTTAGTCTAGCGACTCCATTAGTTTAAAGACCATTTCCATGTATCCAGCAAAGATTATGCCCCCAGAGCAGATGTAGAGTTTGGAGTCCTGCTGAGGTGAATCATTTCTGCAGAGCTTGGCTTTGCTGGCAACAAAAAGAAGGAAACAGCTGGAGAAAGCTGCGAGAGGCTTTTGGGGGTAGGCTTCCTATAGATTATTCTCCTAATTGCTCCAGCTGAGCACACAAGAAGAAAGGCAGAGCCAGGGGAGGGGGATCTATGGAAAACATGTCCTTTCTGGGAGCTGATTGCTGGCCCTCTCACAGTGTGCCATTGGGGGCAGCTCGGCTTCTGAATCTTATCATTTTAACAACCAAAAGCATTCATTCTGAACAGCAATGTCTACTTGCCTTGTTTCACTTTCTTGAGGGGTATAGTGTTCTGGTTGCTGCTAGGTAAGGGAAAAGGCTACATGCAAACCCAAACTGTAAGAGACTTGTTAAAGACTTGTGATTTTCCATCTCTTTCAGTGGGACTTGGCAGCAGTTTCTTGTCAAATAGGCCAGAGAGCACTCATTTTGACTGGTTTGTGCTTGGTGTCTAAACGAAGGAGGATTAATCAGATGTGGCTCATTAGCACTGAACAGTGGGAAATGAAGGCAGAGTCTGTGGCTGTAGCTTTTAGGGGTACTTGTTGCACGTAACAGCACACAGCAATAACTCCCCAGGATGAAATTAGGGATTCTTTGCTGTTGGTTTGTGTCAATACAAAGCTTTCTGCTCCAGGCTCACCTCCGTTTCGTGGTTGCTGCTTCCTCGGTTTTAAAGTCCTCTAGATAATCAACTAATTGCTTTCCAACCAGGGTTACTATGGGAAAGTATCCTCTTGATAGAGGATACCTACCAAGATAGAGGAAAATAGCTCCCCCTGAAGTCATGAGATGTGCACCTGTCTGTGCCAGCAATTCATAGAACACAGTCCTGGAATGGTCTGGGTTGGGAGGGACCTCAAAGCCCATCCAGTGCCACCCCTGCCATGGGCAGGGACACCTCCCACCAGCCCAGGGTGCTCCAAGCCCCATCCAACCTGGCCTTGGACACTCCCAGGGATCCAGGGGCAGCCACAGCTTCTCTGGGCACCCTGTGCCAGGGCCTACCCACCCTCCCAGGGGAGGATTTATTCCCAACACCTCATCCAAGCCTGGTCCCTTTCAGTTTGAAGCCACCCCCCTTTGCTGTCCCTCCTGACCCTTGTAGAGAGTGGGGAATGTGTAAGTGAAGCTGCATTTCCAGGCTCACACCGAGCTGTGGCCTCACCCTTTCCAGGTGGGCAGAGCTGCCCACATGGACAGTATGAAGCTGCTGAGTGCCTGAGGGGGATTTCGGACCCTGGGATCCCCAGCCATCATCTGTGGGTCATGATGGAGAGGACACCACTGTCCATGTGCAGCCACCAGCCAGGACCCTCACCCGTGGAGCTGCCCAGCCCTCCCTGCCCTGCCAGTGTTGTCCTGGTGTTTCTCCAGGAAAGGAAAGGAGGGAGAAAGCAAAGCACCTGCACACAGCCATCGTTCTGGTGATCTTTTCACTCAGCTGTAGACAATGGTACAGGTTGGAATTAACCCCTGTGACTGTTGGCTTTGTTCTTGGAGACAGATGACCCGAGTCCACGTGTTCCTTTAGCACTGGTGCAGTGTTCCCACTAACAAATCCAGCCTTCTCAGGAGGCACTGGAGTGAAGATCTAATGCTGAGTTCTGGGAGTTGTTATTACCCTCAGGTGCAGGGAAGGGTTAGGGCTGTACCAAGAAGAGCAGTTAGAAATCTGAGCACATCTGGGTTTTTTTACTTTTCGGCTTTTAAATCACAAAATCATCTAAATGGCTCTATGCGTTTTTAGCATAAGAGGCACCTAAACCATTGCAAAAATGAGAAGCATTTTGGGAACCTCTGAGTATTACCTGCTCCACTTTTTACCACTTATTGAAATTGTAATGCCAGAACAGCCTGAAGAACATGATCACCTCCTTTCTGGTGTGTTCTGGGAAAGGTATTTCACACATGCTTCGATGCTGCTTGTCTGTACAGGGAACCTGCCTTCAATTGTCTTCCCTGAGCAGAGGTTTCCCTTTCCTTTAAAGCAGTTGTTGCACTTTAAATGCCCAGGTGTTGTTTTAGTGCTTATATTTGTGAAGGCAGAGCTGAGATCCTTCTGATTGCAACTCTGAGGAGGTGAGAGCCCGGCTAGGACTGGCCTGGGAGAATCTGCCTTGGGGGGCAGGATGCAGTGATATGGTTTTGTACATATCTGTTCTGGTTACAAATCTCTTTCCCTCCACTCTTCATGGTGCTTTTGCTCTGCTTCTTTGGGACTGCTTTGAACAAATAGTTTACTCAGTGCTAAGAGTCCTGTATACACATCATTAATTTCTTCTAGTATGGGATTTGCGCTCAATTCTTTATTTTCCTATAATAGCCAATAAATATTCTAAGCACTGTGTTAAAGAGTATTCTACAGAGTGAATTCTCAACCTTTTCTACTGAAGTTGTTCTACTTATTAGGGAAAACTCAGTCTTTGAGTGAGAAGTGATGGAAAAGAGTGATTATAGCCAGTGGGGTAGAGGACCCCTGGGATGGACGAAGTGAGGCAGAGAGAGCCTGGATTCTAATTCTGTGTCTCCTGAATATTTATTTATGCAAAAAAGAACAGGTTCAGTAGGAGAAACAGAACAAGGTCTCCCTCTTAAGTATTCTGGGGTTCATCTTTGATGAGACGGCAGCCGAGCGATCGTGAGAACGAGCCAGCCAAGCAGAGTGAGTGCTGGAGTGTGTCTGTGCTGCTCCAGGGGACAGAGGGACAGCCACGGGGCTGGGGGTGGCACCTGCCCCGGGAGCAGGGCAGGGCCAGCAGCAGGAGTGGCACAGAACCTGGGGCTGGGCCAGGGAGGGGGCTGTGCTGGAACCGGCTGAGGTGTGTCCCCCAGGACAGTGTCCCCGCTGCCACAGGGGAAGGGTTCTCCTCTCCCAGCTCTTCTCAGGGAGCCAAGGAGGGGAAACTGCCCAGGGCAGCATCTTTGGGTCTGGTGTGGCTTGTGCTTGGGTACCTGGATCGTTGAGTCATTGAGAAAAGGCCTGCAAGGTCATCAAGTCCAACCTTTGACAGAAACCCCCATGCCTACTAAACTTACTTGATTTTTGAGCCCTTCAGCGATGGTGACCCCACCACTTCCTGGTTTTCTGGCTTTCATAGGAGTGTGGTTAAAAGGTGCCTCTGGACAAAAGGCTTTTTTTGACATAACACTTCTTGTTCAATCCCAACAAGAATTGTAGTAGAACATCCCCAGTCATTAATTTGATTTAGGCTTTAAAACATTTGGCAAACCAAAATCACCTTGTTCTCCATCTGCCCTCAGCTCAGAGGTTGCATTCCTGAAGGGACAGGGTGGCCCAGGGTGTTTCCCCTGATGTCCTGTGTGTCCTTTGTGTGCAGGAGCCCAGCGGGCAGAGCCACGGGTGCTGCAAATCAGCTGCCTTGTGGAGGTGTTGGCACGAGCACAGGGCATGTCTGGGCACTGCTGTGAAATACGGCAGCCTGAGGTAGAGCAGCACCAGCCTTTGAAATCCCAGGCCTTATTCAGACGAGCCTGTGAGCGTTCTCTGTTTGTCTGAACCCCTAAATCTGTGCCTCACTTAGCCCCAGCCCCAGCGGGGGAATGCAGGCAAGTTTATGTAAGCTTTTGTCACTGCAAAGTTAGATTTATGCAACGTAGTTGAGTCAGATTTATGGGACACCATTAACTCTGAGAGAATGACCCAGAGGATATAAAGAAACTTCAGCTGAGGAAATATTTTATTTTGGTGTCTGGAGGAGTTTTACACCAGACAGACACTTGCACCCTCATGCTGCTGAGAGTTACAGCAGCATATTTCTGGCTGTGCAGTTAATGAGGTTGCTGGAGTGCAGTTGAAATGCTGTATCTGTAATTGGCTCAAAGTTGGCTGCAAACACCCAGGTTAAGGCTTGGCCCTGGAGCTGGGGCTCTGGACAGGCATGGCTTGTTCCCTGGGCTGGGAATGCTCTGTGCCTGTGTCCTGCTCCAGGGGCAGGGGGCTGGACACCTGCACAGGCTGCACCTCAGCACAGCAGGTTGGTTTGAAAAGCCTCTGTTCTCATCTGCATCATCCCAAACAGTTTCAAAATATCTGTGGTCCTTGTGGTGAGGTGTGTAATCAAGGGAACTCGAGCTCATTTAACAAGCTGCAGGGGAGGACAAGGTCCTTGCCTGGTTTCCTGGTCCATATGTGGCACTGTGAAACAGCAGCTTCTTTTTTAGGACTGGATCCCCTCATCTTTGCTTCTCCTCACAGCACCTCAAGCTGTGGGGGTTGATAAAACTGTGATTATTTGAAAAACTATGTCAGGAATGGGCCTTTCTTCTTCCTTTCTCTTCTGTGGATCAGAGAGATGCCAGTTATTCTCCTGTGACCCCCAGGTGTGGAACCCACACAGTGGAATACCCTGATCTCGTGAGTTTTCAGGGCTGTTGTGTGCATGGTGACTCTAAATTAAATTAGTGCATATTATCAATTCCCTGCCAAGGCAAGCATCACAGACTTCTATTTAATTCTCCAAAGTTAAAGGGAAGGAACTTAGAGGGATGGCCTTTTCCCAGGGTAAAGATCACATAGGATTGGTTGAAGAGGGCATACTGTGGAGGAATTGTGCTGTATATATTAATTCAAGACAGTTTCAAGTAAAAAAGTATTAAAGTGCATCAAAAGAACCTGTGAAATTTTATGAATTAAAAAAATGTGTAGAAAGATGATAATCTTGAGACAATGACAGGAGCTGTTGTCACGATGTACTGATATTGTCCATGGAAGGCCAAGAGAGATTAGAAAAGCAGCCAAAGCAGAAACTAAACTGCAATTATGAGTGTATTGGCTGGGTTTGGGCTGAAGATAAGATTTCAAATCTTGCAAACCTCTGGTATTTGCAGCAAAATATAAAACCTCGTCTGAAAAGGCAAAGCAAATCTTGATTAATCCTGCATAGGAAGCAGGACATGATTCAAGATACTGAGATTGGGGTTTGTCATCATTTTATTCAAATTCGACCTCCTGGGAGAAGCAATAAATCCAGCACAGCAGAGCATTTAACTTCAAAAAACACCTATTTAGGAGCTTGTTTCAACATCATTTTAAAGAAACAGCTGAGATGATAATGATTTCAGGCACAATGACTTGGAAAGGCCACCAAAAGCATCATTAGAAAATGAAGTGTGAAAGAGACTCTTCAAAGTGGATGTAACAGCAATAGAAGCGAAATTTAAAATGCATACATTCTGATTAATTTAAATGTAAAACCACAAGAAAAGCCAAAAAAATGCTGAGGTATTGACAGTCATAATTAAAAAAGTAAACCAAACACCCTGCAAATGAGGCTTTGCCAGTCTGGCACTCCTGGGCTTGAGTTCCCAGGTAATGGATGGTACAGTAATGAGCAATAACAAGTCACATTCCAGTGAATGGGAAGTAAAGTGATAGCAGAAGAGTCAATGCACAGTGTGCCTTGGTGGAGGGAAGCCTGGAGAGGCTCCTTCTCCTGCGGGAATAGTCTCAGGAGCTGTCACAAATTGATGTGTCAGGAGAAGATGGTCAGAACAGTCAATAAAGGAACAAAATGACAGGAACAGATGGCAGCATCCTTGGTGAGAAAGGAACTTAAACGTGGGCTATTAACTGCAGAGTAACCTGTCACTTAAATCAGCCTCGGTGTTGCAGAGACAAAAAGGACATTCTTTATGGGAAGGAGAAGGAGAGCTGATGTGGGAACCACAGGGGTGGCTTCTGTCCTGCTCACTGGTGGGGGAGAAAGATTATCAGACATATATAAACGTGATATAGTAGGAAAATAAAACTTTTACCAGGATTTGTGCCTGACAGAGCAGTCAGATTTGTCTGAAGGAGTTGATGGATGTGTGGATAAGGGTGCTCTAGTCAATATATTGTGTACATTAATATTTTCAGAGCACTTTCAGCCAAGTCCCTTGAAAGAAAACAAGCCATTTGACTTGTAGTGTCAAATGGCTTAGTAACTTGCTAGGAGATGGGGAATGGAAGGGAACAAGAGAGGTCTTTATTTGAATTGAGGAGGTTTCCAGGAGGTTTCTGTGCTGGTCAATGTACTTGTAGCTCGATCAGCCTTTTCCCTCACCTGCTCTGGCAGGTCTCAGGTATCCATTTCCAGACCTGGTGATGATACTGGGAAAATGCCTTTGGGAAAGATGATGTTAATATTGAAGTGTATTTTGGAATGAGCTGGCAGCCTAAAGCTTTTTTAAAATTATTTTTGTGTTTGTGGGCAGAGGGTAACCTGCTTCCCACCACCTCAGGGGGTGAGCAGCTCCGAACTCCTGGTGTGAAGTCTCTTGCCCTGCACTCATCAAGTGTGTTTGTCTGTGCCATGGACAGACGTGGTCACGCTCCCTGCGGTGTCACTGCCCTGTGGGTATCTCCAGAAAGGTTTTCTCACTGGAGCAGAAAGTCTCTGAAGCAGCCAAACCTGTCCAGGTGTTTTCACCTGTGCTGGAAGAACCACCCAAGGAGAGGTTTGCTTCTTCTAAAGGGAACTGTGCACTTTGCAGCACAAAGCCTGTCCCAGCTGCTGCAGGTTTCTGCTTCCCCCCACGCTGTGTGCTCAGCCCTCAGCTCAGTGCCAGACTTGGCACTCGGGTCAAGACCTGGGGTTGTGGCTGTGCCGTGTCCATGTCCTTTCCCAGCCCCTGGGCAGGGAGGGGTGGCAGTGCCACTGTGACAGTGGTGGCTGTTGGGTCTCTGAGCTGGGCACTGCTGTGCCTTCTGGCACCTGACAGCCAGAGGGACAAGCTGCTGCAGCTGAGGTCTGAACATGCCCAAAATGTGGCCCACAAAGACATTTCTGTTTCACTGCTGCACATGCAGTGCTGGGGGTGTGAGAGGGGCAGAGCTGGGCACACACGTGGAATACACAGCTCCTTACCTGGCATGGCACTGATGACTGGGCTGTGTAACCACTGCATGATCAGCAGTGTCACTGTCTGCTGTCACCTCCTGGCATGGGCAATGTCGGTGACAAACTGTGTTAATGCCTGAACAATTATTTTTAACTTCCACTTGGAATGAAACATCTAGTTTGAGGCTGCTGGGTTAAATATTTTCTGACACATTAATGAACAGCCTCGTTGACAGAAGGATTGTGTTGCTATTAATAGCCCTGTACCTCTGTCTCAGTAAGGTTTAGCCACCTTTGTTTGGAGTTTGGAGCTGTGGGAATACATAACTGATAGAAGGCAGAGTTAGATGGGATACTGGGAAGGAATCCTTCCCTGTGAGGGTGGGCAGGCCCTGGCACAGGGTGCCCAGAGAAGCTGTGGCTGCCCCTGGATCCCTGGCAGTGTCCAAGGCCAGGTTGGACGGGGCTTGGAGCAACCTGGGCTGGTGGGAGGTGTCCCTGCCATGGCAGGGGTGGCACTGGATGGGCTCTGAGGTCCTTGCAGCCCAGACCATTCTGTGACTCCCTGTTTGCTTGCCAAGCTCATCTCAGCCTTTCTCCCTTTCCATCCTCTGGCTGCTCACACAACCCCTCTCTGGAGAGGGAGGGAAAATGAACCAGGCACCAGGGGTTTTCTCCCTGGAGATGTTCTGGCACATAACTCACACAAGACTACCTTCAGCTTTTGATAGTCTGAAGCAGCAAGGAGATAACTGACCTTGGAGGATGATCCCTAACAATGCACTTGTGGAATTTTCTCTCAGTGTTCAGACCCACTTGACTTTTTCTGTATTAGAAAGTTGCCAGTTAATCCTGTAATATTTTCCAATTTCCTGGCCCCCTGCTCCAAAGTGATGTTGCTGTGGACATACAGAGAATTAAATTTGGGCTTGGGGAAGCCTGGTGTTAAGGGAGGGAGACTCCAGCAGTGTGAAGCCAACAGAAGTGTTCTCTGGAGTGACAAATGTGTACAGTCACTGTGGGGAACCTGTCACTTTGGGATTGGGGTTCCTTATCAGAATTGTTCCCCTTGCTTGCTGAGAGCTGCATTTGCTATCCCCCTCCATGGTGACACACTCCTAGTGCAAGCTAAGCAGGGAAAAAAACCTGATGGAACACCCTGAAATTTGCTATTAAACCATAGGACTAATTTTAGTTTTGAAATGCTCTTTTTTTCTCTTTTGTGGCATAAGAGGCTTATTTTACCTGGCTTCAGGCTTCCCACACAAAGCTAAGTGAGCACAGTGTGGAACAGCTTATTTTAAGGTGGAAAAAGTCATTAGCTGTCTCCTGCTGAGACCTTGTATTGAGGAAGCCAAATTATAACCCACTGAAGTTTAGCATGGAGGAGAGGTAAATTACTGTTTATGATTTTACTGTTTCCTGCTCGGAGCTCCCAGGCTTGTTAGCTGAGCGTGGTACATGACCTTTTGGGGTGGTCAGGGATGAGGCAGGAGCTGAACTGGAAGAAAGAACCCGATAGAACACTTAAATTAAACACTGGTTTCTCATTTCCTTGCAGCAACTGAACATCCCTAGCAGAAATACCTTGCAGGCAGGTTTAGACTGAGAACACAAAATGCCAAGTATTCCAGGGCCTGCCTGAGCAAATGAGATGTTCACTGGGGCCTCAGCAAATAGCTCAGGATGCAGTTTCAAGGATGATATCTCACTACAATTAATGGTTCCTTATTGTTTTTACAAGCTCTCTCTATTATAAATATTTCAGGGCTTCAGGGAATATTTCATAATTTCTGCAGATTTTATTAGGTTAAATGTATATTTGGCCAGCACAGGTAGGTAGATAGAAAAGGATGTTCAAGAAAGGGACTCAGACTCTTCAAAAATTTTCACCTCAGAGGGAGGATTTTTATTGATAATTTCAAAGTCAGGCTTGAACCATGAACTGTTCCACTGTCACTTTGTACGTTGTTAATTCTGTCATAAGTGAGGGCTCCTCGCTCCTGTGAAGGCAGAATTCAGAACTGGGGGATTTACCCTCCAGAGCCTCTGCATTTGTTCCCAGATGTGTCAGGGGGAGTGTGCAAGTCCTGTGCCTCTTTTCCAGCCCTCCCTGTCTGTACAGATGAGAGGAGGGGGATGCTCCTCTTGGATGGGGCGGGAAAGAGGGGCTGTAGGATGGCAGGTCTCTGAGGGGATGGGTTGGAAGGGACCTCAAAGCCCATCCAGTGCCACCCCTGCCATGGGCAGGGACACCTCCCACCAGCCCAGGGTGCTCCAAGCCCTGTCCAACCTGGCCTTGAAGCAACATGAGAGGGAATTTGGGAACCTGTTTGCTGTTGGCAGCTGCTGGAAGCCAGGATTCCAATCCAGCCAGACATGTAACCAGAACCCTGGTTTTGAAATGATATTAAATTCAGCTCTGTGTGTTTACTGCTGGGAGGATGGGGCAGGTGTTTCATCTGTTCAAGACACACAGATGCAGCTCGAGTTGGAAAAGCAGCAAAGCGTCACTTTTTGTTGAATTACCACTTGTTATTTAAATGGAAAACATCAGCTTGTATGAACAAGGGCTTTTACCAAGAATTTGTGTCTTGTACAGCAGTAAGAGACTGTAAGCAAGAAACTGTAATACACAATATTTTCATAAAGTCAGTTCTTGGCTTCTTTAACTGTAACCTGAATATGTACAATCTGTAATTACAATGCCTTCTAAGCGTTTCTTAACGAGAGGCTTTTTGAGCAGTCACTAGAGCAGCAATGGGTGATAAAAACGAGGCATTAGCACTCAGACCACAGGAACAGCATCATTAAAATGCAACTTCTGAGGTGCACTACTTTACATTTGCCTCATTATGTGTGCAATTAGGGAACAAACAATAAAATGACCATCATTTTTCTGCAATTTCTTATCCTAGCTGGCTTTTTCAAAGCTTAATTAATGTTAAAAAAAAAGGGAGAAAGTGGTGGGCTGAGCCTGAGTTTAACAAGCAGAACCATCCCTTAGAGTGATGGATGAGCACTGCCTGTGCACAGCCTGCGAGTTCCTGCTTGTGGCTGGGAAAAAGGGGATTCTACATTTAGGATCAGACTGGTGGAACAAGGAGGGAGTGATCCTGCTCTCCAGAAGGAAAGAGCAGCATTCCCACCCCTCTGGGGAAACAGGAGCAGCCTCTGGAGTCAGTGTCTCACTCTGCCCAGATAAGATGTTAATTAAGATAGTGATGAGAGCGATGCTCTGATTGTAATACATCCACACTGCTGTTGTGTCCCATTGTGACCCACCCCTGGGGCTCCCCCGGCCCTGAGCGCTGCAGGGAGGGTGTTCTGGAGACACAGTGCCCTGAAGTGTCTGCCTTTGCCTCCAGAGCTGCTAATCCTGTTCAACAGTCCTTTGGAATGCCATTGCAGGTGTTCCATTAGGGATGTTGTGATGTTATTTACTGCTGGTAACTATCACTTCAGTAGGTATTGAGTGTGAAGGGCACCAACCTCTGGGCTTGGAGAGCTTTCCTTCCCAGCTGAGACTATTGACCTGTGGTCTCACTGGTGGCAGAGCTAGAGGAGCTTCCACAAAACCCTGACCACCCTTCTGATGTACTGAGATGTATTCCCTTAAATGCTGTAGTTCCGAACTTCATGTGCTTCTCCACACTGAGTGGAGAGGTCTGTTCAAGTGCACAGAACTGACCTGTCACTGGACTCGAGCTGGAGCCACCTGGGGGTTTTACAAGGAGAAATCCACGTGGGAGGTGGGACATGACTTACAAACTTTACCAGAAAATCACAAGGTTTGGCAGAGGAAGCAAATGGTACTGGGTTAACTGGAACCACAAAAAGGAATTTAAAGTAGAGGACAAATAATTGTCAAAGGTAAAATTGGGCCAGAACACGGTGAATGCTGCTGATGGAAAGGGCCTGAGGAAGATTGTGGAGTTGGAAATACTTGAGAAATGTTCTCGGTGTAATTAAAGAGATGACTGAGGTACATTATTTTGAAGTGATGGAGAAACTTAGGTGATTTCTTTGCAGATAAGGAGGTAAATTTATTTTTGCAGCTAGTCATGTTTCCAGGAGATCTTTATCTATAATTGTGTTTGTCTGCAGTGTGCAGATGGATGGGGAACGGATCCTGCTGCACTGGGAGCGTGGCAGGGCACGGTGTTAGAAAGGATGAGTGACACACGGAGATTTCAGGTGTTGCCTGCAGGAGTTTCCCCTCCCCAAAACTAAGAGACATTAAACAGAGAGGGGAGTTTGCAGAGGCAGCATAAAGGGCAGCTTGGGAGTGTGGAGGGATATGGTGAGAGACTTTCTGCACCTTGGTGAGGTACCCAGAGAGATCTGTATCCTCAGCAATGGCTGCATTCAGCTCCTCTGAACCCCTGAAGGACAGAACGAGGACGGTGGAGATGGAGCCATTAAAATTGCAGACAAAAATACCTGCTTGTCATGGAAAAGGGTTCGATATTTTGTTTCTTTGCTAATGGGAAAAAAAACCCAACAAACGGATGTAGGCTCAGGTACTAACTTTAAATTAGCTTGACTTGCTGATGCCTTAAGACTGAGGATTAGTGAATTTAATTATGGGAGCCAGGAAGCACATTAAGATAACATTGGGCCTGGAACGAAAACCCACAAAGCAATGAAATTAAAGTGGGTGGTTTGTGTTCCATCTTTGCAATGTCCTTTTCTTACTGTGCTGTGTCACAGGAGGCCCCTCCTGCTCCCTCTGCCCCCGTGTGGGCCTTTGGGTACCCTTTTTGTGAGGACTGAGTGACCTTTATGGGCTTTCCTGTTGGTCTCCTTGCCTTCACAATGTGCACAGCCCCAGCCCTGGTTTGCCCAGGAGTGAAGAGTTGCTGTGAACAGGCAGCTCAGGCCATCTTGTCCTTGTCCTTGTGCTCTTCCAGTCTGGGTCAAAGCGCTGGCTTGGGCTGTTTTGTGAGGGCTCCAGCAAAGGGTGTTTGGCTTTCTGCTGAAACCAGGTTGTTAGTGTAATGCTGACAGTGTGTGAGGGAATTCTGGTTTTATTCTTGCTTTGCTTCTACCTGCCTGTCCAGCTTGGTCTGCTCTTCATTACTGGGGTTTGGAGCTAGACCTTGGATTTACTTCATTTTTTTGAGAGATTCAAGATTAAACCACTTTTACAAAGAGTTCAAATTCTGAGTCTATTTGCTGATGAATTATGCAATGCTGACCTTTCCCTCTCCAACACAGGGTGATTTTTTGCTTTCTCTTGCTGATGTGGAAGTCACACCCCCCTCACCACACACTGAGAGGCCTCTGAGTATGACAAGCCTTTTGGCTGGGTTGTAACGTGAGAAATTAGAGACTTAAACTGGAACTTGGGACTGTCCCACCTTGTGGTAAGATGGGAAATGGACCATTACCCTGACATATCTGACTCGTGAGTTATTCCAGAGCCTCACAAATAGGTTCAGAGCCAATATTCATCTTTAGTCTTCCAAAGAGAAATTACTTTAAAACCTCATATGCCCATGTTGTTTGCTAAAATTGCCTTTTTATTCTCTGCTTAACATCCATCTGTTCTTGGATGTGTCCGTTTTAAAGAACTTCTTATTCCAATAACCAGTTTATTCCCTATCTGGCTGATGTCTTTTCAAGGACCTCATGGTCACTACATGATGTGCAACTTTATTCTCTTGCTATGCAAATTTATTCTGTTTTCACTGTGTATTTCAGGGTAATTCGTTTGACTTTTGTTTTATTTTGTTCCAGATAATTAAAAAGTGTGGAATGGCTTAGTAGTTAGGGTGGATATGACAAAAACACTTGGGTCATTCAAAAACCTAATTAGTGAGCCTGGCAGGGAGCGAGGGAGAGCGAGCAGATCATCCCATGCTGGGCCAAATGGCTTTGATCCATCCTGGTCCTCACTCTCAGTATGAAAGAACAGGGCACTCGGAGACTGAGGGGTCTGTGCTCGGGCTTGGCTGGAGACGCTCAGGGTCTAGGGACCCTAATTTAGAAGTAATAATAATAAACAGAAAACATAGAAATGAACATTCCCAGTGTAATTTCCTGTGTTTTACATGCCTGTATTTCAGCACTGACACATTGCAGCAGCACAGAGCGGGTTGGGTGCTCTCCACCAGCACTGCAGCTCATGCCCTGCCCCACAGCTGCATTCCCATCTAGAGCAGATCTCCCAGCTTTTCCTTTCCCTGTGTGAATTCTGTGCTCTCGGGCAGAGGAAGCTGTTGCAATTTTTTGCCTTGTGTGTGAAGCCTAAGGTTGACTTGGAAGAGTCTTGTCCCAGTTGTGTTTATCCCATCCTGCTGTCAGACCTGGATGGAGGTGGCACATCCCCTCTGCTGGTGACCCCCAGGGGCTCCTCCAGCACAGCAGCAGCTCCCAGAGGGTACCTGAGGGATTCAGACAGGGCAGGCACCTCTGGCTGTGCCTCCAAACCCCTTCCCAGCATCCAGCTCGGAGCTTCCCACCTTCCCAGCACTACTGGGAGCCAAGGGGGACCTCCCTGTCACCTCCAGTGGCAGCAGAGGCAGCTGCCCATGCTGGGTGTGCAGAAAGCCCCTCTCCCGGGTGCCCCCCGTGCCTGGGCTGTCCTGCCTGATAACACTGCTCAGCCTTTGCTTTAGTTTCAGGTGGGTGTTTATTGATCTGCTTTTGGCAGCTGGGGAAATGCCAACTTTGGGTTTTAGCCACTGGCCTCGTTTTATTGCTGCCTTATAAAACTTCATTGTTTGGGCTGTCCTGCGAGGGTCTGTAAGTGTTTCCCCAAGAATGGTTTGGATCTTTTGGTGTTTTCTCCCTTAACCCTTAAAATTCTTATTGTGAGAGATTCTTCCTTGCATCCTCCTTTGAGCATTTGAGGTGGAAATGTTTTAAAGCCTGTCTGGAATGCTGGGAGGGAGCACAGGAGAGGCATGAGGATGTTCAGAATTCCTGGAGATATAAGCTAATAATAAACAAGTAACATGCCCCAAAAACTTTTAGTCAACTCTTGTTTTCTAAAGTGTTGCAACAAAACATAATATTTTAGAAAGTAGACTATAAAGTCTTTTTCTTATGAATATAGAGATGCTAATTAACCTTGTAGTGAGGAGAAAGGTGCAGGAGAACATCTGGCCTGGGAATTGTTTTCCTGCCAGAGACGTGTTGGAGAGCACTCCGGGGTTTCTTGTACCACCTGGAGAACCAGAGGCAGATGTGGGCAGAGTGGCAGAGCCTGTTAACCATCCATCTCCTGGGATGTGAATGTGCCACTGCCACATGCAGGGGTGGGGATTGATAAAGGGGAGCCATTCAGAATGTTTTAATTAGCCCTGCTGACCCTGAGTACTATAAACAGGATTGTTCTTAAGGAATCTCTTGGAATAATTTCAGCAGGGCTGGTATGTGACTCAACAGTTCCTTCAGAGGAGACATGTGAGAAGATTTTGTGATTAGTTAAATTCTCCATATAGAAAACAGTGAGACCTGGCTGCAATCTCCAGAAATCCCACATAATGTGGGTCATTCCAAAGAGTTAAAGAAATTCATAAATACCCTCATGCACATCCTTTGTGCACTTGTTCAGCAGATAATATGGATGGCTTTCATTTCACTAAATGCTGGAACTGTTATGTGTGGTGAGTTGCACCTGCTACTACAGTCCCTACACCTAATTCAGTGCAATGTCAGGGAGCAGAGTGAGCCAGCAGACTGTGCCCATTCCTCTGCCTTGTGATGCTTCCCATTTCTCCTGGAGAAGTTCCTTGGGGGTTTCATTTGGGGTTTGGTGCTCAAGGACAGCCCCGCTTTGCTCACACGGAGCATCTCCAGCAGCACTTTGGGAAAACAGATGTTTCTGCTTTAATTTCATTTGAGGCATTTTGCTTATCTCCAAGGCCTGCAGCCCTGCAGAAATGGCTCTGGAATGCCGTGTGGAGGGAATCCTGGCAGCAGATCTAACATCAGCCTTCTCATTCCTCACCTTCATGGCATAATCAGGGGGCCACAGAGGTTCTGTCTGTGCACAGCAGCACAGTCCAGCTGGGTCACAGCCCATGGGAGCAGGGACAAGGACTGCATGTCTTGGGTCCTTTGTAGTGAGTTCCTCCCGATGCTGAGGAGCTGTGTGCCTGTACAGAATCAGTCCTCAGCTCAATTTAGGAGCAGTTTGTTTTACATTTGGCATCTCTACAGCCTTTGGCTCGTCCCCTGTGGCAATAGGAATATAATGAATATTTTTATAGAGCTCTGTTTGCTTTTGTGTATTTCTTTGCAGCAATTACGTGCTTTAATTTCTTATCTCCTAAGCAGTTGTTTCTGGACTTGGTTCTTCCTGTCTAATCCAAGCTTTGCTTTGCTGCAAATGTTATCTCTGCTGTTCATAGGCAGGAAGAGGGTTTCACTGGCACCAGGGCAAAGATCAAACCACTTAATTCAGCCTTGCATCTTTTTACACCAGGATCAGGTAAAACACAATTATCAGGGCCAGTGCTGCTGGCTGTCCAGGAGCCACAGCCCTGAGGTTTGGGTGGATTCTGACACAGGCACCTACAAAATTCCTGTGTCTTCCAGAGCTGCTTGTTAGAGATTGAGCTGCTGGTCTGACCATTGGTCTTGAGGAGCTGGAAGGTCTCTTCCAACCTTGATGATTCTGTGATCATGACACAAAAGCAGTATTTGCCCAAATCCATCTAAGTGGACAAGCAGCTCACCTGGGTAGTGACCCACCAGAGTTGCTGATGGGGCCCCTCTGCAAATGTCCCTTCTCTACTTCCATAAAAGCCCTCCTTGGTGTGGTTGGAATGCCAGAAATCAACACCACAGAGTGAAGGCACGTCCAGAGCTCTCGGTCAGGCCTTGCCCTGTGACAAAGGCAGCGGCCTGAGGTGACAGTGGCACTGAGGAGTTGTGGCTGTCAGTGGGTGCTCTGTGCAGGAAACCCAGCTGACAAACAGGCACAGATCACTCACACGCCGTTAATCCTGCATTGTGGTGGTGCAAAGTGAGGAATATTGCACTACGTGACCAAATCTTCATACAGATAAGTTCTCCAATTGTTTTTCTCCTTATGCCACCTGTCCTAGCAGCTAAACTAATACAGGATTTGATCTTGTGTTATTAGTTGAAAATGGAAACAAATGAAACAGAGCTGCAGGGCAGCGTTTTCATTCTGTGCCATCCCTCCCGTGTCAGGTCTCCATTAGTGCACTGCAGGCAGGGCTGCTGCTGCCTGTGCTTGTGGGCAGATGTGTGTGCTTGGAGCTCATTGATCCTGGGAAATCATCCCCGAACTGACGCCGTGCTCCTGCCTGGCACTGTGTGCTTACCTTGTGTTTGCAGAGCCTGATTGAACCCCAAGATAAACAGTGGGATATTGCCAGTGGAACTGTTGGGTTCTTAAATCTCCTCTTTCCTCCTTTTGATTTTCATATTCTATAAGACAAAGTGGGAGATGGGGTAAGCAAAATGTGGAACAACTTGTTCAGTCATTTCCCACTGACTTGCCTGGGGTTGAATTATCCCTTTTCCCAGTATTGTAGGAGCCCCCATACGTGACTGCCACGTACCAATGTGGGGATGTCACGGGGAGGTGCAAAGTGACTGTCAGAATAATTTCACGTGGAAATAAGACACTTACGGTCCCTTACAAGAATCAAGATATTTCTTTGCACGGAGGGGTTACTGGAGGTTTCAGCGTGGGTTTAATGACCACGATGGCAATTCTCCTGTCACTCCTGACTTGCTGTCCCTTTAGGATGTGAAGTTTTTCAGAAGGAAGTGCACACTTCTGTTGAAAATATTCTACTTAGGAGTAAATAAGTTTTTATTTTTGATTTCCCTTTTGAAACAAGGTAGTTCACCAAAATCTGTGTGCCATAGGAAGTATGTGGCTAAGTTAATTACTTAAAGGTTGATGCATTAAATAAAAGTTCAAATGCCTTATTTTCACCTATTTTAACTTTTCCAGTCTGAAAAGGACCTTTTGTTCAACATTTAAACCAACTATAATACAGATAGTCTGGAACTGTTTCATGGAAATGAACCATTTTGACTCATCTCCATCCCTTTGGTTTTAACATATTTTTTTCCCCTGCCAGTTGAGTAGAAATGAGAAAATGTCCTTCTCATTTTCCCTTTTTTATGACAGGGGTTCTTTTAATATTGGTCTTATAAATGATTTAGTGGAGAAAGTAATCTCACTGCAGAGAAATAACATCTTCCCATAACTTCATGGAAATAAAGGTCAGGGATTGGTGGTGTTAATGGAAAAGAGAAAGGAATTGTAAAATCCTTTTCCAAAAGAAAAGGTTTAAACTACTTATAATTATCATTTCCAGGTATTTCAGAGAGCTTCTTTCTTCTATTTGTCTGCCTCGAGTTGTGTTCTTTTTGTGTTTATTGATCTGCAGTTGAGCATCCACCACAACAGTTCCTGCCTGGTGCTGAGGGTGGGGTGTCTTCCCCTTGGAAAGCTGGGATGGCATGGAAGGCCAGGACGAGGGGATGGCAGAGGAAATAAGGTGACTCTGAGATGAAATGGCACACCAAAAATAACCTTTCTTGGTTCAGAGAAATCAGGCCATGTCAGTGTGTGAGGCACGTGGGGAGAGATGAGATCAGGGACTTTGTCTGGTGCTCCTTAAATGCACACAGTGCCAGTGCCACAGCCCTTGTGCCACCCACAGCCTAGAACAGGACACCTGGCTGGGAAAAGGAACTCCAATGCCATTTGGAACAGCTCACAGACCTCGTTAGAATGTGCCTGGTTTTTATCTGTCACAGAATGTTACAGGAACAGTATTTTTTAAGTGATAAGCAGGAGAATGTGAATTCCAGCCGGCACAGCAGAGGGATCCTTCAAAGAGTGGGATGTTCAGGGGTGTCTGAGGTCTGGGCTGAGCTCAGCAGGAGGTGGTGGCAAGACTCAGGTGTCAATGAGATGCAGAAGAGAAGCCCTTGGACAAGGGCAGCAGTTGAGGAAGTGGTTTGAACCTACTTTTCATGCCCTGGAATTTGGCATTCTTTACTGCCCTGCCACATCCCGTGTCCAGCAGAGTGTTGGCAGGCTGAGGGAAGGACGGCAGCACTGGGGACTGTGTCTGCTGTCCCTCAGGCTGTCCCTGCCCCACGTGTGACAAGGCACTGGGGCTGCCCCGCTGGTTCTGTCCCAGCCCAAAGCCTGCCCCTGACCCCACTGACCACGGGAGCACCAATGCTCTATCAGCATCGTAACTGAATGGGGAAAATAATTGCCTGAACAATTCCTTAGTGGTGTAGGATGAGAGACTGGGTGGTTACAGGTGATTATTTGTATTGAACAACAACTGCAAAGTGTTAAATTATGGAAATGCTGATACAGTTCTGCCTGTTCGTAACAGTCTGTGCACCTTGGTATGGGCCAGGCTCAATGAGAAGGGAAAAGGAGGGTGTGTTTGAGACTCTGGGCACTGCATGTTTAATACAAGAAATATACCTAAGGGAAACCTGTAGTCCTTTATTAATGTGAATTTAGAATCCAAGCCAGTAATCCAGCAGAACCACAACTATGGGGTTTGGAACTAACAGTTCGCTTAATCAATATTCTTGATCAACCTATTTCTTAGCAAATTGTCTAGTTTTAAGAACAAAATGACATTAGAAAAGCCTCATTTCACTGCCAGTTTTCTTTTGCTGCCCCACTCATAGTGTGCTGTTGCTTTCAAACAGAAAATTGTTTTGACAGTGTCAAATACCAGGGTTGGTGCTGAAGTTAAATCGGATTTTAATTCCTCCCTCTGCTGAAAGTGAGCAGATCTGTTTGTTCACCAGCCACTTAGCAAATGACCTTGAGCAAGGCAGCAGCAAGGGCTGCACTTCCTGAATAGTTGTCTCTAATTAGGAGGATTTCATTCTGTGCTGCGTTGCCTTGCGGGGACTTGAATCGGGATGCTGGAAAAACACATTTGTTGGGCTTTGTGCACATGGGGAGGAACAGGGGGATCTTGTGGATAAAGGAGCTCACACTGACCTTGGCCACCCCCTTGAAAAGAAGCACAAGTACAGTTTGCAGCAAGTAAACTTGTGCCATGGGTTACATCCCAGAGTTCCCCAGAGCTGGGAGAGGGGCAGGAGCATCTTCAGGTCACTGTGGGGCTGGTGAGAACATCTCTGCCTAGCAGCCAAGACAGAGACCTGTGCTGGGCTTGTTCCCGAGGTCCACTGATGTTCCACAGCTCCTGGTTTTCTCTTTCCCCACCCAACACACTCCCAGCAGGTGATCCTGCTCCAGAGGAACTCAGTGGCACTCGTGGGCAGAGGAGAGAGATGACTGTTTGGAAGTGGCAGGTCCCTGGAGTGGCCTGGGCAGCAATCCCACTGTCCCTGCCTGGGCTGGGGAAGCTTCCCAAGCAGTTCATCCGTGCCCAGGGCTGGGCCTGGGGAGCCAGAGCCCCATCTGCCTCTGCCAGGGCCCTGCTGAAGGGCACACACACCAAAGCTTCCCTTCCTTGGCCCTTTGCCCTGTGCTGGGCACAGAGGGACCATTCAGGGCCGTGCCAGCCCTGGAGTCCCTGAGCCGGGAGGGAGGGGGCACAGGGTGTTTCTGGGAGNTGGTGGGAGAGTGGGCAAAATCCCCGTTCCAATCGCTCAGGCACATCTCGCAGCTTAGCTGAGATGCTTGGTTATTCTCTTCTCCTGCATTTCAGCTCCTTTTGCTTTTGAATTTGCACAAGTTGTTGCCTTCAGATATCTTGCAGTTCAGAGCATTCCTTTGGCTGGCTTTGGAGAGTTGTGATAACTCAGTTCCTGCTGATGCAACTGGATCCTCTGGGCTCCGTGGGTCTGGCGGGGGTGGAGGTGCTTGATTCCTCTTCTCCCACTTGGGAGAACTGAAATCCCAGAAACAAGGCAATCACACCCAGGCCCTCTCTTCAGGGAACTGTTTAATAATTCCAGCACAATCCAGCTGAAATCCTTGATAAAGCAGAGCTTTTGCCCTGCCCAGCCAAGCACCTTGTTCTTTGCCTCCTCCATCCCAGGCACAGGACCCACCACTCCCCCCTGCCAGAGGAAACTTGGATCCTTTCATTTAAAATGTGATTTTCTTGACTTTCAAATCTCAGACTCTCATCTTTGCCATTTAAGTGGATTGTTCACTGTGTTTATGGAAAAGTTTTTAGGTCAGGTAAGGGAAAATACCCACTGACAGGGAATTATTGGGAAACTTTCTCATTTGGGGGGTCGATGGACTCATACTTTTGTGTAAAATGTGCATAATACGTAGATCCTAATGTAGAACATGCTCATACCCTCCTTGTGGGTGAGTTTTTTCAAGCTCTGGTGGTCATTATTGTCAGGGCCTTTTGAAAAATCTCATTTTCAGCATATTTCTAGAAGTTTTGTTCTTGTAGCTTTGTTTCTGTTGAGTTTTGACAGTTGACAAACACCACAGAGGAAGAGCCAGGAAAGAGACAGATGCTGACTTAGTGGGTTACACAGTTTGAATGACAAACCAAGATCAACAGATCATTATTTTTCACAGCAAGCCGAGAGAAATGGCTGATTTTCGTGCCAACCTGTGTGACAGTAGCTCTTGTGCTCCAGAATGCAGCACAACAGGAGCAGCTCTCTTGCACTGTTCCCAGGTTTGCTCTGTTTGATTGCAATTCCATTTGTGATATTCAGGCCATTACCAGTTTGCTCCAGGTGCTCCCACTGCCGAGGGAGGCTGATGACGAACACTGCTCTCATTCCAGTGAGGAAGAATATGGTGTTTCATTTTCTGCATTTCTGTGAATGTTTGGGCTTTATTCCCTGGGTCACTGATTGATGCTTAGAGAAGGTTAATTAAGCACAGGCAACACGATCTCTTATTTTCTTTTGACATCCCTTCTTATGGACCTAACAACTCTAGACTAAATGTCGACGTAATTCAAAGTTCTCTGCTGCAGTTGCACATCACCTGATCTCTGCAGAAATCTCACTGTGTCCTCTGCTTTTTAAGGAAAGAAATATGTTATTCAGGACAAATTCACTGCTGATGGGGAGCAGCTTTGGAGATTTTTCTCAGCATTCCTGTGGCTTGAGGTTTTATTCGATGTTTTTTATTTACTCTCATTATACGTGTGGATACAGTGGTAGTGTAGTTTGAGTTAAAATAGCATGTGGAAATGCCCGATAATATTTGTTTTATGTTTTTGTGTAGGACTTGTGAAGATGGAGTGGTAATTGGCTAAAGAAAGTCCTTATTTCTGTCCCATTAATCGTACGTTCATCATCATCAGTGCGTGCACAGGGGTGTTTTCCACATCTCTTACCCTGCTGGCAGCTGATGGAATGCACACACTGGCTCAATTCTAAAGCCCTGTTTTGACTTGATTCTTCCAGACAGGAGCTGGGGAGTTTGCTCTGAGCAGCTGGTCCTGTGAAGGCTCTTGGAAAGCACAGTCACAACCTGCCAGTAACTCACAGCTCAAAGAGCTGGTGCTGCTGGAAGTCTGGGCCCTCCAGGAACTGCTTTATGCTCTCCTGGAGAGCCAACACTTCCCTGTAAATCCTGCCCCTGGAAGGGCTGTTTTACCTGGCTGTGCTCATGTTCTGACTGTAAATACTGAGCTGGGGATGGCTTAGCTTTGGCACCTTGGAATCAGGTGGGGCTGGGCCGTGGCACTGCATGAGCTCTGCTGCACAGCCCCTCATCTCCCAGCACCAACCTGGCCTTGGGAGCTCCCTCTGTAATGACTGGAGTCACAGAAAACATTAATGTCCATGTCACTGGAGCCAGCCTGGACTGCCAGGCCATGGGAAGTGCCCCAGCACACATCCCCAAGTGCTGTGGACAGAGAATTGTACTGCCCTGGCACTGATCACTGAAGTCACTCACTGTTGGTAAGGGAAAGGATTGAGAGTGACATTTAAACATCCTTAATATGTGCAATTGAGCAGTAATTGAGTGAGCTAGTTAGGCATGAGTGTTGAGCACCAATCTCACCCAAGTGAAGGAGCAGTCACTCACCCCTGTCTGCTGACCTTATGCCATTGCTCCTAGAAGAAAATCCCTTCTAATAAATGGCTTTGAGGCAGAAAAACATGTTTCTTGTGTTCTTGATGGTATAAGTGGTCAGGAGTGTGCAGGAGCATGCTGAATCACTGTAGCTGTTTTCAGAATGCTCAATTAAAACCCAGGGAAATGGATGGAAAAATTAATTTCCTATTGTAGTTTAGATGACAGATTATTGAAGATGTTTTACAGAAGCCATAAATCTGGTGCTGGTAATTAAACCTTTGAACCAGAGGGTTGGGTTGCATCAATATTGATCAATGGCCAGCTGGATAAACTATGACTATCAGGAGCCTTGGAACTGGGAGGTGAAACTTCTGAGCAGCTCCTGACCTGGAGTGTTTCCATTAAATCCTCCCCAAGGTCAGAGACACGAGGGAACAGCCCAGCATGCTGTGCCAGGCAGGCCCACCAGGATGAAACTGTGCCCTCCTGCTGCTGCCCTTCCTGCTGACCCAGCTCAGCTCTGAACCTCCTCACTGGCTTCCAAACCAGCTGCTCTGCCCTCTGAGCAGGACTGTGTTTGCTGCAGGTAAGGAAATAAACCACGCTGTTATTAATGGCTTAGATAGCGTGACTTCAGGCAGAGACAGGGTTTTAAGAAGGGCTGTTTTCCTGGTGCTTGTGAGAGGAGAGAACTCTGGTCTGCTTGGACCTCTTTGTGATCCTCCACGGGGGATTTTCATGCTAGATTTGACAACCTGTGAAAGCAGGACATGAGGACCAAATGATGGTGGTGACCTTCGTGCACCTTCCCCACTCCCTGCTGCTCCAATTCCAGTGTGGATGGAGCCAGCAGTGCTTCCAGGGGCTGCTGGGGCTGGAAGGGACTTTGTGCAAGGGATCAGCTCAAAAACTGCATGATGTTTTGAGAGAACAGATTTTTTAAAAATAATAAATATTTATAAGGTAGCATAAAAATAGAAGTTGTTTTATCACACCTGAAATAGTGCCACAAGTGGCCCACTGACCTTGTAGTGGAAGGCATGGCAGGGGTTGGAATGAGATGAGTGTTCATGTCCCTTCCAACCCAAACCATTTATGATTCTGTGATATACTATAAAGATGATGTGGAAAACAGGAAAACAGACCCTGGCTTTTGGAAGAAATTTTGCTCAATATTGTGTGTTTTGAGATCAGGAGAGCCCTAATGCAAAATGAAGAGATGACTTCAAATGGTGTAGTAGGAAGGAGGTGTTTTCCAGTCTTTTGATTATGGTGCTGATCTGAATAGAAACACCCAAATCTATTTTGACGTGCTGATTGGAAACAAAGCTAACTCAGTTTTCACATGTGTCAATCATACCCCAGGCAAATTTATTTCCCTCTGTCATAGAATTAAACCACCCACTGAAATGAAACCCTTTTTCCTTTGGTGTGTTGCTGTGTCAGGGAGGAGCACACCTTGAGCTGCATTTCAAGCAATCTTTGTCCCTTTCAGCATGCAGTTTGGATTTGGGGGGTATTAAGATGCACTGGGAGTTGTGCAGTGGCTGCTCATTAGAAATGTGTGCACAGCGAGGGCCGGGACTCATGGAGAATATTTGTTCTCTGCTTTTTAAGCTGCTCACATTCAAATGTGACTCTGTTCTTCTTGCTGTTTAACTTGATTTCAAACACTTCCAGCAATGCAGCTGAAGGCTCCTGTTGTAACACGGAGTGCAAACCATGTCTGGAATTTGTTAGAGGAAAGCCCTGCTTGGTGCTTGTCCTTTAAAAGTAAAAAAAGTACTTTTAAAAAGTGTGCAAAAATTTGCTTTGATCTCAGGTTACAGAATCCCAGAATCCCTGAGGTTAGAAAAGCCCTGCCAGCCCAGAGAGCCCACCCTGTGCCCTGTCCCCACCTTGTCCCTGAGTGCCACGGCCAGTCCTGCCTTGGGCACCTCCAGGGCTGGGCACTCCAACCCTCCCTGGGCAGCCCCTGCCAAGGCCTGACCACCCTTTCCAGGCACAAATTCCTTCTGTAGCAAAATATCCCACTGTAATTTTTTTCCCACTTGTTCTGCTTCCTTGCTTGCTTTAAATATAATTTTTATGCCTTTGTAAACAAACCCATTTTCTGCTGCAAGATGTTCCTGTCCCTGCTCCAGTGTCTCTGTATCAGTTTGGGTATGTGCTGCACTCAAGTCAGAAAGTATCCCAGCTCCTTTTTCTCCCAGGATTTACCAACCATTACTCATAGAGCTCAGCCATTATTCACTGGAATGGTTTAGAGCCCTTCAGGAGAAGGGGCACGTGTTGCTTTTGGAATTGGCTGCTGCTGCCCTTGCCCGCAGCCACAGAAGGGAGGATTTGTTTCCCTGGCAGAAGGGTGCTCTCCTCAGCTGTGCCCACGTTGCTGTTGGCATTGTACCTGTGTATGACTCAGTTCGAGGCTCATAAACCTCCTCAGGTCGATTACTCACCACTTAATCTCAGATGGATCTCGCTGTCTAATCGAGTCACCTTGGTTTTGTCTTGTCAGACTTCACCAACCTTGGCGCTGTGAGCCCGTGGCTGGGGGGGGCCTGGTGGCATTTGGAAATGTCACCAATGACACAGTTGTTTCAGCCTGGCTTGGCTTTGTCTCTGCTGTCCTGGTTGCAGACCAGTCCTGGGCGAGGTGGTGGCTCGGCTGAGTTGGCACAGGTTGCTCACACATGTTGTGGGACAATAACAGTCTGTGCTGTCAGTCTGGAACTTCTGTTCTTACCAAAAAATAAGGAAGGAAAACCTTGACCTCTTATCTAAATAATGGGCTTATGAAATTCTGGAGCATGCTGGGTTGCTCTGTGGGAGATCCAGGTAACAGCAACACAACTGCAAATATTTATTATTGTAAAGATGAGAATATTTTAACTGCAACTTCAGAACTAACAAGTGAACAGCAAGTGCTGGAGGTCAGCCAAAATCAGCCCCATTTACAGGGTTCTTCCTACAAACTGCTCTGAGAAGTTCACTGCACTCGGAAACCAAGGAGACTTATCCTTTCTGCTTCCTGTAATGAAATATGAATTAATTTGTGTTTCCCTCTTCATTTAAGTTCTCAATTTTTCTTCAATTAGTGTCCTTAATTATGTTGTCATTTCATCCTTGTCAGTCAGGTGCCTGTCGCTAGAACTGAGTTCTGTGTAACCACCAGTATGACAGGAAATGTGTGACATTTATGGGGGAAACTTTGAAAACTTTGCCTCCCTCCCTGCAGGGCAGCACTTTGAGAGTCCCTCCTGTCTGACCCTTCCCTGAGTCCAGCTGTGTGCTCAGTTCCGAGGGCAGTGGGAATACTGCAATCCTTATTTGCCTTAGAACAAAACTCCTTTGACTGTTAATCAAAGCTTTCTGTGGCTGGTTGCCTGCCAGTCTCCTGTGCCAGCAGATATTCTGGATGGAGTTATTCCATGGCTGGGTTTGGGTTTGGCAGGAGGTGCTCTGGGCAGGCCTGTGAGCCCTGAGACCCCAGCTTTTGGAGTCATTTAAAAGCAGCTCCTGTGTTTGTTCAGGTATCCCACGTGCTGGGCTCTCACCTCCTGTCTCCTTGCTACAGAAACCTTCGGGTGGCTTCATGAGTTACTCATGTCCTGGTTTTCTTGTGAAGGTTATCAGTATAAGTGACACTGCTTAGTTTGGGAGCTGTGACAAGGCAAAAGCCTATGAGCAAATTCCATTGTCACATGCTATTGTCATAAAATTATGTTCAGAGCCAGATCAAAAAGAGAAAACTGAAATGGTGATTTGCTACATAGCAACACATGGTTTCTGAAAGAATTCCTCGAATTCCTGAAATTCTGTTATGCCAGTGTGTCCCTACTGTGAGCAGCTTTATTTCAGCTGTACACTGATTGCTGCTGAAGACATCATGCCCTTAGTGAAAAATCAAATACAGTGAGGAAATGAAGGATACTGTTGGATACCCTCAAATCCCAGAATCCCAGAAAGGTTTGTGTTGGAGGGGACCCTAAAGCTCACCTAGTTCCACCCCCTGCCATGGACAAGGACACCTTCTGTTCCTCATGCCCTGTGTGTTCCCTGCCAACACCTGGACTTTTATTTGCTATTCAGTAGGAGCTGAAGGGCTCAGGCCCCCTCTCAGGTCAGGTTTGAGCTCCTGAGCCGGGTGTGAAGTCCTGACAGCGCAGGGAATGTGTTGTGTTGGCCATCAGTGGCTCAGCTGTGCGTGAAGGAGGATTTCCATCAGCGAGCAGGGCACGGGATGTGCTTGGAGAGGAAGGAAAGCAGCCTCCTTGGTGTGTCTGTTCTGCATGTCAGCCTAATAGAATAAGAGGAGATGGCAGGAAAATAATTGCGTTCTCCTTCTAATGAAAGAGCCCTTCAAGTCACCGATGGTTTTACTGCCTTAATTACTTTGCAATGGCAATATTGAGTGCCTTTGATTTGAGTTTTGTAATAGCAGTTACATGGACTTATTAGTTCCTGGGTGAACCAGGCGATCTTTTATGCAATTACAGCTGAAATTTGTTTAAGTAGGTAAGGAACAGCAGAGAGAGGAGAGGGGGTGCAGTCATTAGTGAGCAGGGTGGGGTGCTGGGGGAGGTCCCAGAGGAGCCCAGGGCTGGGTTTCACCTCCTGCTTCTTCCTCTCCTGGTTTCAGTCCCATGGTGGGCTCAGCACACTGAGGTCTTCTGAAGATACCTCAGTTTATTTAGCATTAAGTTTTGTGTAGAAATAAAGACCCACGGGGTGAATGGAAGAAAATGACAGAGGGGGGAAAAAAAGAGGCAACATTTTTAAACTTTGTCATTTCCAATCCCGTGTCTCAGTCTGTGAACTGCGGTCATGGAACTCCTGTTCTTGTGTCACCACTGAGATCTGTGAATGCCACGCTAAATCCAAGGTGTGTTCAGCCCAACAAGCTGTGCATGTGTCTCTCTGGGCTGTACCTTCTGCCTTGTCCAGCCTGGAATTCCAAACTCCCTCTGAGCCTGCTCTGCCCCACATCAGGAAGGCTTTTATTCTGCTGGGTTTTGTTACCCTGTGCAAACCCAGAGCCAACCTCAGCTGTGCATTTCCAGTTGTTTCTATTTCTTTCTCTGGGTCTCAAGGCCCGTTTGGGATCTGTGGGGTGGGGTGGGATTGTGCCAGGAGTGAACTGCTGGGTTCAGCAAAACACTTTTATTTTTATTTATTTTTAGACCCTCCCTTCCTCGCTCCTGGAAGCTGTTCCCTCTGCCCTCCTTCTGCACGATCCTTGCCAAGCTGTGCGAGGCAGCTTCAAACTGACATCCAACCACAGCTTGAAATGTGCCTTGAAATCTGTTTTAATTAGATATGAGCCATAATAATTTAATTACAGATCCACCCACTAAATTGTCTGTTTTGAATTGGAGCAGCCACTTTGTGTACAGAAACAGCAATGTTTGGAGTTGATATCTCACTGGTTTCTAGTAAGGGCACTCAGGCTTGGAATAAAGTGCTGGAGTTGTGTGGCTGTTTAACCTCCAGCTCGCTAATTACCCACAGTCCCTGTAAAACCTGCCAGGTTTATCTGCTCTAACGCAGCTCTGACTGAGCTCTTTGCTCCTGGGGGGTGATGCCTGGGCTGTCCTGAGCTGGGGAAGTGTCTGCTTGCTTGGTGAATACACCTCTCAAATAAGTGTGTCCCATTAATTTGAATTCAGTTTCTATCTCAGATGGGCTTCCACCCTTTGGTGGAGATCCACAGAGACAGTTATCCATGAGTTATCCACTGCTGGGAATGGTGTCTGGGGGGGTTCAGTCACCTGGTGTGTGAGGAGTGTGAGTTACTGCTGTTCCAGCCAGACTGAGGGTTATTACATCTGTGTCCATATGAAAGATGTAAATCCCTTGGAGAGCTGGGGTTGTCAGTGCTGTGTGTTGTCATCAGCAGGGAGTGAGGCCATGACTGAAGGCAGGGCTGGCAAAGAAGAGCCAGGGAGGAGCAGAGGTGGCTCAGTGGCAATTCCTGTGGGATTGTTGCAAAGCACCACTTAGAACCCTCCGAGTGCCTGGATCAGTCAGTCCCTCAGTGTGTCTGTCTGTCAGGGGCCAACAGGGCTTGGAGGAGTCACTGAGAGCAGGGATGGCCTTGGGGGAAATCCTGCAGGAGGCCAGAGCTGCTGCAGGAACAGCCCTGAACACACAGGGAAGAGTCATGACATCCTCTCTGAATTACCTAAAAGAAGACTTGGAGGACACTCTGGAGGGATCTGTGTGTTGTAACTGCACTGGCTGAAGAAACCCTGCTGTAGAAAATGCTGTGGCTGATAGCACAAATTTTCTGTACTCGTTCTGGCTCCTGCCCCTCTTCTCATCAGCATCACAGTGTGGCTTCCTTTCACTCCAGAGGTAAAAGATTAAAGGTAATCTCTAGATTTGGAATGTTTTTTATCATCATATTCACACCTTAATAGTTTTTAGCTTGGTGAGTTTTATTTCTGTCCTAATCCTGAGATGATTCATGGCTATTTTTTCCAAAGTTGTTGGACAGTTACTCTGATGAAATCCTGTTAAAGGAATTTCTCAGGGTTTAGACTTAAAGAGGGAAAGCTGTAAAATCTGAAAAACATCTCTGCCAGAGCAGCTCCAAAGGCAGATCATGGAATCCCACATTGGTTTGGGTTGGAAGGACCTCAAAGCCCATCCCATCCCACCCCTGCCATGGCAGGGACACCTCCCACCAGCCCAGGGTGCTCCAAGCCCCGTCCAACCTGGCCTTGGGCACTCCCAGGGATCCAGGGGCAGCCACAGCTTCTCTGGGCAGGATGTTCCCTCTTGTTTCAGATGGTGGCTATAAAGAGATAATTTGGCACTTCCATCATTGTTTTATGAACAATTCTTATTAAAAGCTCCTTGTGAGTCAGCACAAGTGAGGGGAGGCCCAATGAATTTGGCCCTCAGCTCTTGCAGGGTTGGCCCACAGTGCTCCAATGTGCTGCCTGTGAAGGAGAACACCTGTCAGGTGCTGCTGTTTCCTTGGCTACCAGATCACTTCAATGCCAGCTCCTTTATTGGCATTAATGGAAATCTGCTGGGAAACACATCTTTGCATGATCTGCAGTGATTCCTTTGGAATGGTGTGCTGTGTTCAGCAGTACCTGCAAGGATGGGGTATTTTGGGTACCAATTTTACCACCTCTCCAATAGGATGGAAACGCTTTAGGAAGACAGGAAGATTAATAATATGTATTTCTATCTATTAATAACCCTCAAATGACATCTTTTATTGTTTGAATCTTTCCTTCCATGACACTAATGTGGCATCAGGAATTTTTTTCCCTGAGAACTCAAGTGTGTGTTTCTTAGCAAACACCTATAATTAGGTCAGAATTTCATGAAAGGCTTTCTATTTGCATAGAATAGCATTAATTTTGCATTCTTCTATCAGATGAAACACGAAGAAGGAACAAATAATTTATTCATGCAAAACCAACCCACATGAATCATTTATTTACCTCTTCTGGTTATTTCACAAGCTCACTTTTTATGCATCGAGGTGCAAATTAATCAAAATTTTCTAGAAGTTGATTTTGTCCAGAAAATAAAAGTAATAATGACATAAATGTTTTCTGCTGTACAGAAAATCATCACATAAATTTGGGGCAAATTGTTCTTTTGGGCTTTTTTTGGGGGGGGTGTTTTCTGTTTGTGTCTTGGTTTTTGTGTTTTTTCTTGTTTGGTTTTTGTTTTTTTTTAAATTAAGTAACGGTGTGAAAGAGCAGCTCTAAGGGATACAGCTTTCACTGTCTTTAAGCTCCTGACAATATTATTAACACAGAAAGGGTTTGTGTTCAGCCCTGCCGAGTTAATCTGTGAATCCAGAGCAGCTCCTGCGAGTCCATTGGAGTTTCCATCAGTGAGTCCCCCCAGCCTGGCAAGGACTTTCATCATCGCAAGCCATGGAGCAGCAGAGGGGACATGTCCCAGTGCCCTGGGGACAGGGACAGGATCCCTGGAGTGTCCCAGGCCAGCCTGGACGGGCTTGGAGCCTGCAAGATGTCCCTGCTCAGGGCAGGGGGTGGAAATAAATGACTTTTAGTGTCCCTTCCAACCCAAACCAGTGTGTGACTCTATGGCAGAGGATCTGTGGGGTTCTGCAATGAAGAACTGGGCACCATTTAAAACAGGCTCTGGGTCACAACAGGGTCAGCTGTGAATCAGGAGCAGTTTGCAGTTTATCCTTTCTCTCCTTTTGGAGCTTGGACTGAGAGCAGCTTCAGGAACAGCTCAGGTTTCTTTAGCATTCACCAGCTGATGGCAGGACCAGTCCCTGCTCTGTCCCTCTGTGGGCCTTGTTCTCAGGGATTGGGGATTGGATTGGAAACAAAAGCACTTTAAAGTTTATTGGCTCTTCACAAGGCCCAGTTTCAAGGGTAATTAAACATCTCATTATATCTGGTAATGTTAATTGCATTTTTAATTTTATTTGCACACTGACATTTGCTCTGGCTAAAAATAGTGTTTGTAGATGGGACTTAAAGGGGGAACTGAAGAGAGATATTTATGAGGTTGTGAATTACAGGTGAGGGAAGAGTGTGGAGATACCTGTGACAGAAACAAAGCCTGTTTTGAGAGAGCAAAGGGTTGGTTGTCAAAAAAAAGGGCACTTAAAAGAGTGATTAAACTGATCCAAGCCACACTGTGGTTGTTTAGATTTAAATGTGGCTAACACCTTGTTTGTGTAGATTTAAACTCATCAGTACTTAAATACCACATTTAAATCCATCGATATGCCTTAAACTGACATCAGCAGGCACTCCCTCCCCCTCTGGGAAGGTGTTGTTTGTGTCATTGGAGCTTTAAGGTTTTACAAATAGGACTGAAATCTTGCAGATCTTACAGGTGAGAAAATGATTTCTGTTCCCATCCTGGACTTCCAGAGAAGGATAAAACAAGCTGAGTTACAATGCTTGGTGGACTTGAATTTAAGAGAAAAACGTTGACATTTATTTAAAAGCCACAATGACAACATGAAACAGAGGAAAGGGAGAGTTTGAAAATAATTTGCTTTCTGAATAATTAAAAAGTCCCTGTGAGGTACATAAGGCATGTCAGTGCTCAGCTTGTTGGCTATGCTAATTTATTCAGTGTATTAGAGATGGCAATTAATGTTCCTCTCCTGACAATGTGCCAGTTAGACATTCCTACATTCTGTTAGGAATTTCTCTTAGTCAGTTCTCCTGGAGGTAAACATGACAGAGCAGTTCCCACACATTCCCAGGAATCCTCCTGAGGTTCCTGTGTGAGCAGGTTCTTCCCTGGGATGGGGATGCCCCATCCTGGCAGTGTCCAAGGCCAGGTTGGAGCACCCTGGGCGGGTGGAAGGTGTCCCTGCCCATGGCACTGGATAGGCTTTGAGGTCCCTCCCAACCCAAACCCTTCTGGGATTCTGTGGTTGGTGGGAACAGCTTTTGAGAGCTGAATCCTGAGAATTCCCAGGGGAAATTCAGTATGGCCCATGACATCCCCTGTGTGTTCATTTGGCCTGCCTGCCATGGGTGGTGCCACTGCTGCTGGATCCCTTCACTCAACATCTGCCCTTTCCCAGTCAGTCTGATCTGCTTTTGCTTTCCTGCCTTCCCTGCCAGGGCAAAGCCCTTCCTCAGCTGGCACCAATGTTCCTGCAGGTGTTCTGTCACCCTGAGGGTGTGCCAGCACCTCGGGGAGCCTCTAGACTTTTCACTGGACAAATTCAAGGCACTTGTTCTTCTCTGGGAGGTGGAATTGTGTGGCTTTGGGTCCATGTCCCCTCTTGTGAAGGGATGGAGGGAGAGCTGGTTTCATGAGAATTATCTTAATTGACATAAATCATTTGCAGCACTGTCAACAGAATATTGCTCCTAATCTGCTCTTTCTGTTTCCTGTAGGGATTTCTATTTCTTTCGAAGGATTAATGCAAATCACACCTAATTACAGATTGTGGAGGTGGAGGCGAGCCCTTTGCATACATTATTAAGCAGTGTCAGATTTAGTTTTCCACATAATCCTGGGGCTCCCATCTATGGAACTGTGTGAGAGATTCAGGGAAGGGGTTTCAAAGTTCTTGCTCAACCAATTTCTCCCACTCAGCGTATTCCCATTGTAGCTGTGAGTGTGGTTCTCAATGGTGAGAGCCAATAATCTCCTTAAACTAATGCTTAATATGATTGTGTTAAAGAAATCCGGGAAAGTGATCAGCAGCTAAAGCTGAAATACATGAAATGAGCTTTGTCCACAGAAGTCAATTAAAACGTCACCGGGAGAAAGGAAAATGCCCGGCTGGAAGATTTATTATCCCAGCAAATCTGTGTGAACCACGGGCAGATGATGTGCCATCAAACATGGCCAAAGTGACAGCCACAGTGATTGAAGTGCAGCTGAGTTAAATAAGTTTTGGCCTCCTAATTAACTGCAACTTCTTAACACAAATCTAAATGATGGAGCTCGTCAAGGCAGTGACAAGGCAGGGTTTGTGGGGTCAGGACACATTGCTGAGGAACATCTACCACAACTGGGGCATCTTAGATGTTCAGGAATTCACAATCTTGTGTAGAGGATAAACTGCACCCTGGAATAGCTCCTGGCTATGTCTGTCTCCAACACTCCTATTTATAGCTCCAACTTTGAAGCTGGTGTGGACTTTAAAAAAAAATATGAAAAAGCAGCCTTTTCACTGATTCAGAAAAGTGCATTAATATTAAACAGCAATTAAAAAGTCTTTGTGTGGATGCCGAGGAACACGGTGGAGACGTTTAAAGAACAAAAGGCATCCTGCAGAAGGGGCTGGTGCTCAGCTAAGGGATGGCACCTGCGGGCTCAGTGCCAAGGCAGGCAGCAGCTCTCTCTGCAGACATTCCACCCCAAACCCCAAACGTGTGGCTGGGGCTTTGTGAGTCACAGCAACAGCACTGCTTTGGCAACTTCTGGCTTTGCTTTCCAGTGGGCAACGAGATCCTTCAATACTGTTCACTATGGAAGGAGGGAGCACATCCTACCCATTCCTTAAGAGATGCTCCCTGTTCCTGGGCTGGAAATGTAGAATATATTCAGTAAATAAATAGATAGCAGGGCATTTAAGGCTTCGATCTCGCAGCTGATTTATGGGGAAACAGTGGAGTGATGTGTAACCAAAGGGCTGATTGTTTTAAGTGCTCTGCAGCAGAGGGGCCTCGAGCTGGAGTCAGGGAATTGTCTCTGGTGTGTGAGAACTGCAGGAGTCCCAGGGAGCTGCTCCCTTTGCTGTCAGAGGGATAAATCCTTCCCTGGCAGGGTGGGCAGGCCCTGGCACAGGGTGCCCAGAGAAGCTGTGGCTGCCCCTGGATCCCTGGCAGTGTCCCGGGCCAGGTTGGACGGGGCTTGGAGCACCCTGGGCTGGTGGGAGGTGTCCCTGCCATGGCAGGGGTGGGACGGGATGGGCTTTGAGGTCCCTCCCAACTCAAACCATTCTGGGATTCCAGGATTTTTGAGGAAATGGAAAATGATGCTTTGGTACAAATGTGTAAAGCCACAATGTGTAGGGTATTAGTGTGAGGAGAAAATGTAGGCAAGAAAAACCAAGTGCTCTGTAACAAACTTGAGTTAAGACTAATTTCTTACTCTGAACTGGAACAATGTACTTAATACTATATAAATATAACTAAATGAAAGGTTTTATAGAGCATTAAAAATTTATAGCACATCAGCTGCCTTAAAAATGCATTTCCTTTCTCCTCCTGTGCCTTTTAGCCACCTTGTCATTGCCTGTGACTGGTTTATTGTGGGCTCTGATTTCTGAGCAGGCATTACAGATGCCCTTAAGTTTAAGTGAATGCATTTGTGGTGGTTGCTGTGTGATGACTGTTTTACTCTGTAAATAGACTATAAATTATGTATGGAGAATTTATGAATTAATCTATAGTATATATCTTGCCCTCATAAATATTGTAGAGTACCTTGCAGCCTCTTTAGAGCTCGCTGGTGGAGCTCTTTAAGTGCAGGGGTTTCGTGCTGTTCTCTTGTATCAGAAATAAGTAGTTTTGATTTTCTGCAGGACTATTTTCGTTCATCTTTCAGTTCTGCACTTTGCCGTGTGCACAGCAAAATTGTCCAAGGCACATAATGGAGCGAGGGACGTGCCTTCCTTCACCTTGTGTTTTGAAAGGGAGATAAATCAGGAGTTTTGCACCTCTGGAGCTCTTTTTCCTTTTGCCGGTCCTCTGAATAACAACGCGTTTTCCCCAGGCAGCTAATTATGGGGAGAGATTAATCTGGCAGCAGATTGTAACCACAACTGAGGAGCTCAGTAACTAACGATTAAAGCCCTTCATGTCTGCCGAGTGCAGCACTGAAACCTTCTGCTGCCTGCAAATCACTCTCCGAGGAGGTGCTGTGTGGGCAGGAGTGTCCCAGGCAGGCTGGGGAGGCTGCAGAGCCCCACTAAGCACAGGCCAGCAGGTCCTTTGGGGGGTCCACAGGATGCTGTGGAGTTGGGCTTTGCTAAATGCAGCTCCTTCTGCAGCAAAGCCTTGAGCACAGCGATGGCTCTTCGTCCTTTCTGCAATCCCAGCTGTAAAACTGAGCTTGAGGTAGCACTTTTCTGGGTGGGGAATTGCCATTAGTGCAGAATGGGGGAAAATGCTTCTTGAAATCATTTTTTTTTATTTTTATGGCCATTAAACAAGACAAGCAAGTGCAAAAGGCAATTTTTGTGCCTTGGGGATGGCTCTTTGGGTGGGTTCTGGTAGGACTTCAGCCCCTGTTCCCCTTTCCCTGCACAGCCAGGAGATGTTCCTGTGTGAGACCCACCCAGGACTCGGGTGAACCTTCACAGAACTGAAACAACTTGGTCTATTTTGCTTTCAGTTTACTAAACAAACCCTCTGTTGTTTGCTCAAAGCAGTGATTTTGCTTCCAGCATGTCTGTTCAGTAAGGAATAACAAAAACTCCTGGGTAGGTTTATCTTGCCACACAATTCTGCACGTGCCTTTTTTCATATGTTTGGCATCTTCTCATTTCGTTACTTGATTTCTAACCTCTTTATGCATCTGAAAATAAATGCCTGTCTACCAGTTCCTCACAGTGCAGAACACTTGAGAACAGCAGGGAGTGCCAGAGAGGGGTGAGGGTCCATTTCAACTCTGTCCCTTCAAGATTTGGGGGAAAGATGGCTGGATAAATGCATAACCTCAGGCTAAACCATGGTTTGCCATTAATTCCTTCAGTCGAGCTCTGAAGCACATTGCCAACCTCCAAGATAAAAATCCATTTCATCTTTTTAAAAGAAACTTTAAGTAAATAGTCTAAAATTGAGTGTCTCCTTAGAGAATCGTGGAGAATAAAAACCAGCAGCTCATTTCCAAACAGTGTCTTCGCTCCTGGTTTCAGTTCTTACCAATTCCAATTGAGCTGGAGCTGTTTCCAGAGTCAGGTCAGAGCAGAGCCCTCAGTGCTGAGTGTTGGGATCAGAGGGAGTTAAAAAGGCAGAGGAGAAGGCAGGGATTAGCTGGAGAGCTTGAACCTGCATTTCTGTCTTGAGCCTGGGAATTTGCAGGAATTCTTCCACTCCTAGAAAAAGCTGGGGGCTGAAGAGGTTCCATACATACTGTGTGAGGATTTATCCTGTGGGATTAGGGCATGTAGCTCTGGACAGCAGCCAGGATCAGGTGTATGGGAATGGATCTGCTACTGGTCAGTGAGAAAAATGATTGCCAAACCTGAAACAAGGTTTGATGAACTCAAAGCTTGGTGAATAAAGAAAGTTTAAAAAAGAAAAAAAATACATTATTAGTGTAGTAGTGATGAAATACTGCATTTTCTAGTCTGTTTCTTCCCTTAAATTTACAATAATCCCAGAATGGGTGATGTTGGAAGGGACCACAGGTGGTTATCTGGTGCCACCTCTCTGCTCCAGCAGGGCCATCCCAGAGCACGTGGCACAGGATTGTGTCCAGAGGGGTCTGGATCATCACCAGTGAGGAGACTCCACCTCCCCTCTGGTCTCTGCTCAGTGCTGGGTCCCTGCACAGCAAAGAAGTTCTTCCCCATGTCCAGGTGGCACTTCTGGAGGTCCCCTCTGGAGGTTGTGTCCCTGCTGGGCTCACAGCCCAAGGCTGAGCTCTGTGCACAGCAACCCTGGCTATGCCAGAGCCACCTCCGTGCCACAGCCACTTCTGCATGAGAAACATTTTAGTTTACCCTTTCCATGGTGGGGTTTGGGCACCTTCAGGAGCCAACGCTGGAGGACAGACCTTCCAGGAGCTGCAGCCCAGCAGAAGGAGGAGCTTGCTCTGGTTCCTGCTCTGGCAGCCCCTGGAAAGCCAGGTGCATGTGGGGGGAATACAGCTTGGGAAGACAGCTAAGAGGATGTTCTCAGGGTCTTTCCTGACCCCAGACTGAAGCAGGAGCTGCAGTAACCCGCAATTAAATCAGATATTGATTTGTGTATCAGAGAGGAGTTTTCTCCTGAGCTACCTGTGTGAATTCAGGCTCATTTCTATTTGGTTCAGCAGGGCTAGAGGAGACAGATGTTTTACAAATCATGGCATTCTGGTTTCACTGCAATCAGGCTTTAAAAATGTTATTTCATTAGATGGCACTTTGACTTTTAATAATAATGTTATGAATAATTTAGAAAGAGTCTCATTTTCAGGGAATATGAAGGAGAGGTTATTCATATCCTAGGCTTTTGTGAAAATGGGGAGAATTACTGTGTGGATGACAAATTCCAGACAGGATGGAGGCTGAGGGTTTCTCTGTATTTATGGCACAACTACATCAGTGCAGAGGGAGTCAGGACTTACCCCAGGGGTGCTCTGGAAGGACAGAAATGGGTGCCCTGGAGCTGGGAGTGCTTCCCTCATGGAACTGAGCCCATCCTGTGATTCCATGGGTGAAGCTGCAGGTTCCCAGTGAGTCCTGACACAAACCAGTATGGTGCTGAAGCTCCTTTCCCTGTGCCACTAACTCATCCATCACCCAGTCCTCACTCCTCACAGCAGGGGTAGCTGAGCCACTGCCGCCCAACCTGGGAAGTGAAGGAACTGCCTGAGCTGCAGGAACTATTTCTGGAGGTGCAACCTGCACCAAACTCCAGCCAACTCCAGACTCCTGCTGGCCTTAGTGCCTTTGTGCCAGGAGGTGTTCCAGAAGGAATACCACGAGTGGAAGGCTCCTGGCTGTGCCCCAGTGTGTGCCTGGCACTGGTGGTGGCTGCAGAACTGGGACACCAGTGACTGTGAATGGTAGTTACTGGCCTGACTTCCCCTCTGTGTCCCGGGGCAGTGTAATGTGGTGTCAGTGCAGAACTCCTGGCTCCTGCAAAAGCACTGAGGCTGCATGAGATGTAGGACATCATCCCCTAATCTGTGCTTCCCAGAGCAGATAAGGCTGTGAGAGCTGCACCAAAGGTAACTCCTCTTTCCTCTGATAAAGCTTGTGAGGGAAGTTATCTTTGTGTGGAGAGATTTGTGCTGTATTGCTGAGAGAGGCAGTGCTAAGTTCAGTCGTGTTTTCCCAGTTACACAGCACTTTGAACTGCCTGATCTCTCTTTGCTGCAGGACCCTGGTGAGGTTGGTGTTGCTCTGGTGTCTGTCCCTGAGTCATGCTCACCTGTTCTGAAGGCAGTGATGCATCCAAACCTCCCATCCTTCTGTTTAAGGCCATTCCCCTTGTCCTGTCCCTCCATGCCTTGTCCCCAGTCCCTCTCCAGCTCTCCTGGAGCCCCTTCAGGCCCTGCCAGGGGCTCTCAGGTGTCCCTGGATCCTCCTCTTCTCCAGCTGAGCCCCCCATGGTTGTACCAGCACACTTCTTGCTATTTAGCAGGTTATTTTCTGCAGCTCAGGAAGTGAAATCTGAAGGTGGCAGAGAGAGAGGTTGAAGCATATGGTATCCAAATAAAATACTATTTAAGGGGAGTGTGAAACAGCTAGGACAGACAGATGTCCTGGGATTCTAGCACTTCCCTCGTCTGCAAGTTCTGTAAAAACCTTCCCTTTTGGAGGAATATGAAATATGAGTTGATGACACAGGGATTTCTTTGTGTATTTTTATATCTAATTTATGCATGTGAAAGACTTATTGAATATAAAAATATGGATTAGTAGGATATTCTCATGTCTTACCCAGCATTGGCCAAGAAGTGCTGGTGAGCTGCACTAGTCCAGAAAAGTCCATTGGTGGAATGGAAATGCCTGAATTGGAAACATTTTTTACTTCTTGAAAACTTTAGTCAGTTTACAATGGTGCATTAAATCCTGGTTTCTGATAATTCTTAATGAAACTTGCAAAGTTCTCCACTCCAGTGTTGCTGACAGATAATCCTGGAATTCTGGCAGGATGAAAGGCATGTGGTGCAATGCTGGGAGATAAAGGCAGCCAGTGGAGCTGAGCCTGGGCAGCCTGGTCAGCACCCGGCGCTGCTGTCATGAAGAAAGGCAGGAGCAGAACTTCAATTCCAATTGTACTTGTTCAGAAATGCTGTACTGATGTATCCTTTCCTTCTCTCAGTTCCTTTCTGCTTCTTCAAGTGCTCTTCCTCCTCATCTGCACTAACCTATTGCTCAGCCTCGTTAACTGGATTTCACTTAAGGATCTTACTAGAGAAATGATTCTCTTGCTTTACATTTCAGCCTCTTTCTTTTTGCTTTTAATGGACTGCCCCTCGTTCGAGCCTCAAATATTTGCAGATTGCTCCGTGTGACAGATGCCACTGAAGGCAGCTGCACCTCCAGCCTGTGTCACCTGCTCCTCCTTAGGGGGATGCTGGAGGTCAGTTCCAGGCCAGGCTGGATGGGGCTTGGAGCAGCCTGCTCTGCTGGGAATGTCCCTGCCATGGATGAGCTTCCAGACCCCTCCACAATAGCTGATTCTGTTCTTCTCATTGGTTTAACCCATTGCAAAACAGCCCGAGCTCTGAATCATCATAATTAACAGGAAACCTCAGAGTCTTTGATCAAGATCTCAATCTACTTTAATTTGCAAGAATAGTTTTGATGCCAGATTCTTTTTCATCCCTTTTTTGATTAAATATACCTCTTTTCCTTTCCTTTTGCTACGCTGCTGGTAGAGGAAGATTAAGCCTTCAGTCTCCATCCTGACATTTAACCTTTACTTATCTCTTGCTAATTCTGTCAGCTTTAACAAAATTGTCTGATTTCCCCCCATGCTGATAAACCAGGCCCCTCAAATTATTAGAAGAGGTAGGGGTGGATAGAAAAAAATTATGTCCTTCAATTAACTTTCTTCTGAATTTTTAATTGAAATGATTCATTTGGAAACTGGACACTGGTAAATGTATTTCTACATCATCAAACAAAGCAACTTAAATAGATAAAATAGAACTGAGATTCGAGGTGGGTGCCAGGGATGTTATAATGGAAACATGTTGGATTTCCTGGTTCATTTTCTGTAGGTGTAAATACATTGAGTATTATAAAATATATTTATAACTCTTATTCTAAAGATGCAATGTTATTAGAAGATAGAAATGTTGCTGTTCAGCAGTGGAGGAGTGGTAAATGAGCGAGATCAGAGATAGGTGGAAGAGCAACCAAGAGCTGAACAGTGGGATGGATGTGTTGGTTCTGTGCTGAGATGGGAGGGGATCAGCAGGGGGTTCAGAGCACTGTCCACGGGGCTGGTGTGCAGCATCCAGGGCTGATACTGTGCACCTTAACTTGAACAAAGACCTTGTGTGAAACCCTTGGGGTTTGCTAATGAACCGCTCTGCACCCCAGGAATGGGGAGTCATTATCTGCTCCCTTCCCTGGGGACACCCAGCTGTCTGTGGGCCCTCCAGGGCTGGTGGTTTGCCAGGGTTACATTCATCCCATGGCTTCAAGGAAGAGCAAAAAGATTAAAAGATGACCAACAAGCTCTGAAGTCAAATAGAAAAATGAAGCTGTTGTGTTGCCTGGAGAATGCCCCTCGTAAGGAGTGGGATTAAATTTACACAGCCCCTTCTCTGGGCTTCTGTTGTAATGATGGCCAGATGTTCCCAGTGTTAAAGCTTCGTTAGAGCAGCAGAGCCCAACAGCCTGCCCTGGGAGCTGCTGGGAATGAGGTCCCTGCTTTTGATGATTGACTTTCTGCCATGCCTGGTGCTCGTTTGCTCGTGGCTGCAGCCCTGCAGACCTGGAGAGCACAGCCCCTTACAGTGGTAAACACTTCAGGGCAGGGTTCACACTCCACTGAGCTCGGCCAGCAGCTGCTCCTTTTCATCTGCCTTTCCTTTTGTTCTGCCTTCGCTGGCTATTGGCACTGACTTTGGCATCGACCACAGCAGCTCAGCTGAAATTCCTCCTTTAAATTCCACCTAAAAGTCTAAGGTGGCTCCACTGTTTTAATGGGATTCTTGTCAATTACACTGAATTATTTATAGAACAGTTCAGACTGCAAAGAATTCCCTGTGGGAATTTCTGGTGTTCTCAGCAGATTTCCAATCTGCTGTTTCATTAGGGCTCAGATCCAGTGGACAAACCAAAGGCTGCTTCTCCTTTGTTAAGAAACCCCGTGTTTAATGAAGCCCATTTTGCTGAGGCCCAAACTCCACGAGTCAGTGAATGAACACCAAGTTCTGTGCCTTCTTTTCCCTTCAGACCTTAAATCACGACAAGTCAAGTGATTTGATCATAATTCTTCCTTGATCTCACTTGATCTGAAAACAGGTGTCTCGATGTAGTCACCCTGTGAGGTTGTGAGCTGAAAAGAAGAGAATAAATCTATTAGAAAAAATACCTAAATTTCCTGTCACTGACACCTGTCCCAGACAAAGGCCAGGTTTTATACAGGGCTGTAGCATTAAACACTTGAGGTGAGGGTGGCCTGGCACCCCCAGGGCTCCTGCTCAGCCTGTCTGGAGGGTCATTCTTGGCCATTTCATTGTAGCTCCCTTCTAATGATGTTCAGGAAGGGCTGAGCTTAACTTACCTCAAACAGGGCTTTTCTGAACTCTCATTACTCTTCAGGCAACTTTATAAATTACTAATGACATTTTCTTTAGCACAGGAATGTCAATGAACTAATTATTCAAAAGAATGTGTTTAGGAATATGTTTTTTTACAAAACACAGCCTACAAATGATACCATGTCTCAGTTTGGCTCCACAGAACTGATGAATAGCCAGACTTTGTTATTAATTTGGGTGTTAAACACTGCAGGAATCTGACACAGAAGTGAAGCTGTGCATTGTAATAATCAAACATAGCAGGGTGGTGGTGGGGTGGTGTGTTGGGCCTGCTAGAGGTTTTCTCTAGGCTTTGTCTTCAAAATAAACCAGTGAAATATGAAATGCTCCAGCATTTGAGTTTTATTTTCCCACGTCCCCCAGCGTGGGCTGTAAAACCTGTGCCTGTATGGTCTGAGCTGTAACACCTCTGCTCTCCTTCCACAACAGGGGATCTGGGGCAAGATTTCCCTCTTCTTCAGGACAAGGAGAACATGGAGCTCCAAACTGGGACACCCCATCCCGTGGTGGAGAGAGGCCTTCAGGAGTGGTATGTCAATTATGAATTTATGGAGATTATATATATGTATATATAAAGTCCCCAGTTCCAAGGGGCTGTTTTTCTTATGGAGATGATCTTCTGCTGGGGCAGGTCTGGGTGATTTCTGCAATATTATTCCTGATTTTAAAATGTCTGGAAAAATTGAGGCCAACATATGATGGGATTTGCACTGTTTTCCCTGCTTGGATTATTGCTTCACCAGACTGAGGAAATGACATCTCTAAATCCCTTTGTTTCATGAAGGGCAATGTTCAGAATAACTGTGGTACAGATGGGCAAGGAAGGAGGAGGTGAAATATTGAAATCCTGATGGATTTTTCTGTTGTATTTATCTTTTCTTTTGGAAAATAATTTACCAAAAATCCCATTTTTCTATGATTAATCACCACTCCTTTTAAAACAGAGCTTGAAAACAAGATAAGTTCTGGTCCCAAGACTATCATACTGTGGACCTTAAAATACAAAATGTATGGATTGTCCTACTCCCTTAACATTTGGATGATCTCTGTAGGAGTCACACAGGCTCCAGAATCCCGGCCTATAAACCAGCGTTTCTTGGTCAAAATCTCACTACTCTGTTATGAAGTTTGTAATTTTTTTTATTTTCCCTTACCTGAAGCCTACAAAGACTCATTAAATTTAGAGGCAGCCAGAGAGTCCATCAGGCATCCAAAACCTCTACATTGGAGGCTAAATTTTCCAAATTATTACAATCCAGGCTAGTCAGTTTTATTCCCAATTGCTGCCCCAAAAAAATCTATTTGTAGGGGGGTTACTCCCAATCAGGGGAAGGATGAAAGGCCAGAGCAGGGGAGGAGTTGGAGGGGCACAGTGGGGACACAGGAGAGCATTCCCTGGGCCTGGGGCTCCTCCAGCCAGCTCTGTGTCCACAGGTCCCCACTTCAGCCTCCACTCCCAAGATGAAATAAAAATACATATTTGAGCTAAGCAAGTACTCTTTCCCATTTATATTCAATAGAAAGTTTCATTTAGATATTCTGAAAAGATTCAGGGGACATTGCAGGTGTGTCAGTGTGAGTGCAGAGAGCAGCAGGGTTTTATTGTGCTGCCCCAAGAGCAACTCAGGGAAAGAGCTGGAAATTGCACCTTGGTTTTTCTTTCTCTGTGTTCAGAAAAGAGCCCCAAGCCCCCCAAGCCATGGGAATTGCTGTCTGCAGAAGCCAATTGTTTCCATGTCTGTGTGTTACACCCAGCCCTTCCCTGTTCCCCTGCCAGCTGGGCAAGGCTTGGTCTGACACTGCCCAGGAGGGGATGCCAGGGCTGGGTAAGGACACACTGCAACCACTTAGAAACTTTTATATTGTTGTATATTGAGGAATAATGACTATTTCTGTCTTGAAGGGACCTAAAACCTGTAGAAAGGCATTATGCCAGAGTACATGGAATTTGGGTGCTGTTCTCCTCCTGAGGGAGCTGACAGACGTTTGTCAGAGGTTCCCATATCAGTCTGGGATAAATTTAGATGTACTCCTGGGTGCATACTAATTTTGGGTGTGCATGCCTGTGACAGCCTGGGTTGCATGGAGAATGAAAGGTTATGCTTTATATCTGAACAGGAGCTTTGCTTGTCACCAAAATTGAATCAAATACTTGGAAGATTTAAAAAGTTGGGATCTGGAGCAGCTCAGGAGAGCTGGAGCTGTGGTCACTGCCATGCCCAGCTCTGTGGGCACAGGGCCTGGGCTGCAGGACAGGGGGGGATATGCTGGCTGTCACTGCACTGAACATTGTCACCCCCTTTCCCTCAGCTGTGTTCGTGTGAGATGGGCAATCCCAGGAGGGGTCGGGTGGGAAGGGACCTCACAGCCCATACAGTTCCACCCTCCTCCACTGGGGTGCTTTGCTCCTCCATTCCAGTAGCACTTACTGAATTAGGAGTTATTTGTCATCTGACACAGTTTTAGTTCACTTTCTTGTAGCATTAATATTTTTAGCAGCCAGAGGCAGGATGATTTTCCTTTTGTCAGTGAGAAGGTGCTGCAGAAGGGAATGCTGTGGAAATGGGATTGGAGGAGATCTGAGTGGATCTGCTCCAGCATGTGGGGTACAGTCCTGTGCTCTGTCTGTAATCTGTGCACAAATGGAAGTGGAACCTCCTCGTGGAAGGTGTCCCTGCCTGTGGCACGGTGGGACTGGCTGATCTTTAAGGTCCCTTCAAACCCAAACCCTTCTGGGGTTCCGTGATCCCATGAAATGCCATTCCAGGCAGTGGTGGGTGTGCTGGCACTAACCCAGCCTCGAGGGAGTGTTTTTCTGCATCTCCCAAATGCCATTTCCTTGGAAATGGCAGGGGCTGATCTGTGCAGGATGTGGCTGTGACAGCGCCTGGATGTGGCTGTGACACCCACACGTCCCTGCTTGGGATCAGGGCTGGGACTGTGGGAGCCAGCCAGGCTGAGGCTCTGTCTCACTTCACAACTCCAAGAAGTCCAGCAGAGTGCAAATCTGTCGAGGGAATTCTCCTCGTAGATCCATCACAGTCCAAACATCCCAAACAATCCTGGGTGTGTCTAACCCCAGCCTGGGCTGGTCCCAGCACTCTGCAGCTCTGCCAAGCCCTCTCTGTGAGACTGGGATGCCCCATACTGCTCCCAGCAGGAATATTTGTACATTTCTCATTTATTTCCACCTTTGTTTGTTTGTGGGGATGTAAATATTTTCTATTTATGTCTAGTTAACTGTGGTGTAAGGAAACTTTCTAACTCACTCCAGCCAGGGGTTTACTGGGCCTCTGTCCCCAGGAAATGTTAATTGGTGAAGTGAGATCCTGTCTGTGTGTCCCCCTTCCAGCGTTGGCTCATTTTTAATCCCTGTTTTCTTGTGTAATTGTAATGAATTTTTTCCCACAAAAAGTCATTTTGTACCTGGGGCACTGAAGCTTGATGATATTTATACATTCCAGCTCTTTTTAAAATGCCAACTCAATATATAACTTTCAGTTCTTTCTGTGATTTTGAGATGTTACATAATAGGAAATGTGGCAAAAACATTGCACAGAAGGATTTCTAGAAGCAGCAGTGTATTTGAGTTGCTGTGTTTGGTTATGTATATTCTGTGTGCACACAAGTAAGCAGTGTGTGATACAGCACTGAGATTTATCCACATAGAAACGTGTCCAAAACCCAGTGAGCTCCTGCTCTCCTCACTCTGCCCAGAATGTAGGGGACAGTGGTGTGAGCAGGAAATCTGCCTCGGCCTGCCCAGTATCCCCTGGGGGGGACCCCATGGAATGGAACCAGGCCATGGACTGGAAGAAATGGTCTGGAAGATGTGTGGGGAATGCCAGTGGATGTCCAGCATCCTGGCTGTCCTGGTGCTCAGCAGGTGCTGTGGGAAGGAGGGCTTTGGGCAGGACCCCGGTGGGTGACTGGGAGTGCCTGGTGACAGCAGTTGGGTTCCTCCTGCTTCTCTGATGCTGTTATTATTTCTTCCTCCTCCACATTTGTATGTTTTAATAGAAAGGATATTGTTAGAAATCAATTCAATCAATTGATTGTAATTGTTTTGTTCAGGATTTCTTGGGTAACTTTGACCATCATGTTGCCTTGGGTGCTGGTTTCCAGATTTGCTGCCCCCTTTTTTGCCAGTGCTGTTCTTTCCCTCTCCAGCTGCATCCAAAGGGCAGTGAGATCCCCAGGGCCTTGGTGGGGTGTGGCAAACACAGCTCTGGGGCTCTTTGGATCCTTGGGGGTCCCACCCAGCTCAGGACAAACTTCCTCCATTTTTCTCTTCCATTCTGTCACAGTGTAAGTGGCATGTAAAAGAGAAGAAAGGGAGAAAAATCTGCAAAGCCAAACCAATATTATTGTACCAAGAGCTTCCCCCCCCTCACATGACAGGAATATGTGCATGTGATTTATTGCTATTTTCCAGCGAAGGACACCATTTTCCTGGGCAGAATTGCAATTAAAGCAGCAAGAATCTCATCAGTCACCACCGTGTTCCCATGACATGTACAACCTGCAAATCAAACACTGAAATCTTTATTAGAGCTGAATTGTCCTTTGTGCAAACCGTGTGTGGGGAAGGACTTAATTGCACAGTTGCTAATTCTAATGAGCTGCCATATCAGGGTGGGGGCATCAGTGGGATTTTATGTTTTGGTGGGTGTTTGGGTGGTTCATAGCAAACATGTTGGGATTCTGCACATCCAGCTGTGCCTCCCACTCCACTGGGGGTTCATCATGGTGAATTCATAATTAATAAAAGCGAGTGGTGGAAAGACTTTGGAAAATTCAAATTACAAAGGAGATTTATCTCTCAATGGCATTAAATAAGCACCAGCATGACTGGAGCTGCTTCAGGTTCTTTGTGTTGAATCCACAGCCTTCCATAGCAGCCTTTCCCAAATCCTCTGCTCTTCTCAAGTTATATCAGGTGTCTGGGAATTCTATCATATAGAACATTATGGGGGGCTTAATTTTAAATAATATGAATATACAAGGGGGATTTGGAAAGTTTTTAGATGTCTTAATTCTGTTGTCTGTGAACTCAGGGGGACAGGAATTAGGCCAGTGGTTTGTTCCTGAGTCCAGTCTTTAGAGTTGCCTGTAACCCTCCTGTGTGATAAATTCCAGGGCCACAGGATGAGTAAACACAGCTTTGATAACTCCTGAGCTTTCAGTGGGTTCATTTGTCTGCCCTGCCCTTCCTGTGACATGCCAAGGCAGGGGGCAGGCACTCCTTGTTCCTGCCTCAGGCACAGCGATGTGTCTGCCTGGAGGGCTGAGCCAGTCCCACTGCTCACACTGCCTTGGGATTGGGGATGTGGCATGTACGGAGTGCTGGAGGAATTGTGCTGTTTGCAGACACTTTGTGCTCATTCAGCATTAGCTACAGGAAACTCTTGTCTCACCAGGACCCACATTGGCCCTGAGTGGCTGCTGGTTCAGGCAGAAACACCTGCTCAGATAGTCATTGGCAGATAAAGGAGGATTGTTTTCCTTGGGTATCGACCAGTTTGGGTTCCGTCCCCTGGCCCAGGGCAGTATTGATTGGCTCTGCTGTAGAGCACGTCCTAGAGCATGACCTTGCCATATTTAATGCAAATTAAATGGGATTACATTGTCACTTTGCTCCTCTGAAGATGCCACTGTGCTCCCTGGTAGTTTTGGCTCCTTTGCCATCCCCACTGAGCCTGTTTGTGTCGAGGACTCTGTTTTGAAGTGAAGAGGGAGCCGTCGGCAGGTCGGGGTCATCAATAACAGCAGCTCCTGCCCCCATCCATCCGTCAGAACCTCTTCAAATAAAATGATAAGAAATCTGTTTAGCTCCAAGGAGTTGGAGTAAATCAGGGCCATGGATGTGCTGATTGAGAGGCTGGAGGGTTTCCAGACTTCATCTCCACAATGAATTGGTGAGGATTTATTTGCCCTTTCGTTCCTTGACAGCGATTGCTTTCACTCGTGGCAGAGGGGAGAGCAATCACAGGCTACTGGGGAAATATGAAGATTAATGAGTTTATGTGTAAACTGTTCATCCTCACTCAGAACAGTAAGAGAGAAGGAAACAAAGAAGCTTTTCTCTTTGAGGAGAGGAGACCTTGGAAGTGTTGGCTGTCTCTCTTCTAAGGAGGAACGGAGATGGTTTCCAGGAGGACTGAGGGTCTGAAGCAGCTTGTGCTGTGAGAGCTGTAAATGGTCGTGGTTTAGGAGCTTCAGAAGGGTGAGGCCTCTGGGGCCGTGGGAGAGCACCTGCAGCACAAGGAGGTTTGACTTAAAGGTGTCAGAAACATTGGGGCTCTTTGGATGAGGAGACCTGAAACGTTAGTAACCCTTTATTACCATTTATTCAGTGGCTTCTGCCACCCAGTGCTGATGGTTTCTATGCAGACTTCCCTTGGAGATAAGAACACTTGATATTAAATACTGGAGTGGTCTCGTTGTGCATATGATTTGAATTATTAAAGAGCTTTTTAATGATTTGCTGTGGGCAGAGTAGTCAAAGTATCTATTTTATCTGTGCTGATAGTTTGACCTTGTGCTGTTAGACTTGTGTTTGCTGAGTGGATAAATGTGAGGGTGCAATCCAGTGAGGGATCTGTGAGGCTGCTCAGTTTGCAGTGCCAGAGGAGCCAAAGGCTCCTTGCCTGTGTTGACACAGCTCCTGTTCCTGGAGCGTTTGTGTGGCTGTGGCTCTTTAACAGGGACAGGGAGGGCAGAGCTGTGCATGGAATTTCTTTGCTCAGAGTATGAATTTTTATTGTCATTACCTTAAAAACCCAGGCTATAGGCACGGATGGGGCATGGATAATGTTTGGATTTAGCTTGTCGGTTCTGTTGGTAGCCAAAGCTGAGATCTTGACAGAACAAGTTGTCAAGGGTTCATCCCAGGAAAAATAAAGTGAAAAAAGTTTTGTTAAAATTGTGAAAAGGAGAGAAAGAAACGGGAAAGGACTAGAAAGAAATAACAAGCCCTTGAACACAGTTTGTAACATCTTTTTCGGTCCATTTTCTGCTACCTTTTTCCTTGTCTCTGTCTATCAAGGCTCTCTCTAAATAAACCCTGAGAGGCAGTTCAAGAAGGCTGTGGAAATGAACTGTTACCTGCAGCAGGAGCCCAGTTCTGATTGACTTTGGGGGGATAAGGATCAGAGCCCCTGTGTGAGTCCAATTCAGACAATTATGTGGAGCAGAATGAATCACTGGGGAGAGCAAATGAGCTGAGAGCCCTTCTGAGCTGGGCCTTTCCAATTGGGCCAAGGAAATGAGGTGTCCAGACTCCATTAAAGTACAGCTGGAGCTGGAGCATCACTCTCCCCATCTTCTCTGATAACCAGCTCAGGCAAAGCTCCCTGTGGCTGATAACCTTGAGCAGTCACAGCTCCGCTATCAGCTCCAGCCTTGACGTGACAGACCGTGGAGGGCACAGAAACACTGCTGTGACATTGGTCCCAGGGGGTGTGACAGTGACACTTCTCCCTGGGGAGGGCAGGAGCAGCACAGGCACTGCTCACAGCATCAATTCCCACCACACCTTTGGCTGTGCCGTTCAGGGCCCTACAGAGCTGCTGGGAGCTCCTTGAGTGCTGCCCGTGGAGCACTTCACCATCTGCCCTGCCTTGAATTGTTCTTGGGACATGCTGGGTGATGTTTGTGCCTCCCGGCAGCAGAGCAGCAGCCACATGTGCTCTGGGCTCTGCTCTCACACTCAGCCTGGCTCTGTGATTGCACAAACAGCAGCCTATGCAGATGTTCCTGCCGGGAATTCCTTCCCTCTGTGTTCAGATCAGCAGAATATTGGGCCGTGCTTTGCTCTGCACTTTATGTAGGTTATGGCACAGTCTCCTGGACAGCACTGGCGTTCAGCTCTTCCTAAAAAACAGCAGAAGTTTTGTGAAATTATACAAGGCCACTGGTATTGTCAGTACCAGATTTATTCATGCCTTTCTCTGCAAAGCCACATCAAAATAGCCATGGGTTTGTTTCAACAAAGGAGAGAGAAGCAGTAGATCTGTTGTCATAGACCTGTGGAATGGTTTGGGCTGCACAGGGCTTGGAGCACCCTGGGTTTGTGGAAGGTGTCCCCAACCATGGCAGGGGTGGCACTGGATGGGCTTTGAGGTCCCTTCCAGCCCAGCCCAGTCTGGGGTCCATGATTCTGTTTCTCTGCAGGAGGGTGACACACATCCATGCTGCATTCCTGGCTGGGGACTGTGACCACCAGGTGGGTGGCCCGGCAGCCTCAGGACGTGGCCCTGTGAGTGACAGGGCACTGCTGAACCTGGAACGTGTGGATTGGGCTCATTTCTTCCTAGCCCAGCTGCCACCCCCCCTGCCAGTCCAGCAGAACGTGCCCCAGTAGGAAAAGCTCCCATTTCAAAACCCTGCTGGGCACTTTCACTCCAGTTGTGAGCAGAAACCTGGAGCTGCACATTTGAAGGGTTTCTTGCCTTCTTTAATCACTGCAATCAGTGACTCCACTGAGGGTGACACGATTGGAATCCCATCCCCCCACCCCCATAACTGAGATAAAAATTATCATTTCAAGTGATTTTTGAAACAAATCTGCACTATGAAATTCCACTAAATGTTTCACAGCTGCTCAGAATTTAAGGATAGTTAATGCTTCCAGATGCACCCATGAAAAATCTCATTTACCTGATTTTGAACCTACTGCACCACTGCAGTTAATGAGCTGCAAGCTCTTAAGTCACTTGAAAATTTTACTTAGTGATCAGTTTTAGATTTTCCAAAGTATTTATTTTTGTGTATTTCAAAAAACTCTTATCTGATGCTTTTATTACGCTCCAGCATTCCTTTGGTCTACTTGACATAAATATACAAGAGTACAAATTTGATGGGAGATCTCCTTTATCTCACTAAAAAGAAAAACTAAGTCTTTTTTTGCTTCCATACAGAGAGAAAACATAACAGAGGGTCAGACCGTGCTGAGGGATAAGGGTGGGTGGAGAACTGGAGCAGAGAGACACGGGCAGGGAATTTGGGTGGTGGAAGGGGGTGTTGGGTGAGGGAGCAGGGATGGGGTGGGAGGTGGCAGAGCTGGGATCTGTCACTGCCAGCAGCACCAGGGGTCCAAAACAGGGACAATGGGGAAGGGGGAACGGCTGGAGGGGAAAACAGGCAGCAGTGAAGTTAAATACAAAGCAAGTCCTTCAGTGTGAGCTCTTGGGGTCTGGTGATGGGGCAGGGTGAGACCAAGGGAGGCTGATGCAGGAGAACAGTGAGAGAGGGGTGGGTAAAGGTTCCCAAACACAAACCATTGCTGGGGTTGGAAGGAGCAGGTACCAGGGGTGACAGTTCAGGGACACAGAAAGCATTCCCTCTGTCTGGCACAGCAAAGGGAGTTCCCAGGGGGTTGGTTCAGCAGTGAGGATCTGCTCAGCAGGGATACAGGGCTGGTGTGACTGCTCCATCTCCAGCTCAGGCACTCTGGCTTTTCCTGAGGAAAGAAGGCCCCTGGCAGCAGGTCCCCCGTGCCCTGCAGGGTGGGGCTCTGCAGCTGCGGGCACCGTGCTCAGCACCCCAGTGGGGGAAGGCAAATCCAGCTGCAGCAAACTCATGGCATTGCTTGTGGGGCTGGTGGTGGGGCAGGATCACAGTGTACCAAACAGCTGCTCCTGGTGGGCTGGGAAAGGTCCCACATCCCTGTGTGCTTTCCCACCACCACGTGCCTGCTGTGCATGTCCGCTGTGATGTGTTGTAGGATGGCGAGATGGTCACAGAGATGTACCCCAAGTGCTCGTCCTGTTCCCATCAGGGTTCATCAGCTGGGTGGAGATGTTGCAGAACTAGCCCTCAGCTGCTTATCCCAATAATCTCAGGAATTGCATTGCAGTGGTTTGTCCTCAGTTGTTTTCAAGGTTGTCAGCACAAAGCAGGAGGAGTTGCCTGATTTGAACTCAAAAAGATGCTCCTTTAGCACTGATGTCCCAGATTGTCAGTGGCAATAGGGCAAGTTTATGCCCTTCTCTCTGAGTCCCAGATCCCCTGACCTGGTTCCAGTTTTAACCCAGTGATGAGCCCAGTGGCCCAAAGTGTTGGTGTTTTCTCTCCAGTAGCTCGGGGAGTCCTCTGGGGCAGGGCTGGAGGGCGGCCTGTAGGAACATCACGGGGCTTGTGCTCTTCAGTCCAAGACCATGTCCAGAGTCAGTCTTGGCTCATGGGTGCAAACACCCTCTCAATCCAATAGGATAGTGTGATTTAGGAATCATGCTGGAATACTGCATCCCACACTCGAGTGAGTTATTTACTCTTCAGGGCACTGGAATATTTCACTATTGGGCGGCCAAGGGGAAGCAACAGTGCAGAAGTTTAGCTGGGTATGAAATGTCTCCTCTTACATAGCGTTGTTGCACCATTACCCCAGTGAGAGCTGACAATGGGCCAGTCTCAGTCCTGACTGAGCAAACTGGGAGTGTTTTTTGTCTTCAGTGAAGAGCAGATGCAAATATGTTTTGAAGGCAATTAGAGTGGCTTTATTTTTGCTCACAATAAACTGCAAGCAGAAAAAAATTGCTGGCACGAGGTTGAAGGTTATTTCCTAAGATTATATGCCACATGTGATTAATCTCTCCCCCACTTTTTAGTCTTTTATTGGCAAAATCTTAAATATCCAGGGGATCTCTCCAGAATTCTGTGGGGTCAGATTAAAAGGCTGAAAACACTGCTCATGGGTGGCTGTGTGTGCAGAACATGCTGCCTTAACCAGGTGCTTCTTGCTGCTCTCAGGTAACCTGCATCTCCCCCCAGGATTCCCAGCAGCAGCTGCTCCCCTGAGATCCTGCAGCTCAGCACATCCCAGGGAAATGGGGGGCTGTTTAAAGCTGTTTCCTCCTGCAGTTCTCCAGCAGTGTTGCTCTAAAAGGATAACAGGTGACAGCAAAGTGCCACCCAGGGCTGCAGGGAACACGAGGCCCGTTATTCCTCAGGGGAGAGGGGCATGTTCCCCACGGCTTTCCTTCCCAGCCCCCTCCGAGCTGCTGCAATGCTGCTCTGTCCTCCTCTGTGGCCACGTGTCCCCAGCACCCTCCCTGCTGCCAGGCCCTGTTTCTGCAGCAGACACACAGACAGACACACAGACAGGCAGGTGAGACACTGGGGTTGGGGACACAAGAGCAGGATGGGNCACACAGACAGGCAGGTGAGACACAGCCAGGGCAGAGCTGGTGTGGGCTGTGCCCACCAGCACAGACTGGTCCATAGGAGGGAGCTCGGCAGGCAGGGAGATGCCCTGGGAGTTTGGAATCAAGGATGGGAGCTGGGGACAGGGACACAAGAGCAGGATGGTGCTCTGGGGACAGCCCCACGTGTAGGTTCACTCGTGGGCACTGATGGACCAACACCTCGGGCCCAGATGTTCTTCCAGCAGCTTCAGGGAGGTGCAGGCAGAGCGGGGGGCCCTGTGGGATCCTGTGGAAGTGCTGCAGGAACTGAGCTGGTGGAGAAGGGGCCTTGCTTTGCATCCTCTGACACGTGCCCCATGAACTGTTTCCTAAAGACAATGTCACGGTGTCATGCAGGCTGGAAGCCAGCCTTTTGTGGCCAACCTTGTCCTCAGCGTCCTTTCTCTGGCAAAAACAGAGTGCATCTTTACTGCAAAAGAGATTCATTCCCCAGAGCTGCAGGTTTAGGTTAGAACAGCAGAGAGACAAGATGGTAATTATTGCTCTGAAGCTCTTCTGGAGAAAAAGCCACGAGGAAATTTCCCATTAACATTACAAATACAGGAGGAGGTGATGAATAAACCCTTCACCCTGTGACTTCTCCATGATCAAAAGACACTTGTCTAATCCCAACATCTAATTGTCACACGATTAAAAATGTATGAGATCTCTTGAACATAGAAAGGATTGTGTGTAGCAGCACAAGGACTTGATTTAAATGCAGAATCAGCAGCTTCACACTGAAACACAAGATCAACACGCAGGTGGCCAAGGGATGGACTCAAGTTTTTGTACCAAAGCAACTTATTGGTGAAACTGTGCTGATAACTTTTCACTTTTAGACAAGGAAAAGAAGTTGGGAGCTTATTTGTAAATTTTGGGGGGGCCTTGGATATATTTGAGAAGCTAATGAGTTAAAAAACTTCAGAGAGCCCAAACCCTGGGCACATCCACTACTTCAACAACTTTCACTTCCCAAGGACCTATTTGGTCTGTCAAACATGGCACTTGGACCACGAGGATTCAGCCAAATCCCCAGAATACTGGCCCTTTTTAAGCCGGAGGAAAATACACCTCAGTACTGGACCCAAACATAACTTTCTTGTTGGCTTTAATCTTAATTTCTGCTTTTAAAGGAACATGAATCCAATTCCCTTTTTTTTTTGCCCAGCATCTGCTGAGATTTAACTGGTTTATTTCAGTTGGGTAGCACTGATTGTTTTTTTTTGTCCTGATGGCAATGACAGCCAAATGTCACCTTCCTTCCATCTCAGCTCAGAGTATCACCAGAAGAGGAGACAAAAAGGGCCTGTCACACACTCTGTCACTTGTCCTTGCTGTGTACCTGATGCCAACATTTTGCATGTGGCTCTCAGTCCAAAAGCCACACCAAGACATTACTCTCATTAAGTTATTTTCAGCATTTTACCTCGAATGCAGAGAAAACACTGCTATAACATAAACACATAAACCCCCAAACCTGGAACTTTGCTGAAATGTAATTCCATCAAGAAAAAAACCCACAATATTTTTATATAACATTTGGGTATATTTTGTGTCAAAACAGGATCACCAGTCAAACTAGTGACAGCTAAACCCAATACATTATTGTGACTTCTAAAATAAAAAAATCAGAACCAAACTAAATTTATTGTAGCTCTGCCTTCATTAAACACCGTGTGTTGGCAATTTAAACACAACAAAACTAGTAATTCTTCAAAAGTGTCTACTAAATAGAATAAAAAGAAGAGAACAGTTACCATTTAGTCTGTTACATTAGAAAATCGGATGTACATATTCCTATTGCCTGTTAGCTTTAGCTAAGCCTTCAACTACTACAAAAATAATAATAATAATAATAATAAAAAAGGAAACTCATTGTTCAAAGTCAAAAACATTCAGATCAGTTGATACAACATTACAGTACAGTCAACTACCATCCCTCAGGGTCTCCTCCTGCCCACAAAGCCAGGTCCCTGCAGGTCCCGGAGCTGCGGATGGCTTTGGGACAAGGACGGGGCTGCGCCTCGCGGCCACCCAAGCACTGCAGTTAGAACAGCATTCATTGAGCACAACAACTAAAAAAAACAGGAAAAGAATAGAAAATCCCGGGAGGATTGGAAGCCAGGTGAAGCTGCCACCGGGGCGGGACCGTTGCGATACGCTATACTAAAAACTCCTGAAACAGCCGCCTGTCCCCTCGCTCTGCCACGGACTAGCAAAGGCAAAAATACAAAAGTCTTCAACTCGTCGTTTTTGCAGAATAAAGCAAAAAAGTCTTTGTGCTCCTTACTACCAGAAGCAAAATATCCTCTGAGTTACCACATGTAATAGCTTCTGGACGTGTCCACTTGGGTCGGCTTGGTCTCTGCAGAGCCATCCTTGTCCTTTTCACTGTCACCTTCCCAGAGATTAATAAGAGGAGGGTAGAGCTCGTTCAGGGGGATGGAGGAGGTCTTTTGCATATATTTTTTCAATGAGTGGTGGTAGTTTTTTCTCTTGAACCTTTTTGCAATGTAGACAGAGACGGAGGCGAGGCTGATGACGGCAAACATGGAGCCCATGACGGCTGCCAGGGCCGTGCTGGTCTCCTGGTCGGAGATGTCCAGCGCGAAGGCCGCGTTCTTCGTCGTGACATTGACGCAGGACCTCTGTGTCTGCTGGTGGATGTTTGACACGGTCAGACACACCTCGTAATCCGTGGAGGGCTGCAGGTGTGTGAGGTTGTACTCGTGCACGTCCACCGGCACCCTGGCCGTGTAGGTGATGTGGGGGTTGTCGATCTTCATCGTGGCCGACGACCACTTCAAATTGGAAGTCATGACGTTGGAGTTCACCTTCCAGGAAACCAGGATGGAATGGGACTCGGCCTGTTTGACGTAGATCTTGAGGACCTGGGTGCCATCCAGGAGCGTCCCGTTCACCCGGATCGTGGCGACCCTGGTGTCAGCCCCTTCTACATTCTGAGCAACACACGTGTATCTGCCCGAGTCTTCCACCTGGATGTTGGAGATTTCCAAGGTGCCCTCATTGCTCAGCTTGTATTTGTCAGAGAGACTTTCCACGGTGACTTTATTGCCCAGAGGGGTGACCCAGTAAATTTCTGGCTCCGGTTCTGCCATGGCCCGACAGTCCAAAAACACCGTCATGCCGATGTCCAGGTTTAGGTGATTGGGGAAGGTCTCGTGGGAGATCATTGGAAGACACTGTTCGTTGGAGTCCTGTATGAGCACCTCCTTCACCTGCTGGCCCCTGTACTCGGGGGGCATGGCACAGAACATGGAGAGGGGCTCCATGAAGCGGATGTTGGTTTTGTTGGAGTTGACCCAGTGGATGACGCAGTCGCAGCGCAGCGGGTTGCTGTGGATGCTGATCTCGCGCAGGTTGGGCAGCGACTCCACCGTCTTCTGGTAGACTGCATTCAAGGCGTTGTTGTTGAGCATCAGGCTCTCCAGGGCGGGCACGTTGCGGAACGCCAGGCGGTGGATGTAGGACAGCTTGGGGTTGTTGGTGGCCTCGAGCTTTGTCAGTTCAGGCAGGTTGTCCAGCGCGTACCTGTCCACAGACACGAGCTCTCCCATGTTGTTGATTCCAAGCTCTTTCAACCTGAGCATGTTTTTAAAATCCCCTTCTTGGATTTTGTGAATCGGATTTTTGTTGAGGTCCAGGAATTTTAAATTCGGAACTTTCTCGAGTGCAAGCTGAGGGACTTTTACCAATTTGTTGTCATAGAAGGAAAGACTTTCAAGACTATCCAAGCCTACCAAGGCGTTGCCAGGAATGTCTGTGAGGTACATTCCTGCCAAAACTAGACTCCTTAAATTTGAGAGTGGTTTGAAATTCATATCCAGTATTCCAATCACTGGGTTTTCTCCAATCATGAGGATCTCTAGGTTGGGAGTAGAATCAAACCAGCGGCTGTCAATGACCTTTAGTTTGTTGGAGTTGAGGTGCAATCTGAGAAGATTCTTCAGGCCAGAGAATGCATTTGCAGAGATGCTGCTGATCTGGTTGTGATTTATGTAGAGCTCCTGGAGATTGCAGAGGTCTTGCAGGCAGTAGTCGGTCATCTCCGTGATCTGGTTCTCCTCCAGGTGCAAAGTAGTGAGCTGAGTGAGGTTGGAGAGCCCCACATCTTTGATACTTGTGAAGTTATTTTGTGAGAAATCCAATTCTGTCAAATTGAAGAGCTGCTGGAGCTCGTCTGTGGTCTTTGCAATGTTGTTGCTCTGCAGCAGAAGGACCTGGGTGTCACTGGAGAGGTTGCTGGGGATCTTGGTTAGTCGGAGGTCGTTGCAGTCCACCGTTGTGGCTTCCCTGTAGGTGGACTGTGGTGTGAACCAGGGCCTGATTTCACAGACACACAGCTGGGGGCATTCACTGCTCTGTATGGAAGACTCCGTTAATGAATTCACCAGCAGTTCTAGCACCAAGTGGCACACAGTTAAAGCAGCTGGAACCCTTGCCATGCTGGCCAGGAGGGACCTCAGCCCCTAAAACCCCAGCAGAGGCAGAGGGTGAGCTGTCAGCAGGCAGGAAAGGGAAAGCTTCAACCTTAAGGTGAAAGGCTTGGACATCCAGGAGGTGCAGGATTTTCTGAGTTTAGAGAAGATAAGAAACACTCTGAGGACCCTCAGCTGCTCCTCTGCCTTCCAGAATCTTCTGCAAACGCGGGTCTGAAGATGTTCCTGAAAACAGATTAGGGTGGATGTTACACTCAGCTCATATACAGTTCATCTATTATTTAGTTTCTTCAAGCTTCGAAGAGAAATACCTGAAAACAATTGTTATTTTCCCACTAATCTCTTACAGAAACTCTGACCTGGTATTGATAAGTCATGTAGTGTTTGCAGCTCTCTCCTTCTTGGTTTTACACGAGGAATATCTCAGTGAACTCTCTCAAACTAGAACTCTGGGGTAGCTTTCTGTTGGTGACAGCTGTCTGAGTGCCCTGGGAGGTGCTGAGGGCAGGATGTGCTGGTGGGCTCAGTCCCACAGAGCTCAGTCCCACAGCTCTTGGGGCCAGAGACTCCCCAGGATGCTGCTGAACCTAAAGGCATATGAGCTTTGCCAAAATCCATCCCAGTTAATCAAATCAGTTCCAGATAACAGCTTAGGCTTAATCCAGCTCAGCACCAAACAATAACAGGGAATTTGATGAAATGAACGTGCTGCCCTTATCGGAGCTGTCTGCACTGCTCTGGGATGGCATGGGCTGTTCAGCACAACCCCAAAGTGCTGTGTAAGGCTCACATTTGTGTCTGCTCAGCCTCAAGTGCTTCAGACAAGAGTCCACTGAAATTAACCCACCAGTGTGCAGGTACCTCGGGACATCTGGGGGGTCAAGGGGCTTTAAACACACGTCCCAGGAAAATCTTAGTAAAACTTTTCTCCTTCTCACTTTACTGGAAAATCGCTCTGGTGATTGCAGTTGAGACTTCTCCTGGTAAAGTTTTGTCTTTTTATGTAAATAAAATAATCAGCTTGTGCTGATNCACCAAACAATAACAGGGAATTTGTGCTGATTCCCCATCCCTGGGAGTGCCCAAGGCCAGGTTGGATGGGCTTGGAGCACCCTGGGCTGGTGGGAGGTGTCCCTGCCATGGCAGGGGTGGCACTGGGTGGTCCCTTCCATCCCAAACCATTCTGTGATCCTGGGATATCCGAGAGAACACAACAATGATAAACAGTAATAGCAGAGGGCAGGAAAATGCATCTTTTTTAATTAAAATGTAGTGAAGCCTCAACCCAGTCACAGCCCAGAAAAGGCAGGACTATATAAAATAATAAGCTAAAAACATCTGCTAAAAATAGGTTTAAAATAGTCACCTGGACAGTGGTGACAGGGATGCCTTTTATACTACACCCTTCCACATCTGATATTAAATAATGAGAGTGTTTTATTTCAGATTATGATACAGTGCTGCAGGTAGAACACACCAAACAGCATTGTCATATTTATTTTCTATTGTTATTCTGTGGCTGTGCTTTGGGGGAAGGGAAGGAGGAATGGAGGCAGAAAGCACTTGACCCCTGTTGAGGCAGATTTTCTCTGCAAGAATGAGAGCTGAGAAGGCGCTGCTGGAGAGGGCAAAACAACTTGGGGAACCAACATTCCTTCTCCAGTAACTTTCAGCTGATGGAGGGACTGACTGAGACACTGACTGCGTGAAAAAGACTTCAAAGGTTCTTTTAGAATATGTCAGAGCGTGTCTAGATGGTGCAAAAAAATCAAATTCGATTCTTTCTTTCTTGAATATTTATATCCTCTTTACTTGCACGTTCGTTATTGTTCATCTTGGTAAGAAGGCATTTCTGGGTTTATTGAACAGAGGTCTGGGTTTATGATCACTGCAAATATATGATTTATACTGTGGCTTTAGCTACTTCTGATGTGTAAAACCTCACCCCTCACTCTGATCAAAGCCAAAGAGGCAGCAGAGAGGCCACCAAAAGCTGTCCCTTTGCCCCTGGATTCTCAGCTTCCCAGTCCTTCCAGCAGTGGCAGGACTGGTCCCAGACACCCCTGTGATGGTTGGTGTCCAAAGGAATAAATAATAGTAAATAACAAGATGTCTTTTGCTGGAAGCCCTGGTGGTGGTGTCACCAGCCCTGGAAGGGTTCAAAACTCCTGTGGATGTGGCACTTGAGGACATGGGTTGGTGGAGAACAAGGTGGTGGTTGGATTTTGGGCTGGGTGATCTCAGAGGGCTGTTCCAACCATAATGATTCCGTGATAATCACATCTCGTCAGATAAAAACCAGACAAGCTCCATACGTAGGAATAATTTTGTTGTGGATAAGCTGGAGGACGACCAGGTTTTGCAAACAACATCTGCCAGTGTTCAGTTCCAAACAGTCACCAAGGAATAATCCCCAAGCCCGTGTGGATAAACCAGGGGTGGCTCCTGGGGGAGTGCTCTGCTCTCACTGGAACTGGGGAGAGGGAATGGAGAACAGCAGGAGTGTTGAAGGCCAGGGAGTGTTTCCTACAGAAACACCAGGAGGGGCAGAGCAGCAGCTCTGGGATTTCTGGAGTCAAGGAGAGGATCCGTCCTCTAACTGTGCTCCCTCATCACAGAGTCCTATCACAAATTTGGTGGGGGTTTCTCTGAAAATGGTATTTAATATTAACACGTGGTTGACGGCACTTCTTTTAATTCTGTCTTACAAATGTCTTTGAAAAATACTGGGTGAGGGAACTTCCCCCTGCTACACCTCCTTTCAGGAGACACTGAGCTTTCAGCATTCTCTGCCTTCCCTCTCATTTGTTAAATTCCTGTTTTCTACTGTTCCAACCCCCAACAGCAGTTGTAACAGCTGGGAACTTGATAGCAGCAGAAATAATGGCTAATTTTATGTGAGAGATATGCAGGGAATTATTTTACCCAGAGCTGAACAAATGCATTTTCCAGGGCACCTCTCAGGACAAAACCACATTTCTGCCACCAGCAAAGCCCCAGCAGCTGACTGGGGTATTGGCTTGTTCCTGTTCCTTGGGGACAGCAATGAGCACCATTCCTGCCTCCCATCCTGGAAATGCCGTGGGGAGGTTTGTCCAAGGTTCTGAAAATTGGTTACTATTCAGAATTTGTTTGGCCCAAGCCATGGTGAGGGTGGGTGTGGTGATGGAGGAGGAGATCCCCCATGGAAGGAGGGCTGGGGTGGGCAGAGGTGTGTGCTGGCAGCCTTGGCCTTGCTGGAGGCTCCTGAAGGGTTTGCTTCGTGGGGTGATCCAAGGAAAAGTACATTCAAAAGTCCCCAGAGCAGTGAGAGAGGAATATGAAGGGACAAGCATGACATAAACTGTTCATTAAAAGTGTTCACAGTTAACTTGCCAACTAAAAAGAACAGCTACTAAGCATTTTTGGTGGTAGTAGGAAGGCAAAGTGTTGTCACTTCCCTGACAACTGTATTAATGGTCACTATTAAAAACCGCTGAGAAGAGAAACAATATTGTTTGCTCTTGGGTATCGGGGTGTCTGCTTTGAAATGGGGATGCTGCCACAGAAGATCTCCCCTCTCCTCAGTGAGGTGGTTCTTCTGTGCAAGACTTCCTTGCTGTTGCAGCAGCATCACTGAGGGGTTGTGGGGAGCCCCCTGCCCTGGGCGTGCTGGGGAAGGGGTGAGGGCTCAGATCACCCAGGAATCCCCTCCTGCCCTTGCTGAGCCAGGAGCACACAGGGATCCCCAGTTCCTCCCATCCCTCCACAGCAGCATTTTCCCAGTTTGAGCCTCGTATCAGAGCTAGTCTGTTGGAAAATTGTCTGTGCTAATGACTCGTGCAGGCTGTACATTCCCATCAGCAGCCTTTGGAACAGCTGCCATGCCAACACCCCCATCCCACAGCTCGGGAAAACCTGCCTGGATGCAGGTGTGTCCTTGGGAGAACCCAGGCCAGGGGGGTGCCAGGGGCAGGAGCTGCTGCAGCTTCAGGGACAACCAGGAGAACCGAATCCAGCCTGGGATCAGCGCTGAGGGTTGGTCCGGGCTCTGCTCGGGGGGCTGGCAATGGCACAGACTGATGTGGGAAGTTCCACCTGAACAGGGGGCAGAACTGCTTTAGTTTGCAGGAACAGCCTGCCCAGAGAGGGTGTGGGGGCTCCCTCACTGGAGATATTCAGGGATCACTGGGCACAGTCCTGTCCACTGCAGGCAGGGTGGGATTGGGGTCACTGCAGGCAGGTGAAGGTTGTGGTCACTGCAGGCAGGGATTGGGGTCAGTGCAGGCAGGGTGGGATTGGGGTCACTGCAGGCAGGTGAAGGTTGGGGTCAGTGCAGGCAGGGTGGGATTGGGGGCACTGCAGGCAGGGTGGGATTGGGGGCACTGCAGGCAGGTGAAGGCAGCCAGACAAGTTCAAGGAAAGGATGTGGTAAAACAGGCCCTGCTTTGCTCTGAGCTTCAGCAGGGCCCCTGCAGTTCTGTGTGCCTGGGTTCTGCAGAGGAACCAGGCAGTGGGGCCGAGCTCCAGGGCAACAATCACCTCTGGGCTTTAGGAGGGACAGGCACTGAAACAGGGGCACCACTGCATCCCCCCAGTGAGCACAGCACCAAACCTGCCCCACAGTGCTGGGGTACTAAAATCAGCCTCTCTCCGACCAAGAGCACCAGTGACCTTGTGCATCCTAGAGAAAGCGGGCTTGGAGACCCAGGGTATTCACAGCTAACCTACAGAACAGGCTCCTTTCCCAGGAAGTCAATTTACAAGTGCAATCCTGTCTATTTAGAAAAACATTGAGGAATCCTGCTTGATAGTGAGCCTTTTCTACTGAGGTGCTTAAAGTCTCCAATGTCATCAGGAAATCAGCTATTTCCAGGTCTGAACAGTGTAAAATACAGACAAATCAAGCTGCAAATGATGTCAGTTGAAAGAGCTTTCAAAATCTGAATGGAGGAGCTTGGTATTAAACGGAAATACAAAAACAAGGGCCTGCAGGACATGTTATAATGGTAGAAAGCCTCAAAACACATCCTTGGGGATTTATAATATTTAAGGTTTGGGTTTTCTTCCCCGCAAATAATGCCTACTCTTTCTTCTTGTCTGTACACACATTCCATCAAAATCAAGTCAGTGTTTAATTTTAGGAAAAGCTCTGGTGAGAAGGCGATTTGCTGTGTCCCAAGACAACCTGAGAACGCTTTATCTGTGTTCTTTTGAAAAATGCTACTCTTATCTCCCCCAAAGAACTGCAAAGAGCATCCTATTCATAATGCCTGCCCCGCAGACACAGCATATTAAATCTGGAAAATGTGTAATTTATTGGGGTTTATTCCTAAGACTTGCATCTGATACAATGTTTTTCATTAAAATCCTGAAGTCAATTTGCAGGAGAGGGAAAAATGGGTTTCATTCACAGACTGCTGTGGAGTACACAGGCTGGATGCCCTGCAGGAACAGCCACGGGGTATTGATGGCCCCCCAAATCCCCCCAGAACTCAGCCCAGCCTCTGTCCCTGCTGGGGAACCTCCCTGATTGCCACTGGCCACTGACACAGGAACACCAGCAGGAAGAGGTGCCTGCCAACTGGGGGCTGTCAAATTAGGGAGGCTGGCTTGGTTTAGCTTCAGGAAAGAACTCATAAACCCATTTGAGAGCCTTGAGAACCTGAGAGGAGAGATGTGTTTGTAGAGTAGGAATATTTTTTACATTAGGGACCCAACTTATTATCCACTTTCTTGCTCCGTTTCTTTTCCTAACAGAGTTTAATTTGGGCAATACAGGGGCTGTTGTGTCCCCCATGGCTGGTGTTCATGGCCTGCTCTGAGATCTGCCCTGTTCAACAGCCAGGCCACAGCAAAGCTTTGATTTCCTTCATGGACAAGAATCAAATCTCTGATCATTGTCCTCATTCCACATCATTACCAGATCAAATTATTTAACGAGAACACTGTTCCTGAGAGTCAACCCATTCCACTGCCAGGTTACAACCTGGTTTCCTGAGACCTTCCTTGCAGCTCTTCCTTCTGCTCTGACCTGCAGGACAACTCCCTGCAGGGGATGGAGGACATTCCTTCACTTCACCTGGACCTGTCTGACCCATTCACTGCTGTCTGTGTATGCTAAATGCAGGGAAGAATTGAAACCCAATTGGTTTTAGCCTGTACTTTGCAGAGAGAGCTATTCCAACTCCTTTTTGCATTTAGAGTACGGCTGAAGAATGAAAAAGGAGCAAGGCCAGGAAATACTGCTTCAGCTTCTAATCATGTAATCAATATAATAATATAACCCCTACATATAAAATAATAAAATATCAAGAAATGGAATTAAATCTTGGCATACGTGGGATCTCAGAACCACATGGAAGGATCTTGGACATCCTGGGAGCACCAGCCTCCCAAGGATTTCACACAGAACAGCTTAGACAGGCTCTGCTTCCTACCAGCTATCAAAACCAGCAGTTCAAAGAAAATAAAGAGAAACAGCTCTCAAAGAGGGACAAGGGCAGGAGGAGACTGCGTTGGGTTTTGGGGTACAATTGCTGTTTTGGTTTTTGACTGCTCTGAGAGCCAGGGAGCTTGGCCGGTGGAAGGGAAGCGTTAATAACAGCACAATCAGGAGCACAGGAAAATTCTTTTAAGCAGGAGAAAAAAGATTCTTAATATTCTTTCAAGCAGGGGATGCCAGAACTGCCCAGGATTTTCAGGAAGTTCCAGAAAACCCTCTTCCTCCCTTTTTGCTGCCTGGCTCCTGGCAGTGTGTGCTTCTGTGGCTTCCCACACAGCTCCAGATCCAAGAGCAGCTCCGTGAGTCACCGAGGATCCCCCGAGGCGGGGAAGACCCCGTGTGTGCAGAGCTGTTACTAGCAGGGAGGATGCCAGGAACCCTCTGCGAGGAGCTGAGACAGGAACCCAGGCTGAGTCACGGGCTCTGTGTGTATGTGTGCACACTCAGCTCCATCCTGCTGCCTGCAGGGAACACACAGGGCTTGGGATTCAGCATTACATGGCCAGGGAGCTGCAGTGGCTTATCTTCAGTCAAGGAAAAGTTCTTTTTCTGGGCCTGGTTACACTCTGTTTTGGTAATTCTGTGTTTCAATTATTAGTGATGAAGTATTAAACTGCATTTAACTGCCAGCCCGGATCTATAGCTACACAGTTTCTACGTGTAGTGTGCTGACAGGCTTCAGCCCTCAGAAGAAAATAGACTGTTATTGATTTTTTTCTAAGAGTTTTATGGTTACAAAATCAAATTCTCTCTCTCAAGCCATATTTATATATAACTGTTAATAAACCCATAGATTGAGTTGCCTGATATGGAAGGATCTGATACGGAGGGCTGTGAACATGCCACCAACAACGTGAATGGATTTAGCCTGGGAGATGCTGGGGTCTGATCTAAAGGCTGTTAACACCAAGACAAAGATCTGGAACTCAACCAAGGCAAGAAGGGAGAGAATTAATTCCATTAAGTGGCCGCAGATTTGGGTCTGGAACTACTCTGAGCGAGGGCTTTGCTGTGACCTCAGGAAAGAGCTATTTTCTCTCCAGTCCCACAACTGAATACGTGACCCCCTCACCCTTTCCTAAGTCTTTCTGCACTTTTGAAGGGGCTTTTACATTAAATATGTGCTTTCCATCACTATTTTGTTCATCTCTGGGTAAAAGAAGGGATTTTTCAAAGCATTTGCAAGTCCCTGCAATGCCCATTAGAGTGGTGGCTCTCTGGAACTATCAATATTTACTCTGTTTCTGTTACAATAATGGATCATTTGTAATTTAAAAATTTAGCAAGGCCAATCAGTGGCTCATCTGCATCCCAGTAATTACATGCAGCACATTAGCAAGGTATGAATTTACTTGGGACTTTTGGACTTGCTTAATCAAATAAATGATGTGATGCATGAAATAACAGAAAATGTAGGATCCATTATGTCAGTGATAAACACTTTCAAATTACAAAAAGGCAATTCAAGCTCTGATTGATATTTTATAAAAAATGGTAAATTGTGATTCTCCCAAATTTTGGACAGGCTCAGGAATTCTCTCAAACAGCCCCATGGCTCCTCCAGGCCACTGATGATCTCTTTAAAACCTGGCCCTGATGAAATAAGCTGAAATCCTCCAAAGGTGGCAGTAACAGGGCTGGAGATCTGGGTTAATGGCACTGCCAGCAGTGGAGCTTCTCCAGCCTGGGACACGGGAACCTGGTTTTGGTCCCAGGCTCAGCCTGGTGAGGTCAGTGATACTGAATCTGTGCATGGACAAGTATTTCTGAGAGGTGAGAGTCAGTCCATGCCCAGGGAGGGCCGGGGGGAGGTACCAGACACATCCTCTCTGTTGGGGTCAGCTATGCCCTTCTGCAGGGCTGCTCTTGGCCTTCACACCTGCTCCTCACAGGTAACTCCTTGGGGATGAAGCAGTGACTCCCAGCTGCCCCCACAGGTGGGCTCTCATCTCATCTCAGCCAGGCTGGGGCTCCCCACTGCAGCTTCCCAGGGAAAGGGGGCTGCCCTGACCCGCTGGGACAGTCACAGCTCCCACCCACCATGGGGGGAACAGCTGGAGGGGGGTCCTGCTCCTGGATCCCGGACACCTGCTGGGGTTCTGGCCCCTTGGAGGGCGAGAAGAGCCCCCCTGCAGGAGCAAGGAGGGCTGCCCTTGCCAGGCAGGGGTGGGAGCAGCCCCTGCCAGGGACCTGGGGGGCGCTTGGCCCTCCTGCCCTGATCAAACCTGACAGGGGCATACATTGCTGGGATCACCACTTAGTTAAATTAAATACCTGGAAATGAGTTGCTGACTGACAGGCTCTAAGGTTTCCAGCTAACCCCCCGAAGTGAGCTTTGCCTCCGTCTTAAAGCGCTGTGGGTTGAGGAGAGCGGGGAAAATACTGCCCTGTGTGAGCACCGAGGGCTAAAGGGCAGCACCTCAGGAGAGAGAATTATGTAGCAAGACCATTGTGCCCACTAAAATACAGGAAAGAGCTGTTTCTCCATGGCACTTTTATAACTCCTGTGCATTCTCAGGACTGCACCCTGTTAAATTTTTCAAGCCCATTACTTGCGATTGCTTTGCCTCGTCGTGGTGTTAGTTAAAAAGAAAAGAGAAAGGTAACACTTCACTGCAAATACTTGATCTTTAGAAACTGTGCTCTGGGTGAAAACTGGGGCCTGTACTTTAATAATTCAGCCACATGGAAAGTCAGGAGAATGCTGGCTTGTAGCACCAAATTAAGGTCTTATGAATAGAAGGTGAAGGTATAAAAACATTTTGCAGTAGAATTTAAGGGCAGAAACTAATTTTGTTCCCACTGATGCCACAGACTTGTCCTGCCTTCACCAGGAGGAGAATTAGGCCAATCCAAAATAGGCCAGTCCAGTATTATCCTTCAGTGCAATATGCAGAAAAAGGAAACACAACATCTAAAGAGCCAAACAACATTTGAATAAAGTCCCTGGGTTTGAAGCAGCAGAGACTAAGAGAATGGGGTTCAGAAGAGCTTTCATCTGGGGACCTCTCAGCCCTGCACCGAGCACTGTTCTGCTCCTGACCTTATGGAGCCCATTAGTGAAGGGCTTAATTACTCAGCGACAGGAAAAGAGCGAGACTGGGAAGGTCTCTCAATAACTCAAGCACATCTGCAGTGACTCGTTCTTATCAGAGTTGTCCCAGGATTTCTCTGTGCAGAATTTAAACCCTGCCAGCTTAGGGAAGTGCCATTATTCACCAGTTTGTGACAAACCAGCAAAACCAGTTCCTAAGCCAATTCCATGATTTTCTTGACTCTTGCCCATCTTTCCTGCCATGGTGGGCACATGTTAATGGTAGAGACAGGACTGAGTGTGGGTGTTTTTGCAGTGGGCTTGCCTGGATTTGTGTCCTGGCAGAGCAGAGGTGGAGGTCTGGCTCCCTCCCACCTCCCTGCTCCCCCAGGAGCCTCCCAGGCACCCCCAACCCTCCTAACACAGAAAAACCATCCCAGCTCCAAAGTTCCCTTTGTGGAGAGCTCACAAGTCATTTTTAGGAGAGATGTGTTTAAGTCCTGACCCTGCTAAAGGGGTTCCTGGGAGCATCGTGCCTCTCCATGATGGCAATTCCAACTGGGATATGCACAAATCAGCCTTGGTAAGGCTGACACGCAGGTTCCCTGTCCCTCAGCCTGACACAAACAGGGAGGAGGAGGAGGGAGGGATTTCGGTGCTCCCAAAAACTTTACATAGATTTTCTTCAGTTCCGTGCCTACAAAATGTCTGCCAGGAAAAAATCTGGAGCTTGGCAGGATGAAGCCTCACACGTGTATTGTTCGTGTAACTATGGTAACCTACAAATGCCACCAGTGTTTCCATTTCATACACAAATGAGGGGACAGCTGTGGGGACCACATGTCTGCCAATGGAATAATATATGTGAACTAGGATGGCTTGGTCACAAAATTACAACTCATCTATATTAATCAGGGCTTCAAAGAACAGGCACCTCCGAGGCGACAAAGTGACCAGGGAGAGAGGGATTTTCATTTCTCACAATGTTTGGCTCCTCCACAAATATTTTCAGCATCTTGCTACTTCGCTGGTTGGAAAGTAAAATAAAAGAAATACTGTTAACAACCAGCACTCTTCTATAAATGTAATTTAACTCTTTTCCTTTGGTTTTGTCTTGTTCTGGTGCCTCAGCCTGGCCTGAGCCTGACACAAAGCCCAGCCTGGGACCAAGCATGTGCTCCAAGGCTCTTGCCTGGGGAAGGAGCAGCTCCAGAAGAGGCACAGCAAACCCTCTGTTTTTACTCATTGGTATCGTTAACAGAAATAAGGCCTTCAAAATAATTCATGCAAAAAATTAAAAAAAAAAGTTAAAATATTGTTCAGATGAACTTGGGGGTTTATATCATCCCTAACAACAATAAAAAGAAATCTGCAGACTCAGTAATGCAAATAAATCCCCTTTCCAGTAAATACGAAGCTGCAGAAGCTGCAGTACCAGCAATACTTGACCGGGGTTATGATTCATCCAAGGTGCTTTAAGTGTCCCTACAAATAAAACCCTGGAGCGGGTCTTTGTCGCCCGCCCTGGCAGCAGGCGGGTGCAGCAGGGATACAGCAGGGATACGGCAGGGATATAGCAGGGATACAGCAGGGATACGGCAGGGATACGGCAGGGATACAGCAGGGATACAGCACAGCCCTTAGGAAAAGTTTCCCGTGGCTTCTGCAGTGCCACGATCCTGTCTCGCAGCGAAACAAAGGCTGCAGCATCCCCTCGGCGTGGGCTCTGCCTCCCCCGCCCCGCCCGCACATCAGCACAGTCCCAAGCAGGGCTTGTGGAAACGAGCCCCTTTGCTCCCCGAGCTGGAACCCACCGCACACGCACACCATGGAATCCCACACTGGGAAAGGACCTCAAAGCCCACTCGGTGCCACCCCTGCCATGGACAGGGACACCTTCCACCAGCCCAGGGTGCTCCAAGCCCCATCCAACCTGGCCTGGGACATTCCAGGGATCCAGGGGCAGCCACAGCCTCTGTGTTTCAGCGCAGGGCTCCATCCCCTCCAAGCCCTGGGCAAAGCCCTGAAACTTCAAAGGAAGTTTCTCACTGCAGCCCGACTTTGGACACGCTCAGCGTGATCTGTGGCAGTAAAAGTTGTTTATTCTTTTATAACTGTACAGGTTGATGCAAAATCCTATTTCCTTTAATAGTCAGTCCTGTTACTCCAATCTATTCGAGGTAAATGGAAACGACTTTATAGTCATCACAGTAACGGGTCTGTTAAAGTCCAAAATGCCTCCTGGGGGAGATCATTTTACAGGGACTACATAAAATGTTGTGCAGAGAACTTTTAGCTGTCAAGGCAAAAGTTAGAGGAGCTCTTGTCACGGAGCAGTGACACATGTGGGTGCAGAGCAGAGGGCCAGGGGGGCACTGGGGACACTGGCCGTGCCCTGCCCAGGGGTGAGAGCCCTGGGCTCATGAACAGGACAGTCCTGCCCTCTTCTCTCCTCCCACCTGGGAAGCTCCGGGCATTGGTTTGCCTCCTTCTCAGCCTGTCTGTCTTTTAAACTACTGTAAATTCCAACTTGCAAGACTTTGGGACATAGTTTGGTGGGATCTTTTAGACAACAGTGGGAATGATGCCCTGTGTGAGTTGGGTCATTGGGAGCTCCTGTGTGTCCGTCTAAGCTATTTACCAGCAAAGGTTTATGATCTCCTTCAGAAAGATCATGTTCCTTTTACAAGCACCCTCAAAGTCCATAAGGAAAAGACTTAAAGCCTCACAAACTAGTTTTTATTGCAGAGGTTCATTACCTGGGAACTATCATGCAGCTCCAGGACAAAAATAGAAGCTCCCTGTGCGTGATCTCTCGCCTTTGGACAACATTATTGTCTACTCTGAGTTCCATTCTGTTACTTTCCCTTCCATCGCCTGGTGGGAAACGCGCACCGCGTAACTTGGGGGAGAGCTCAGATGGCAGGCCAGCATGTGTGGTGTGGCCGCGGGGAGGCTGAGCCTGGTCCTCTGCCCTGCTCGGGCCGGGCACGGGGCAGGACCGCGCTCCGAGGGCTCTCTGGCAGGGGCGACAAAGGGGCAGCAGCGGGGACGGTCCCTTTGTCCGCCCGCGGCTGCGGGGACGGAGCGGGGCGAAAGGGACAGCCAGGGCGGGGGGAGAGGGACCCC
>WBMV01006193.1:53438-101163 GCA_013396655.1 Campylorhamphus procurvoides | reverse complement strand
TCCCGCGCCGCCGGCACCCCGGGCACCGAGCCGCCCCAAACCCCGACCCCGGCCGTGCCCGGGGAGGATGCGGGCGGTGCTGCAGCCCCAGCCCCGCAGCCCCGGCCGAGCGGAGCCCCGGAGCCCTGCGGGGAGCCCCGGGGGGCGCGTCCCACACCGCAAACTTTGCTCCGTCCGCGGGATCCCCCCGGGCCGCACATCACCGCAGCCCACCGCACATCACCGCATCCCACCGCACATCACCGCACCCCATCCCACATCACCGCATCCCACCGCACATCACCGCAGCCAACATCACTGCATCGCACATCACCGCATCTCACCGCACATCACCGCATCCCACATCACCGCACATCACCGCATCCCAGCGGAGCGCATCCCACATCCCCGCACCACATCCCACATCCCCGCACCGCATCCCCCCGGAGCGGGCTCAGCCCCTGTCCCCTGTCCCCGGTGCCCGGTCCGCACTCACCCCGGCCGGGCGCTCCCGCGGGGCTGCACATCCGCTGCGTGTGGCCGTGTGCGGGGGTGTGCGGGCGATGGGGGGATGGCCGGGCACACGGACACACGGACACACGGACACACCGACACACGGCAGCGCTGCCGCCGCCGCCCCCCGCGCCGCCCGTGCCGGTCCCGCAGCCCGATCCGCTCCGCGCTCAGCGGGCAGGCCGGGTCAGCTGACGGGCTGGCGGCGCATTGGCTGCACGGCCGGGCACGCCCACCCCGGGACACGGCCCCCAAAATCCCGGGGGCGGGCGGTGTGTCCCGGGGGGGTCCGGCTCTGCATCCCTGGGCATGTTCAAGTCTTTATCCCTGGGGATGTCCGGCTCTGCATCCCTGGGGGTGTCCGACTCTGCATCCCTGGGGATGTCCGGCTCTGCATCCCTGGGGGTGTCCGACTCTGCATCCCTGGGGATGTCCGGCTCTGCATCCCTGGGGGTGTCCGACTCTGCATCCCTGGGGATGTCCGGCTCTGCATCCCTGGGGGTGTCCGACTCTGCATCCCTGGGGATGTCCGGCTCTGCATCCCTGGGATATCCAGCCCTGCATCCGTGGGGTGTCCGACTCTGCATCCCTGGGAATGTCCAAGTCTTTATCACTGGGATGTCCGGCTCAGCATCCCTGGGATTCGGGGCTAACAGCCCCGGGTGTGCCCATCCCTCCCTCGTTCGGGGTCATGGTTTGCAGCCCTTTCCAGCGCGGGGCAGCGTCAGTGCTGCCCTGCAGGTGTGATGACACTGACACACCATGTAGGTCATTTGGGATGACCTGACCATGAGAAATGTCACCATCACGACACATAACCCGTGTCTGAGGCACAACGTGGACCCGCCGGGGAACTTCCCACCTGCCCTTTGAATGCTGTTTCTGAATTATTTCAGGCTCCGTTAAAAGTCCCCCGAAGGGGCAGGGACAGAGTGCTGTGTCCTGCCGGGTTTCCAGCACTGGGGTTTGTGTGCTCTGCAGAGAGGCAAAGCTCGAGCCTGGAGATGGGGACTGGCTGTGCCCCACGGCTGAGACTGCCTGAGCGTGTCCCCTGTGGCTGCTCGAAGGAGGGATTGGTGAGTCTGCCAGGGAAAAATAGGCTGCAATGTCCACTTGGTTTTGTCCTGGAGAAGAGGAGGCACAGGGGACACCTCGCAGCTCTGTACAGCTTCCTCCTGAGGGGCAGCTCCATCTCTGCTCTGTGAGTACCAGGGACAGCACCCAGGGAAGGGCTGGGGCTGTGTCAGGGCAGGCTCAGGTTGGATCTCAGGGAAAGGCTCTTCCCCCAGAGGGTGGTGGGCACTGCCCAGGCTCCCCAGGGCAGTGGGCACAGCCCCAAGGCTGCCAGAGCTCCAGGAGGGTTTGGACAATGGGACAGGGACAGGGCGGGATTGTTGGGGTGTCTGTGCAGGGCCAGAGGTTGGACTGGATGATCCTTGTGGGTCCCTCCCAGCTCAGATATTCTGTGATTCTTTGATTCTACGAACCATGAGAGTCATTTGAGCCTGAAATGCGAGGATTTAGAGCTGTCTGGGTAAGCCCTTGGATATGTTCTGCTTCCCGTTCCCTCCTGGTTTTCTGACTCTGCTCTCACTTCTCTTAGTTTGCAGTTATTGACTCGCACATTTCTGCACGTTTGCTTGCCCTGACCTCAGTGTTCACCCCCTGCCCTGGCCGAGGTCTCTGGCTGCACTGGCTGGAGGCTCACGTGGGATCTGAAGCACAGTTACTCTCTGGTAGACAAGGAGTTTCTGGCTCAAGTTTTGGCACTGATATAAACCCCAGCTTTTCTTTGTACCTTAAAATCTTTATTTTCTGCTTTTTTTATTACTTACTTAACCAGCAGAAGGGAAGCTGTGGCAGGATGGTGCTGTGCTGCCTCATCCCTCGTGGCCTTTATTAAGATAATAAAGGGAATTCTGTGCTCCTCAACAGGCATCTGTGATGCTTTTATTGACAGACCCCCCCAAAAGCACATGGGATATTGTTCACCCTCCAGCCCTGCCCAAAGTGCTGCAATCATCTGAGCACAGCCCGCATGAAAAGGTGCTGGTTCCTCCAGGCATGGCCCAGGGTGACATCTTCTCAGGAAATTATTTCAAGGATTGGTTTAACAGGTTTTTAATGGCAGTTAACAGTAAGTTAAACATGTAGCAAATACAGTCAGCACTTAATACTTCAGATTTCCTCCCAAGGCAATGAATTTTTTCTGGGAGTCCAAAAGGTCATTTGGGTAACAGTAAAAATGAAGTTTTTCAAACATAAGGAAATTGAATTTTCAGAAGGAACTCATCAATGTCATCCAAAAAGCTGCTTTTGCTTCCACAGGGCCTGTTCTCATCCGCCCGGATGTTCCTTCCCCACCTATCACTTATTCCTGATGAGGAAGCAGTTCAATAGCAGATGTATCTTGGAAAAGCCAGTGTTTTGAGTGGCTTCAATTCTTTGGTTCAGGGCAGGGAACTTATTTCCACTTTCTCAGCAGAGCAGATCCATCCTTTCCCGTGGCTCCAGTTCTGTGGGGTCCTCCTGCAGCTCTCTGCAACATTCCTTTAACCCCAGGGAGGGGGGAGAGATGTGCAGCCCCCCAGCCATGTCCCTGTCAGCTCCTAAGGGCAGTGGCCTTGGAGGGGACTGTCTGTGCCTTATTTCTCACACTCATATGATGCTGTGGGTGGTGAGGCTGCTCAGGGTTCCTCAGGAGGCTCCTGAGCCCCTGCTGTGTCTGTGCAGCCCAGAGGGGGATGTGCCAGGGGACAGTGTTCTCTGGTTTTCAGGAGCAGCTGGACACTTGTCTGTCTGTTCCAGGCTCTCCCTGTTCAAACTGCACACACAACAGGCCCCTCTCCCTGCCAGCATCCCTGAGGAGCTTCTGAAATGGCCACAAATACAGCTCCAAATGGAGCTTGCACCTCCCAAAGTCAGCAGGGCTGGGTGGTGGTTGCCGCTCAGCAAGCTCTCCAAACTCCTCGGGACCACAGAATGGAAACCTTCCTTTGAGGGACAGGAGGTTTGGGGTGTCCCTACTGCAGAGACCAAAGGGTTGGGGCTGCTGAGCTCTTGGGTACCACGTCCAGTCCTTCCCTGAACACCCCCAGGGACAGGGACTCCTCCACCCCCCTGGACAGCCCTTCCAGTGCTTGAAAAACACTTGAACAGCATAAATGTGATGGGCCTAAAACCTACCTGCAAGCAAACAGGAGGAGAAATACAGTGAGCATTCAAATTTTACAGCCTAAAGCTGGTGTCATCGTTTCTAGGCAGTTTTCACAACATTAAAACACTGGGAATGAGAATAACATTGAGAAGAAAATTAAAAAATCTCTCATTCCTACAGGATGCAAATGAGTATTTTTGCACAGTAAAGAGCAGTGGAAGTCGTTTCTCTCCCAGGCTGGGAGGTGTCAAGAGGAGTGGGTGCTGCAGGACCTCTTGGGCTCAGGGAAGGTTTGCACTCCGGGAGAAGGGCAGTGGGTTTTCCTCTTGTGTCACCTCCCACGAGCTGCTGGAGCCATAGACTCTGCAGAGGGTTTCCTGTGTTCAGGCAGAACCAAGGGCTCTCCCAAACACTCCTGCTCGAGGGGTCTTACAAAAGAAGGTCCCAGGAAAATGAGAGATTTACAACTATCCGGGCTGGACGTTGTCCTTTCTGATGGCTTCTTTGTCTTCATCTCCCCTCTGGCCTCATCCCTTTATTCCTGTATTGTCTTTGCATTCAGCTGCTTTCCTGGTTCACCCCCTGCCCAAAAGTGCTGTGGAAGGATCATGACATTCACAGCCATTCCTGTACCCATCCCTCCTGCACTGCTCTGTGCCTGTGTGCAGCTCTGGGGCAGACCAGTCTGCTGCTGGGATGTGCACAGGGCCTTTAAAGCTTTAAAAGGGTCTAAATAACTTAGGCTGGATAATAGTGAAACAATGGAGCTCTGGGTGACCTGTCACGCACGTCCTGCCTTTTCTCTCTGAGCAGACATCCTGCCACTAAGCTGCTTAACGTCCCAGTGTGTGCATAATCCATGCCCTGAGCTGTGCCACGGGCTTCTAAAGTGCCTCTTTATACGGAAATATCAGCTGGGAAGAGGTGGCAAGTGGGACCGACAGGTAGCAGGGGCACCCTCAGAAATGAGAGACTTGCTAGTGGGCACGTGAAAATCTCACTCTGTCCCAGCAGCAGCAGCTCCCGATGGATGGGACAGGGACACAAGTCTGTGAACACAGTTTGCAACAGTCAGAATTTTTGGAAAAGTATGATTCTTGCTCAAGACTTGTTTGTGAGTTAAGCAGAGGAAGAGAGTTTGCATGTTGTTACAGGTTTCTTAGTGACACTTTTTGTGTCCCCCGTGAACCCAGCAAGGCTTTCTCTTCACCCAGGGTTTGGACGTGGGTATTTATTTTCAGAATTGCCTGAGTGTGCTGGATTTATTCAGGAAGGTACCAGCACAGCACATGCAAATTACCCATGAGTAACTGTGTAAGCCAATGACCAATTACCTCAATGACTGGTGATTTGCATAATGCCTTCCCAATTATGCATGCAGATATAATAATTGCGTGCACAAATGGTGTGAGTGATTGCAGGTGCAGAGAGGGGCTGTGGCCCACAGGCAGCACCTGGGTGTGAGCAGCACTGCTGCAGGCCCTGCTCTGTCCTGGGCAGCTCCTTCTGCCTGGATCCCTCACTGCAATTCCACAGCTTTTCCATGGGGAATGGACAGCTCTCCAGCAGCAGGGCTTGTCGTGGATCCCCCTCCCTGGGAGAGACAATATGGGGCAGATGGGAACATCTAGATGGCTTTGTGTGGGGAACTCTGTAATAAGGAGCTAAAGTGACACCCAGCAGTGTTTTTAAAGCAGGTCAGTCATTTCACACGCTATTCCGTCTCACTTCCCTAATGTATTATTAATTGGGAAGCTTTTCCTTTTGGTTGATGTTTCTTTCCCCAAACGATCTGTCATGTGAATGTTTCATGAGGAGGGACTTTAATCTCATTTCAGTGCTTTGCAAGGAACCCCCCAAAGCTTCTTAGAAAGCCAAAGCTCCTTAAAGACAATTGAGGAGCTTCATTGCAAGCACATCTTTGTACTGACTCAAGAGCAGGAGTGAGAACACACGGAGCACGGAGCTCCTGTCCCCTCCATTCCCATCAGGCACTAATGCATGAACACCCGTGGAAACATGTCTTTGCATCTCCTGATGCAAGAAGTGATGCCCTGGATGCAGTCAGCCGAAAACCTGCTGTTCTCCACCACCCTGGGGCAGAGGGTGGGCACAGACAGGGCTTAACCTGGCTCTTCGGAGCTCACCTTGCAGTTCCTTATGCCCAGGATGGGAAGGAGCTTCTCTGGGCAGAGAGTTATTCCTTCCCACCCAATTCAGCTGCTTCTTTCAGCATGTGCAGCTCACAAACCACCTCCTGCCCGCCTTTCCTCTCCCCTAGAGCTCCACTGTGAATATTTTGACCATGTCAAAGAATTCAATATTTCTTTCTCAGTGTCTCGCTTGTTGAAACCTTCTCAGTGTGAAATTAACTTGGAAGCTCGTGGACCTGAGGAGGAATTGAGTTGACATCTGTAGCTCTACAGACCTGCGCTGTTAGAGAGAAATCCCCAGTGGGATGTTCCTTGGCCAAACTCAGATCTTTTTAGCTCAAGAATTCTGTGTATTAGAATAGAGCATCACAAGGACTGTGATTTGAGGATTTTTCCCTGATTCTGTATGAAATAAATGGAATTGCTCTGCAGCATGTGAACTTATATGTTCCAAATTTTGACTGCATGTTTGCTGCATAGTGGTACATTTGAAGAAAGACCCAACACACCAAGCCCATCCTTTATTGCTTTAATTCTACCTCTGAGACAAAGGTTTGTGCTCAGGGAGGAGCAGTGTGAAGGTGATGCAGTAAAGCAGGTCACTTCATGTGGGGAGGGAGCTGAGGCTGCTGTAAATCCACTTTGCTCCAGGAATCAGTGATCCACAATAAAAATATTGTGCTCAGGATAAGATGGGAATTTGGGGACCTCTATATTAATGAATATACTGGGGGTGTGCATGTGCTGGGGGGCTGGGCAGCATTCTTCTGTAGTAGTACAGTGATAGTTCTACTTTGAATAGAAATAATGTTAATTTTAATAAATAATCTGAAGCTTCTCTGTGTGTAGGAACGGGTGACAGTTCTGGAGCCCATGTGATGCTGTTCCTGGGGTCACACTTGGCTGCCCTGTGCCAGCCAGGGCAGTGCCCGGGGTGCTGAGCTCCAGGGGTGGGTACTGGGCCAGGGATGAGCACAGAGGGAGCGCCAGAGGAGTCACCTGGAGCTTCCCCTCTGCACTTGTGGGTCAGGAGGGGCTTGGCCATGGCCTTGGCTGAGAAAGGAGGGTTCACTCCTTTGAATTTCCCTCCCTTGCCTGCTGTGGTTCTAGATCCTCAGCCCCCTCCGCCCCTCCCGTCCCCTCAGTCCCTCCAGTCCCCTCAGTCCCTCCAGNCCCCAGTTCCCCCAGCCCCCCTGCTCTTGCTCCCTGGGAGGAAGCAGAGGCTGCTCTGAGGACTGGATTCCTCACGGCTCAGCCTGAACTGTAGCTCTATTAATACAAAGATAAACAGAATTTAAATTCTGTTTGACCTCAAGTGGCAGCTCTGACAAAGCATGGCATGTTTGAAGTCTGGATACAATTATTTGGAATTGCTAAACACTGCACTTCAATCCTGACCTTTTGCTGGCACCGAAGCCAGAGGAGGGCCCTGGTTTTAACTTCTGAACTGCAAATCACCCCGTTGGAAAGAGACTTCAGAAGCCATTATAATCACAGGGAATGTTTGAAAGGGTGTAGAAGCTATAAGCAAAATATTTATTTTACACACTTGTCTGCATTTAATCCATAAATCTGTCTCCTACGAGAGTGTTTTACTGGGGTAGAGGAAACAAGTAAGCTGAGATCATAGCAGACATGTCCTGTAAGGCTTTACTGGAAATCATTGCTTTTTAATCCCTTTATCCCTGTTATTTCCTACCACTGTGGAAATCCAGTGGCAGGGAAGGCTGGCTCAGGGTAGGACAGATGCATAATGTGTGATGCTAAGCAGGCAGAAATCCTTCTGTTTGGGTAATGCTCCAGACACATTAGAAATGTCAATGTTAGTGCTGTGTCCTACATAAATAACAATAAGTTATCAATACCCAGCCCAGCGTTCCACACCTTGGTTCGGGGTAACCTTGTCGGATGTGCTGTCTTGGTATCAGTGACCCATCTAATTAGTGCAGTGGGAGCTGGGCTTGGGATGGGGAGGGCTTTGAGGTCCCTTCCACCCCATCCCATTCCGTGTGATGATTGGAGTCAGCCAGAAAGGCTGGCCTGGACTGGCTGATCTGAAGAGCAGGGGCCACCCAAGTGGGCTGTGAAACTGATGGTGTACTTGGTGTAGGACATCCAATCTCATACCTTCAGTTTGGATTTCCTTTGCATTACTTCTTCCCTGCATAAACACTGGAACAGTGAGCAGAGCCCAGGCCTTGGTGCACTTCTGGTTCTGGACAGTGAAACTTGTGATTCCAGCAGGAATTGTGGCACACTCACCATGCTGAAAGAGCCATCAGTCCAATCTCCTCCCTGGGAGAGCAGGAGAATCATAGAATCAGGAAATCCCACAATGGGTTGGGTTGGAAGGGACCTTAAGGCCCATCCATCCCCACCCCTGCCATGGACAGGGACACCTTCCACCAGCCCAGGGTGCTCCAAGCCCCATCCAACCTGGCCTTGGACACTCCTGGGGATGGGGCAGCTTCTCTGGCTGAGGGTAAACCCAAGAGAATAGTGAAATAGCAGTGGAAAGGCTGAGTTTCCTGTATATTTTTAAAGCATTTACTAGAACTTAACAGAGCATTATCTCCCTTGCTAAGCAATGATCAGGTGCCTGCAAGAGCAGCTTCCATTGATCCTGCTCCAATAAAATCTAATTGGTTTCATATCTATTGAATTCTAAAGGCCTTCCTTTAGAGTTGTGGCTTTGGTGTTTTTTTAAAAAATCAAGTAATAGATTTATTCTTGATGCCTTGAGCACATTATTGCAGTAACCTGATCCTTGGACCACAGCTTTGGCAGAACACACACATCCCTAATGAGGGACTGCATGTTCTGGGGAGGTTTCATTACAAAAGAAAGTGAACAAGGATATTAGGAAGAAAGGGGGAACACAGAGAGGACGATTTGCTTGGCCCAGCTTTGTGTTACAGATCTCATTTCTGTGGTTGCAGCTGCCTTGTAGCTCCCATTCCAGCGAGCTGCTCTGTTCTGCTTAGCTGGACATGCTTCCCAAATCTGCTCTTTGGTGAAACAGGCATTTGTGCAGGTTCCCCATCAAAGTGACTGATTTGGGTTTTACCAAGAGCTCTGGCAATTCTCCAGGACGAGAAAGAATTACATTTGTAGAGAGGTTTATCAAGGTGGGAATAGTGGACCAAACATTTTAAATGTCCAGTGTCTCTGTCTTCCCCCAGACCAACCTCCCTGGGCAGGATTTGGAGCCGTTCTGCAATGAAAGCTTCCTGAAAGGAATCTGTTTCCCTGTGGGACTGGCCAGCTTTCAGCCCTGCTGCTGGGGGAAGGTAAGAGAACTCTGTTTTCATTTACTATTTATGAGATCTGCATTCAGATTGCCAAGTGACCACAGCACTCGGTGCTTTTAAGGATCTGCAAATGAGATGAAGCTCATTATTTTTTAATGTAAAAGGGCTGATTGCAATGTGAGTGTGGGGATATGTAACCTCAGAGATGGGTCTTGCTGGGGGATACATTTGGAGGCTCCTGCTTTAGGAAGCCACTAAAGAACACACAGGATTTTCCAGTCATTCTGCTCCGCATCTAAAAGAGTGTTTATTAGAAATAACACTAAAGGGGATTCTTTTTAATTGCAGACCAAGGCTTGTAGGAAATTGCCCTCCTCGTGTGTGCATTTTCCTGTACAGTGTTGAGAGAATGCAGGGCCATGCTTCCAAAATAAATCCTTTTCTTAATAAGCAAAAATTCCTCATTATCCAGCGCTGCCCTCACACAGCAGAGCTGGGCTCGGGGTCCCGAGGGAAAGCGAGGGCTGAAGGCACAAATCCAAGTTGTTGCTGTGATTTCTGGGGGCCAGGGGTGCTCTGAGGTGCTGGCCCAGCCCTCCCTGCAGCCACCCAGAGCTGCCAGCAGTGCCACAGGCCCTGCACCCCCGGGAGGAGGCTCTGATGGACCAGCAGGCAGGGGCAGTTCCAGTTCCAGCTCTTGCAGGGCCTGGGAATGGCAGGGCCACAGCAGAGCTTTGCTGTGTTGGGGGAATGGAGGGGCATGGAGCACCCCAGAGAGCCCTGGGGTGACATCCCTGCTCCCTCCAGGACAGCATTTATCCAAATATCCCTAGGGAATGGCTGACCAGCTGCCAGGGAGCAGGCACTGACAGTGCTGAGGTGCCTTTTAAGCCCCCAGACTAATTTCCCTGCCCGTGTTCCTGCTCTCCTGAGCTCATGCTCCACAAACGCAGTAATTGCAGGCATTTGTTTTGAACCACACGAGCCTGAGCTCCAGAGCAAGTTTTATTTACTGCAATTATATCTGGCAGGTAATTTCTAGTAAACCCAGGGAAATGATAAACCTCTCACTAAATTCATGAACAGAAAAATAGGGCAAATTGATCAAATAAAAGCTGTTTCCTACCTAATAAAAAAATTATTACGTGCATAACATCCTGGAACAGAAATAGCTCTGATGAAACCATAAAGACAAGCAGGAACCTGCTGGAGGCATCTGTGCAGGGTTTTTAAATTTGGGTTCATTCCTAGCAGAGAGACTTAGACTCTGCTTATCTCCTAACCATGAATTATTATTATTTTACCCTCTGCTGGTGGTGGAGCTGCTGCAGCTGTGCCCGTACCTTGTGTCACAGATAAGTGATTCAGGTCGCTTAAAGAATCCCTGACAAAGGCATTAGCAAAAGGGGATTTAATTTGAATTTGTAACGTGTGATTTAACAAAGTTTGATGGAAAGTTTCACTCTAGCACTTACTGCATGGATAAAACCTGCAAGGGAAAATGGAGTTCGAATTGATTTAGGATGATTTACACAGAGACTGAAGAGCCAAAAGGGTCAGGGAGACCCTCCTGTTGAGTCATGAGGGCAGAGGGACAGTTCTGGTGCCACAGCAGCTGCCTCCTGTCAGCACAGGAGCCCCCGGGGTTCTTAACCCTCAGCAGATCCCCTTGGGTGATAAATACCACTCTGCAGGAAGCTTCTAGAATCTCCACCTGAAATCTGGTACCTTACCCATTCCCCAGGATTTCCACCCCATCCTGAGTGCTGTGCCATGGATCTCTTCCATCTCTTCCAGGCTCCATCCCTTGCAATGCTCGACCAAAGTCAGGATGAAATAAATTCTGTGTGTATTGCTAAAGTTTATTCTGCTGTGAAACATTGCACAGAAATCCTTTGTCTGTCCCAAAACTTCAAACAAATCTTTGCTTCTTTTAAAATAGCCTTTGAAATGTTTTTCATCACAAAGAGTGAAATAGCAAGAATAATAGATGTTGTAGGATTTGTAGCCACTATAGTTTCCTGCTTCTCCAAATGCTTTTGGAAATGCTGATTGATTTGTAACAAAGCCTGAAATGTCACCAGAAGGAATGAATGAAAAATACACTGCTCTAATGTATGTTGAAGTTGAAATTGGCTCAAAGTTTTAACCTTTAGAGTTGCTTTTTTCCTTTTTTTGTTTTCCTTTTTTTAACTTCACAGCAGTCAAATAGTCAGAAGGATAACCAGGAACAAAATGCACACAGAGAAAATGAATAAATTAGGCTCTTATTTTCGGCACATTTCCAAGAGAGACATTTTAGAACTCCAATGGCAAAAGGCAGGATTGCTGTGCTTGCCCCAAAGGTGCTCCTTGGGGTGCAGGGGGTGCTGTGCCTCAGCCCCCCTCGGCTCTGCACGGTGTTTGCCTGCCAGGGGCAGACCCCCCTGTGCCCACGGGCACCCCTGAGCTGTGGATGTGGCTCTGCTGGGCAGTCCCAGGCGGGATGGGCAGGATGGCCTTGTTTGTGTCGGGGTCAGGGTGGAAAGGTGGCAGTGTTTGCCCCCCAGCTGGTCCTGCTGGTGGCACTGGCGTGGCAGGGGGCTGGGGCTGTGTTTGGGCACCCAGGAGAGCAAGGCTTTGCCTGCCCTCAAATCTGTAGTAATTGGAACTGGGATCTTGGTTTGGAACCCAGCCAGTTTCTGACCCAGCAGGATGACCCTTCGGGGACAGCGAGGCTGCCCCAGGACCACCAGCTCTGCTGGGCTCTGTCCCTGGGCCCTTTTGTCACTGCTCCTGTTCCAGTCCTCCCAGAGCTCAGTGTAGGTCACCCCCCAGGTCAGAAATGGCTGGGCCTTTCTAGGGCTTGCTGCTTTTCTTCCCCTGATGAATTTGCTCAGTGGAGTATAAAACATCACAACAAAAGCCTTGGGACCTGTCTCTGGCAGGGGGAAGATGTGCAGCAGCTGGAGCTGCAGTGCTGGGACACTGGGACTGCTTGGGCCTCACTCCCCCCTTCCTCTTCCTCAGGAACCCCCAATACTTGGGCAGATTTAAACCAAAAGGGATGCCGAGCAGCAAGTGGTACCTGAGCACACCTTACAGTGCCTGAGGAGCAGCTTTGCTCGCCCTCACAGAGGTGTCTCCTCCTCCCTCTCCCCCAGAGCCCATGAGGTCCCATCACTGTTCTCATCACCCATCACTGTTCTCATCACCCATCACTGTTCTGATGCTGCAGGAGAACAGTGTAAAACTGCTGTCAAAGTGGTGTTACAGCTTTGGGCCAGGGTTTTGTGGGAGGAAATCAGGGCCTTTGTCTTCCTCCAGCTCCCTGTCCTGCTGCACCACGAGCTGTGCCCTGTGCCAGGAGGATGGGGTGATGGTGAGGAGGGCTGGGAGGCAGCAGGTTCTGAGCAAAGGCACATCCTCACAGGTGACACCAGGAAGGAACAGTGCAGGTCCTCAAGTCCCAGTTCTGAAGATAATGCTGAAAGCTGATGTCCCATCAGAGATGGAGCAGCCAAACCCCTGCTCGGTGTGTCTGGTGGTGAGGGAAGGTCAGGAGGGAGCTGCAAATGAATGGAATGAATCCTGGAGCAGTAATTGTAGGGCTCTCTCACCTTGTTCCTAGAAACTTTTTTTGCAGAAAAAGGCTCAAAATGAATCCACCTATCTCATTTCAGCCTCATGACGTGTTTGTTCAACATAAAAAATCGATGTTGAACTAGAATGTTGTGGGGAAGGAGAAGGTCTGTGGGGATTACATTCCTGTTCACTGCAATTTCATGTTTTACTGCTGCATAGACTGCCTGGTTAATAAGGTCTCCTTGAACAGGAGCTCTGTATTACAGTTATTGCTGTGCTGGTGTGTAAAAATCAATCCTTGCAATTTTTCTTGGGGGCCACGTGCTGCCTTTGGTGTCGGTATAATTGGGGCTGTCGCTGATTGGCAGCAGCCAGTGACCAACAGCAGTTCTGTCATTCTGACCCCCTCAAACCCCAAGGGCAGGGAGTGTCCTGGTGCCTCACGCTCCTCCCTGGCACTGGGGACATTCCTCACAATGCCACTTTGGTGGGATGGGGAAACCTGGCTTGGGGGAAGAGCTGGGATGGCTTGGAAGGGCTGCACCTTCACCCGAGACACCCCCAATAAACCCCAAATCCATCCCTTTGCCTTAGAGAAACCCTCTCTGCCTGGATCCAACACGAGCACTCGGAGGCACCTGACAGCAATTCCTCCTCTGAATTTGCATTGGGAGAATGGGCAATTAATGATGGGTTTGTTCTTGGCCGGGGAAGGGTGAGAAGGAGGGGAAAAATCACATCCTCTGGAAGCAGCACATCCGCTCCCTGGATCGCTGTCTGGGCTGTTTATCTGATCTGCAGAACGAGGATGAGATGAGTGCAGGGAAATCTGAGCAGGATAATCTCCTCGGAAATCTGAGCGAGCCAAAGCAGCCGTCTGGAAGTCTGGAAGGGGATCAGTCCTGCCTTCCTGGATGAGCTGCCTGGGAGATTTGGGAACAGCCAGGGGAGCTGCTCCGAGGGGCCCCAGCTTGGCTGCAGGGGCTCCATCCATCCTTCCTGCCTTCAAACCTCTCTGAGTCAGCTCAGTTAGGACACTTCATTACCTATTTAGCTCTCAGCGTCTGATTAGAAAGGTCTGATTACTCAATTGGAACTCAGATTAATTCGGTTAGGGCACCAAAACTGATGGCATTTACACGAATTAGCTTTAAATATCAATATCTAAGCTAGACACAGACCCTCCAAGGTGCCTGTTCTAAGCAATACCTGCCATAGAGGAACTGTGGAGCTCAGGGTGGCTTGTGGTGCTCACGGGAAACAAACCTGCCTGTACCTGCACGTGTTACATTTCTCTTCCCTGGGCTGATAATCCTCTGCCTGTTGGCATCTGACTGCTCTAAAGACTTCTGAATTAGTGTTGAAATTATTCATTTGGGTGGTGGAAGCATCTGTTCCAGTGTTACATCCTAGTCTGGGACTCCTTCATTATCCATGGGATGATGCACCAGACAGGCACTCGAGATGCAGGTTATAAAAATACCACCAGGCAGGGAAAGCATTTGTTGAAGAGTCATCTGTGAATTCCATGCATTTCATTTAGCAGAGAGCCCGGAGAGGTGGGGGAGAGTGAGTGAGTGAGTGCTGCTGCTTCCCAGGGCCACAGGCAAGGATTTGGGAACGTCTGCAACGGGAGCAGTTGCTGATTCTGACATGGGGGTCACAGATTTGGTCAGGGGGACCTTGGGGACCTCTGAGATGGGCTGTCCAAGGGAGGGAGGTCTCGTGTCAGTGGTGGGACACTCGGGGCTTGGTGGACAGTGGAGGAGGGAGGCAGGGGAGGTACCAGGAGGGGGTGGTGGAGGAGAGGGTGGAGGAGGAGATGGAGGAGGGGATGGAAGAGATGGTGGAGGGGATAGAGGAGGTTATGGAGGAGGGGATGGAGGAGGAGATGGAGGAGGACATGGAGAAGGTGATGGAGGAGGAGATGAAGGAGATGAGGGAGGAGGTGATAGAGGAGGAGATGGAGGAGGGGATGGAGGAAGGGTTGGAGGTGATGGAGGCGATGGAGAAGGTGATGGAGGAGGTGGACCTTCAGCTCCCAGCAAGCCCTGACAGGGCTGTGGGACATGGCAGGGACAACCCCCACCGAGCACTGGTGGATAAACCTGTGCTGGAGGGGATCCTGCAGCTCAGTGGGATGGGCTGCTGGGGAGGAAACCCAACAGCTGGACATGGAGGATTTTGGGAGCAGGTTCAGTGACAAAGGACAAGGGACATTCCTACATGGGGTGGCTCCATGAGGGATCATCCAACCATCCCAGCTCCAGGCTTAGAAACCAGTTTCACACCAGTTTGAGGCCTTCAGTTAGGACTAACCCTGTCCCTCCAAAGGCACTGCATGTTGTGTGAGCTGTAAATGCCCAGGCTCTCCTGGGGCTGAGGTGAGGCTTTGGGTCAGGGGGCACACCAACATCTCAGGAAGCCAGGTGACTCCTGAGCCTCCAAATCCCTGCTGGGATAAAAGGCTTAGCATTAGTTACCAAATGAGAGCGATGGCTCCCTCGGCTGCTTTTAAGCCCAGGTTTGGTGCAGATATTACATGGACAAAGTGTTCAAGGACTTGATTCATGGGTGGATTTTGGCCCATGTTTTATAGGTCTTCAAGGAACCCCCAGAAAACCATTTTTCCCTGCTCTTTGTTTTGAAGTTTAACCCTCTGGTACAGGAACTGTTGGCAGAAACTCAACACAGAAGGAAATATGAGCCATTTGTCAAGGAAAGGAGCAGGACATATTTTAGCCCTACAGCCCTGCAGGCTTTCAGATATTACCCAATAAAACCCAATAAAACCAACTCGTCCACTTTTTCTTCTTGAAACCCCAAACCCAATTTTAAGTCTGTTTTCTCTGTAGAGCTCACCCTGTGCTTTCTGCTTCTGGAAGGCATTGCAGCCCCAGGAGCCCTGGCTGGCTGGGTGATAACCAAGGCTGGAAGGGATTGCAGGGGCTTGTCATCTTTCCCAGCCTCCAGGTCTCCTCAAGGATGCAAAATCCACAGCTGAGAGCCACTCATCCCCACAGCCTGAGGTTTTCTTGGCTTGCCATTCTGGTCTGGGCCAACGTCCAAGCATTTACTCATTCAGATGAGTAAATCTAAGAGAAATTAAAGATGAAGATGTATTATCAGAGTCTTAACTTCTGTGTAATATTGGTGCATGCCTATGATTTTGTCATTACATCAGTTCTTGAGATGCAGAAATTGCTTTCGGCAATTTAATTCTCACTCTGTTTTATTGCATTCTTGTGTTGCATCCTTGACCCCGGGACTCTTTGCTGAGCAGTAATATGTTTTTACAATTTTTCCTTGACTATCTATGTCTTCAGGAATAGCAAAAGTGGCATATCCCTTCCCTTTTCAGAGAGAAGCAACCATGAAAACCCATGACAGGGACAGCGCCTGGGGTGAGGCACAGGCAGGGTGACTGGGGGGGTCATGCTTTGAAAACATCTTTTAAAGTAAATGGGATTTTTTAACCCAGCAAGCTCTAACTTTCATTCACTTGGTTTATCCCAAGCCACTTTGGTTTGATTCAGAGCAAAATACGCTCACCAGTTTTCTTGGGGGTGGGAGGGATTGATGTTTTAATGGTCTTGAGAGTTGGTTTCTGTGTCAGGAAGTGGTGGGGTCCCCATCCCTGCAGGACTTTATAACACACGTGGAGGTGGCACTTGGGGACAGGGCTTGGCAGTGCTGGAGGGGCCGTTGGACTCGGTGGGCTCAGGGGACTTTTCCCCCTCCAGGATTCTGTGTTCCTCCAGTTCTAGGTTTATGTTTAGGTTTATTATTTTAGCACAGGTTTATGTGCTGCCCTAACACAGCAAGACAATGTGCTGGGTGGGCCACTAGAACAGTCCAGCAGAACTCTCCTTATATCCTTATTTTAGGATGTAAACCTTGCTCTCTCCTAATGTGCAGTGCCTCCTCAGGCAGTGCTGTGGCTCCTGCAGGCCGGCTTTGCTCAGGGCTGCTCTCCAGGCTGCCTTTCACCAGGCCTTAATTAAAGTGTGCCCTGCCCTGGCAGGGCTGGGCAGAGCTGAGTTCATACCCGAGCTCTGCTCCAGAGCAAAACATCCTGCCAAATGGTGTGTTTCGTATCACCGTCCTTTATGGGATGCTTAATAACCGTGATTATTGTACAGCAGCAAAATATCTCTTATATTCTGTCCTTTAAACAAAAGGAGGTAAAGATTAGCAGCCCATTAACCACCCCGTCCCTTCCAGAGAATAAATAAAGGTTCAGCTCTTGCTGTGCAGCTCAGAATGGGCTATTTGATGCTTCAGAGTTTCCCAAGAAATGACTCTGTAACGTGTCATTAAACACTTCCCCATCATGAGTAAAAGCATCATGGATGTGGCTGCTGTCCAGGATCCCCCTGCAGTCCCACGGGCACCCTGCACACATCCCAGGGTGTGTGGCATGCCCTGTGCCCGTGCCAGGCTGTCCTGCTTGGCCTGGAATTAAATCCCAGCTCTTTGCTGTGAGCCTGGCCCAGCTTGGGCTGCTCAGCCCAGGCAGAGCCGTGTCCCTGAGGCACCAGCCCCCCTCCTGCCCCCAGAGTGCCCTGGGTCCCCCTGTGTGGCACAGGTGAGGTGCCCTCGGTGCCCAGTGACACTGCCCACGGCCACCTTTGTCCCCAGTCACCACGTGGGCAATGTCCCACCTGGCACTGGCACTGCACCAGTCCAGGCAAGAAGGATTGTGGATTTGGCTGTGAGCTCTGCAGGGTGAGTGCCCCCAGCCCAGCCACTGGCATCTCCTCTGCCCTGGCACTGCCTCTGCTTGGGGTGCACCTGGAAACAGCTCAGGAGAGCGAGGACATGCCTGGGAACGCAGGGACACCCCTTGAGGGAGTCAGACATGCAGGATTCTCTGTTTCAATGGCCACCTGTCATGTGAAAATTAACTTATTTCTGACTGTTTCCCACTGACTTTTAGATTATAATAAGCCTCGGTGTGTTTAAATGCAATTTCAAACTGGTCCTGCTGGCATCTGCATTGCTGCAGCCTTCGAGATCTCTCCTGGGGGCCACAATTACAGCCCAGGGGGTTTGTCAGCCTGAAACCCCCCGGATCTGAGTGCTGGGCTCATTCTTTATTTCTCACCCCTGGTTGGCATTCAGCAAACCCTGAGAGCTGCCCATGCCAGGGACTGCCTTGCCCTGAAGGGTAGAGGGGATGTTGTAACCCCTAAAACTGCTTCTTCTTCAGCAGGGGCTGGGCTTAAATACCTGCTGGGCCCTGGCCTGGGGATGCTGCAGGTGAGAGATGTCTGGGGGCTCTTGGTCCTTCCTCTGCCTGGATCCTGGGAGCTGGTGTTGCCCTTCAGGTAGGGCTGGGAGAGCTCAAGGGCACTGTGGTTCTGCTGTGGGATCCTGCTGATCATAAGCAAAGCAAGTTTGTCTTTTTGCTGCCGGGGAAGGGGATGCCTGGAAAGGCATTAAAAACAGCTGCAGGGGCTCTGCTGTGCTCCTTGCAGCCTCCCCACTGTTGTGCCATCAATAACGTGCTGCAGGATGGCAGGAGCCCCCAGCCCTCCCCTGGGGCTGAGCAGGAGCCACAGCCAGCCCGGGGTTATCAGATTTGGGCTGCCATGCAGAACCTGACAGGGGCCTGTGCCTTTATGTGCTGGAGAGAAGTACCTTATTACCAAGGATTTCATGCAAATGAGGGGTTGTTCTGCTCTAGCATTGTCAGGTCATTGCAATTTTCTGCTTTAATAACTCCTTGAAGGGGTTTTAAGATCCCAGGGTGAGTTTTAGGGGGAAGCCCTGCCTGTCAGGTGCCTTTCCTTGGTGTGTCCCTGGCCAGCACAGTGCCCTGGGGTGCAGTGGGGTCAAGCCCTGCCAGGCTGGGCTGTCCCCGAGTGTGGCACCTTCCCTGCTCTGTGTGTACCTAATCACTCGGGTTAAGGAGAGAAAGTGCTATTCTATTCATTTAAATATTGTAACATCTGCCTCAGCTCTGATATTAATGACCCACCTGGGGCCAATCCTTCTTGAAGGGCTCTTTGGTTGCAAATCCATCACGCAGGCGTCAGGCAGAGTTATCATTCACTTGTTTTTTGGGAAGGACAGGTATTGATGCTCTCCCAAGATGTGAGGATGGATCCCTTTCTCAGCAGTGCTGAGCATGCAGAAGGAATTCCCTATGACTGAGGCCCCTGTGGCTCAGGGAGCTCTGCTATCCCAGGGAACACTCCGATGTTCCAGCTGCTTTTCTGCTGAGTTCTCTCTTCTTCCTTCCCTGTGCTTGGCAGGAGCCACAGTTTGGTCTGGGCAATGCGAGCTCCCGTGCTTTGGAATCACTTGGGTGTTGGTTAGACACAAGGACAGATGACTTTTATTATTTTGAGTTGCTGAGAGGAAGGAGCAGAAATAAAATGCAACTGCATCCTGTTGTGTAACCTGGTGAATGGTTGTGTGCTCAGACAGGTGGGTTTGGTTCCAAACCTGCATTCTGGGGGTGGTTCCCTCCAGAAATAGCCCAGAAGGCTGTGCTGCTCTTAAGGAATGGGATTTCCCTCTGGGGCTGGCTGGGGTTGGTGCCTCAGGCTGCTGGGAGCAGGGAGAAGGGGGCTCTGCTCTGCTTTCCTCAGGAGTTGTTGCAGTGTGTCACAAAGTGCTGTATTTCATCATACACAGAGTGCCTGCCTTTGTAGTGTGACCTACATAAAGACCCAGTCCAAGTTGTTCTTGTCACATGCTGGAGGTTCTGTGTTTTTGGGCGTAGTCAGGAAAAAGGTGCAGTTTTTAACAATGAGCCTGGAGTGCAGAGCCAGCCCCAGCAGCCTCCCTGCCCCTGGGAGGGCCAGGATCAGCTCCTCTGGGGAATGCCCTGCCAAGGAATTGCCATGCTGTGACAGGTCTGTGAGCTGGGATAATTTTTCTCACAGCAAAAAAAGTGATAATTTTCAAAGAGACTAAGAAAATGAAAAATAGTGGCTGTTAAAACCCTGACATTCCTGTTCATTTGTTGCCCCTGAGCTGTCTCCACAACCCATCTCTCCTATTTCTCTGTTCTGGAGAGAACTGCAAGAGCCAGTTTATAAACCACAAGTTCCTTGTAAGTGTCTTTGGTGATCATGTCATGCCCAGGCAGCTGGAAGCTGCTGATGGCTCAGAACCTCCTGACCAGAGCCCAGATCCGGGGCCTCCAGCACAGGAAAGATGTGGAGAGTCCAGAGAGACCGTGGAGATGCTGCAGGGCTGGAGCCCCTCTGCTCTGGGACAGGCTGGGAGAGCTGGGGGGTCACCTGGAGAAGAGAAGGGTCCAGGGACACCTGAGAGCCCCTTGCAGGGCCTAAAGGGGCTCCAGGAGAGCTGGAGAGGGACTGGGGACAAGGGATGGAGGGACAGGACACAGGGAATGGCTTCCCACTGCCAGAGGGCAGGGATGGAGGGGTTATTGGGAAGGAATTCCTGGCTGTAAGGGCGGGCAGGCCCTGGCACAGGGTGCCCAGAGAAGCTGTGGCTGCCCCTGGATCCCTGGGAGTGTCCAAGGCCAGTTTGGACGGGGCTTGGAGCACCCTGGGCTGGTGGGAGGTGTCCCTGCCCATGGAAGGTGTCCCTGCCCATGGAAGGTGTCCCTGCCCATGGCAGGGGTGGCACTGGGTGGGATTTAAGGTCCTGTCCAACCCACACATTCTGTCTTTCCATGATTTTCCACACATGTTTCTTTCTGCCTCCTCCTTAAGGACAGTGCAGGGTTATTCCAGCACGTTGTGACCCCAGGTCTGTCCCACTGCAGGCTCACAGTGTCACTTGGGCCATCAGGTGCCCCCTCCTTTGCAGGTCACAGCTCTGCCATTGCAACACATTTCTGAGCACAGGGCACCTCTCCTGGCAGCTCAGTGGTGCTGAGCCAGCTCTTTAGCCTGGAGGGAGACTGTGTTGTCTGTCCAGAGCAGATCTGCTCTCTGGGAAAGGGGGAGCTCTCCATGGACAAAGGAATGGGGGCCCTGAGAGCTTTGCCAGCCCTGCCAAGGCCTGGGAGCTGCTCTGAAAACAAAGGTGATTTCCTCACGTTTATTTCTGTGTGTTCAAAGGGAGGGAAAATAACCAGCAACCCCAAGGTGAGCATGTTTCCTTACGAGCTGTGGAATTACTCATTAACATTAGTGTGTTATGTAAATTTGCAAGGGGTGAGTGGGGAACCTGCAGGAACCTCCCTCGGGAGGCTTTGAGCTGCCCTTAAATCTCCTGAACTCTTCTCTCCCAACTTGTGATGTATTTAGAGCCCCTTGAGCAAATTACAGATTCACATTAATTCCCTCTAATTTCCTTGATAAGCACCCAGTTGTTTATTCTGTTTCATTATAAAAACTCTTTCATAATATATGTGTAATTTAATGGTACTAATTAACCTCCATTCTGGTCATGGGTTTGGGTGGCTCTGATTTCACTTGCACTGAGAAATCCTACCCTTGCTTTCCCATTCCTGATTTCCTGGGATATTTCCACTCAAGCCCAGCAATAGGGCTCACATCAAACTCATCTCTGCTCCTCTGCCTTAACTCCTTCACTTCCCTCTGACACTTTGGGAGGCTCTTGGAATCTGTCCTGGCACAACAAATTCCTACAGAGCCCTGACATCCTTTCAGCTCTTCTGTTCTCTCTACATAATTAAAGCAGCTGAAATGTGCAAAGATGGACACTGAATCAACCCAGAGAGATAAAGATGTCTACTTGTATTTATTTCTCCTGCAAGATATATTCTTTATAAATCCTTCATGGCACATTAAATATTGACTCTTCCTTTTCTCAGAGAACAAAATAATTGTGCATCACCCAGTTCCTCCTTCGAAAGCACAGGATGGATTGCTGGGGCACTTTACTCAATATTTAATTAAATCCAGTTAAAAAACCAAGAGGAAAACTCAGTATGATATATGAGGGGCCAGGAACTCCAAAGTGCAGCTGGTTGGAGAGCAGCGAGGCAGGTTCCTGCAGGATGCTCTGCAGAGCGTGGCTAACACGGGCTCTTAGGGGAGGGAGTCAGGGAATGCAGCAATAGTTACAAACTCTGCCTCAACAATCCCATTCTAAACAAAAAATCCTTCCTATAGCCTGTGACAGTGTCTTGTGGAAGTGCCCAAGCCTGGACCCTTCCCCTGCACGGCCCTCACTCCAGAGCTGACCCATTCCTGCCCCTGGGAATCCCCTGGGTGCCCGGGAGGCACCAGCTGCTCTCAGCAGGAGATTTGCTGAACACAGAGTATTTCAGGAGGAGGGAGAAGGTGATTTTCCTCCTGTTTCAAGGGCAATATGAAGGCATAACTCATGCTGGAGCTGGAAGTCACCTTAAGTTACCCTTCAGGTTTTTGAAGAAGGGCTGGTGTGAGGAAATGCAGAATTGCAGTGAGTGACTCTTCAGCAAGTGCAGTGTATTGAGAGGAAAGTTAAATAATGGGATCTCAGTGCTCACAGGAGGTCTGGCACTTTGGCCTGTGTGTCCCTACATGTGCCTTTCTCCCAGGCTTTCCTTGGCCAGGGTAAGCCACAAAACGCCCAGCTGGAGCAGGAATGGCCATGTCTGCAGCAGGACCTGGCTCTGGAGGGCACTGTCCTCTCCAGAGCTTTGTCCTTGTGTGTGTGAGCACAGCTGGGACCCCAGAGGGACAGAGGGGGATGCTGGGTGGGCATTTGGGGTCTGCCCCTGGCAGGGGGTGGAACGAGATGGTCTTTAGGGTCCCTTCCTACCCTGAGGGGTCTGTGAGGTGAAGCCAAGCAGTGTAATTCCCATAGAGACCATAAACCAGCACCGGGTGTAATGTTTGGGGTGTCCCAGTGGGTGATGCAGCTGATGCTGTGTCAGTGCTGGGGCTGTGGGGACAGGAAAGGCAGCTGGGAAAGGCTTGGCATCAATGCCTGGCATCACAGCCTGAGCTTCACCCCACAGAAATAAGGGCAGTTTTGTGGTGGAATTAACACAAGGTCGAAAAAAGGAGTGAAATGTGTCAGTTCTATCACATCACAACAGACTTCTGGTTCCTACCCAATAGTGAGATATATAATAAGGTGTAATATTGAATGAAAGTGGGTGGTTTCTCTTTCGCATTATTAAGTGAAAGTAATGAATTAAAATAGGATTAATAAAAAGGGAAGAAATATTCCCAGTGTTGAGTCCTTTGAAAATTATATTGGTACTTAACAAAATACAGGATTAAATTCAGTCTCAATAATTTAGAATTTAATTAAATTTTGTCTCAGGAAAAGGTGGGGACCGATCTCTGGGGTATATCCAGGTAGTGCTTGGGAGTTTCTCTTTTTCCACTGAGAAGAAGCTTTAAATGTGTGTTTTTCATGGAATCCCAGAATGGTTTGGGTTGGAAGGACCTGAAAGGTCCTGAATTCATCTGATTCCAGGGCAGGACCACCTTGCACCAGCCCAGGCTGCTCCAAGCCCCATCCAGCCTGGCCTTACAGCTGCAGAAAGATGAAACCCCTCCAAAGTGCCATAAATAATAAATCCCCAGGCTGGCAGCCTCGTGCTGAGCTCCTCCCCACCCACCAGGGCTGCAGGACCCAGATGTGGCTGGAGGGGTTTCATATCTCTGCAGCTCTAAGCAGATGGGTTTAGAGCATTTGATTTCCCAGACTCCTAATTAAAGCTGGAAACACTGAAGTTAAGGAATTAAGTGACCATTACTTAATTTTTCTGCCATTAAGATTTTTTATTATTTTTTTTGCTCTCCCCAAGGCTGTGCTGACTCATTAGAATTCCCAATATCTTGATCATGTTTTCTACATCTTTTTCCCTCGTTCTGCTGCCTTGTAAGAGCTCAAATGCATGAGCTGCTCCCAGTGCTTCCTGCTGCCCTTTGATACCAGCTCTCCAGCCACGAGCTGATGTCAATACTCATGGAGATCTACATCTCAGGCACAGGAATTTGGCTGAAATATTTAGCAGTGGAGAAATTAAAATTGATAAAATGCTTCTTGCCTGTGCTTAGCCTGTCAGTTTACCTTTGGGTGCAGCTCTGGGCCCTGTTTTGATGGTGCAGTGTTGGAGGCTGAGGAGGGGTGTGTGAAAGTTTCTGGATGTGCATGCAGATTTCAGCCATGGGAATGGGAATTCTTTGGTCTGTGTGAGCTGGGACTGGGACCAGTGTGAGCATCCCTTGAGATGTGGGTGCTGATGCTCCCAGCCCTTGGCAATCCCAGTTCTGCAGGGATGGGGGAAGAGGCTGCAATGGCAAACACTTGATTTGCCAGGAATGAGCCCAGTCTGGTTCCTTTGCAAACAGCCAGAGAGCCAGTGTTGGTGCCCTGGCAGGCCTGGTGCTGCTGGAATGGTGTTCCCATGGCCCCCTGGCCACTGTGCCAGGGCACACAGGGCTGTGGGCTGGGCAGGGCCCCTTCCAGCTGCTGCCTGGGCACACCAGCACTGCCTGCTCCCAGTGACCTTCCCATCAGGGCCCTGCTCTGCTGGTTCAACTGGGTGCCAGTAACACCAAGGGCAGGGGTTCAGTGCCCTGGATGGGTCACTGGGCTCTGACCCTCGTGGGTGCTCCCAGCTCGGGCTATTCCATGCTTGTCCTGCCTGTTCCCACAGCTCCTGGGCCATCTGCAGCAGATTAACTTCTCTAAATCCCTCCTTGCTGTGATCCCCCAGCAGCGTTTCCAGCCCCCCAGTTGGTGCCCTCCAGGTTGCCCCCTAAGCCTGCCTTACCCCAGCTGACCTCACGTGGCTCTGCCCAGGCTTTGCTGCTGTCCCACCATATGGTGCTCCCACATCCTCCAGAAACTGCTTAAAGGTGCAGGGACCTCCCTCTGAGGCTCTTGCCAACACGGTTGTGACCCCAGGGAGTATTTTTATTGACTGTTTTTCTCTTTTTCTCTGCAGCTATCAGCTCTTGTGCTGACTTGCAGTCTTTTTTTGTAGCTGAGCACTCAGACTTGCCTTAGTAACACAGAAAATCGAATAATGGCTCAGGTCAGAAATATTCCATTGTATGACCTTTGCAAATCCTCTTTGCTCGTGGGTTTTATGTGATAAGTTAATGCTTTAGTGAGAAATGCTCTCAAAGTAGGCACATTAAATAGCACTTGTTTCTGACCTGTGGCATAGCTAAGTCGAGAGTGTTCCAGGTTTCCCTGCACACGTGCCTGGTTGGTCCCTGGGGATGCAGCTGATGTTCCTCCTCATTTGGGGGGTGAGGGAAGCAGCTCGAGGTGTGAGCCTCTGCTCTGCACTCCCAAATACAGATGATCTGGAGCCTGGGATCAGTGGAAATTGTGAGACCCAAGGCAGGAGAAGGGCCCTGAGTGCCTTTTCTGTGTGCCCAGCCAATCCAGCTGGGCATTAGTGGGAGCTGCCCCCTGAGATTTAGGTGTAATTCCAGGAGTTGTCCCTGAGCCCACATCTGCTGGGGCTGCTCCCCTCTAACTGGAGCCTCACACAGGGAATGCTTTCCCCTTAAATGGGGGAAGAGGCAGCTCAGGGCTCTGCTGGTGTTGGGAGAGGGAGAGGGGGACTTGGAGGCACAGAGGCAAATGGACAGTGGAATGCGCTATGCTGCTGTTGCATTGCAGTTGTAATAATAATTACTCATAATTTGAGGGGTTTTTAAAATAAAAGATCTCTTTTAGACCATGGTAACCTGGTGATTGCTGAGCCAGTGAAGGAGTAAGGCTGTGGTAGCAGGGAAGAGAGCAGAGCACCAGTCCTGTGCAGTTGGAGCCTGAGCTTTGTCTCATCTCTGTGGGATCTGTGTCTGTGTCTCAGTTCCTGACCACTTTCCACCTTCCATTCCCCCTGGGTTTATTCCCACAGCCTTTTCCCTGCTCCTTTCCCTTCTGCAGAGCATCATAGAAATGCTGTACTCTCGACTTGGAGCTTTGGAAACTAAGTATGTGGGTAAATGTGGGATTAAAGCAGAATTAATTAATTTTGCCATAAATGTTAGATTAACATTGCATTTATTTTTATATTATAGCAGATACACTCAAAGTAGAGATTTATTCTTCCTCTTCCAAGACCATTTTGATACAGTTTATTGACATAAACTGGAGTCATTAGAGATGCCTCTTTTAACTTGTGGTTCTAAATGAGAATTAAAGGATCAGGGGACTGGCCAATTAGGAGGAGAGGTTTGCAATTGAAGTGTGCTGGGCAGCTCCAAGTCACAGGGTAGCAATGGGAGTTAAACCAACGTTATTTTCATTCTGGTGATGAACTTGTGAAATGAACCCACCAATTTCATGTTACAGCCTCGTCAAGGGCTGAGTGTGGGTGGTGTCCCCTGGCCATGGAGCACTGTCCCAAGGGAAGGCTCCTGAACAGCAGCTGATTTGGGCTTTTATTCAGCAATTGAGCTGAAAGGGGCTATTATCTGAGATCACTTCAGCCTGGAATGAGTGCCAGCTCAAGTAGCAGGGAGTGAATTAAATTTGATTGCAATAACACACATAAAACCCCCCCGTAAAACCCAAAGTGAAGTGCCCTTTTATTGGGGTGAGGGCTGTTGGGTTTGTGGGGAGAACTGCAGAGAGGCAGGGCAGTTTCCCCCCAGCCACCCCCTGGGGGTGCCCCTGGGGGTGCCCAGCCCTGCCAGCACCAGCCCCTGGCACTGGTGGGCTCTGGCTCCCCATGGAAGGGCATGGATTGACTGGGTTTGTGTTGGGCTCTTGGAATTGCAGAGTCCTGGAATGGGTTGGGTTAGAAGGTACCTCAAAGCCCACCCAGTGCCACCCCTGCCATGTCAGGGACACCTCCCACCAGCCCAGGGTGCTCCAAGCCCCGTCCAACCTGGCCTTGGACACTCCCAGGGATGGATCCAGGGGCAGCCACAGCTTCTCTGGGACAGCCTGGACAGCAGAGGTGGGGTTTGAGCAGCAGCTCTGGGATTCCCTGCTCAGATTAACCCAGGCAATGTTGGTTTCCTTGGAGAACACTCACAGCCCATCGCTGGGGCTGCTGCTTTTAGAAGAGTGAAATCACTGAACTAAGTCAAATAACTATAAGGGAAATAAGGAAATCAGTTTGTTTATAAATGGTTTCTAATTAGTTTGTGAGCATGAAAAGAGGCTCCGTTTCTTGACTGAATTATTCACAATGAGTTATTTACTCAATCCTAGTTAGTAACACATTTACAATAATTTCCTCTCTTTGTGTTACTCCATCAGTTGCTTCCTCTGTGGTTATTATATTAAAATCCCTAACTACAGTAAACATCAGTTCTTATTGCAGACATCTATCTATAAGGCAAAAATAAAAATTAAAACAGGAAGGGAAAATGCACCCTGAGGATTGATTTCTTTTATATATATTAAGTTAAAACTTGCAGACATGAACTGAAACAGGGTCTCATTTATCATCACACTTGGTTGCATCTTTAAATAACCCCCTTTTTATCAAAATATGTTCACAACATAATTCACAAAAGTAGCAATTTGGCAGATTGAACTATATTTTTCTGAATTGAATCTCTGTTCTTTCTGGTTTAATATTTAATAACTAAAGCATATCTGCTCATGAACTAGATAGAAATGACAACTCTTCTATGTGGGCTGATTAGGGGAAGAAAATCCTGCAGGCAAGTAATAGCTCAGCTTTCAAAGGATGCTCTTCAGCTATTCAATTCTTAGTCCTCTTTGAAATTTTTATAATAGTTTGAACAACCTTGAATTAACAAATGTAAATGAGTGTTTTAAATCTCACTTCTTAAATACTCACCTAAGTAACTTCAGAGAAGTGAGTTCTGACTTCTTGCAATTAGATGTTTCTGGAGAAGATCCACAACTTCAGGATCTTTTTAGCATTGCAGGAAATGCATCAAGTCTTTTGTTTGAAATATTTGTAGAGTCAGTGGTTTGGGTTGGAAGGACCTTAAATCCCATCCATTCCACTCTTGCCATGGCAGGGACACCTTCCACCAGCCCAGGGTGCTCCAAGCCCTGTCCAACCTGGCCTTGGACACTCCCAGGGATCCAGGGGCAGCCACAGCTTCTCTGGGCACCCTGTGCCAGCCCTCCCCACCCTGCCAGGGAAGGATTTCTCCCAATGTCTGAGCTAAAACTCTCAGTTTAGTTTAAAATGGAGGGAACAAACTACAATTTCTTGCACTGTTTCTATCTGATTGGACACCTGTGTCCCTGGCTATAAAAATGAGATATTTATGGCCATTACCACCTTGTGCCTTAAAAAGAATATTCTGGTTTTGTGGTCATGCCAGTCCAGTGGGATAAACTTTGGGCTGAGGCATCATCCCATCTCCTTTCACTGATGCTCCTGGTTCCCCCACAGGGGAGATGTGGCCGTGCCCAGAGCTGCCTGTCCTGGTGGATCTGCTGCTCACCATCCCAGAATTAAATGCAGGGTCTGATGTGGCTTTGCTCTTCTCCAGCTGGGGTTTGTGCAGGATTCAGCCAGCACCCCGGGGTGCCCTGCTGGCTCCTGCTGCAGGGGATGGGGCAGAAGGGGATGGGGGAGAAGGGGATGGGGGACAGGGCACGTGTTCCCCACCTGCATCCTGCCAGCCTTGGCCCGCTTCAGACTGGGAGATTGAATGTGCTTCCTGACAGAATTACAGGGCACTTTAAAATACAGCGCTGTTCAAGAGCAAAGAGCCCCTTGGCTTCTCCATTGAGCTCCCAAAAAAATGACAGATTCCAATTTGCTTAATGCACAGTGAGCCCTGCCCAGGACGGGGCTGGGCAGGTTGTGGTGACAAACAGCTTCCCCTTCCCTCCTCTTGGTACTCCTTGGCTTGGATATTGGAGTGCAATTAGAATAAAGCAATATTGAGTTGCTGGAGTGGGAAACCAAAGCCCTCCACTTGAGGAGCAGCAGCTCCTCTGGCCCTGCTTGGCCAGCCTGGATGGGAGGTGGCCACTGTGGCCTGCCAGGGGCAAGGGTCAGCCTGGGAATATTCTTGAGGGTTTTTCCCTTAATTGTGCTTGTTCTTCTTCCTTTGGCATTTAATTGATTACTGTATCTTGCAATAACTTCCAGGCCTGAAGGGCATCGGGGTGGTGTCTTCCCCTCTTCCATTGCCTTGGTCAGGCCTTGAGAGGGGCAGAGCTGTGACTTGAAAGCTGCAGAGAGCAATTAACTGGCAATTTCTGTATGTTAATGAAATGTGGTGATCACTTCCCACAGTGCAGCAGCAACTGTGCCATGGTGGGCAGAGACTGGTGGTCTTGGGGAGGGTCCACAGGCCTGTTCTGGGGCAGGAGCAACCTGGGATGTCTCACCTCAGAGCAATGGGGAGAAACTGGGGGGGTCCCCCTGTGCTGGCACTGCTGAGCCCTTACCTTTAGTCCTGGGCTCAGGGCTGGGTCCCTCGGGACAAGAAGGGCATGGAGGGTCTGGATACCCCAGGGAAGGGTCTGGATACCCCAGGGAAGGGTCTGGATACCCCAGGAAGGGCTGAGGGAGCTGGGGGGTTCAGCCTGGAGAAAAGGAGACTCACAGGGGATCTGGTGGCTCTGCAACTCCCTGAGAGATCCAGGTGAAGGTTGGGCTGTGCTCCCAGGGAAAATGGTCAGGAGGAGAGGGAATGGCCACAGGCTGTGCCAGGGCAGGGGCAGGTTGGACATCAGACAGATTTTGTGCCTGGCAAGGGTATTCAGGCCTTGGAAGGGGCTGCCCAGGCAGGTGGTGGGATCCCCGCCCCTGGAGGGCTTTAAACCCCACATGGATGTGGCATTTGGGGACGTGGGGGTGTGGGGGCTTTGTGGCACAGCTGTGCTTGTGTAGTGAATCCTCTGTGCCCAGCACTGTGTCCTGCACACAGAAACAGAATTCCTGCTGCTGGGATCCTGCACAGGCCTGAAATTAGTATAAATAAAGCAGGGCTGTGAGAGGGCCAGACATAGATATGGCTTAAATGTATATACAGACACATATATACATCAGACCTGCACCCAGGGCACAGACCACCCGCAGCCCTGCCAGCTGACATCATCCCACAGCCTATTTTTGCATCCCCAGGCATGTGCTCTCTCTTAAAAAACCCTGGGAAAATAAAAAATAGCTCTTCCCAATAATCCTGGGACAGGTGACCAGTCTAATCCCAGCCCAAGTGGCCAAGGAGACGTCTGGGCAGGGAAAGCTCAAAATAAAACTGTTGCTGGGCAGAAAGGAAAGCTGCGGGTTGGGAAGTGGAACAAGCCTTGCAATATGTAATGCAAATCAAATTTAGCAAGGCTGGCACTCATTTCAAGGGCTTTGGGGTTTTTTTCCCCAAACTCCCAGTCTCGTGGAGTTCCTTGAGAGCTTCAGTGATCAATAACCCATTAACAGGGCCAGCACCTCGGACCTAATTACCAGTGCAGCAGAGCTTCCCTAATGAGTCCCAGGAGTTGGTGGAATGGCCAAAAGTGAGTGTGGGGGATTTCATATCCTCTTGTTTAATGTGTTTTTCTCGATGTACCTTGATCTCTTGAGCACAACAGAATTGGGGCTGAAAGGGAGGATAATGAGCCTTGTCTTTTATCACACCTCAGACTGCAAGTGCAGCTCCTCTTTCTCACTGCTTGGCTAAAATGCTGATTCTCTGGAACACAAGAACTCCTTGTTTTGCTAGCAGGGCTCCTAAACATCATTGCATTTTCTTTTGGAATGAGGCATGCAGCTGTAATTTCTTTTAATTCTCCTTCCTATGTATTATATTGTGCGTAATACATACATGTAGTATTGTGTATCTTCGTGTATATAATACATATATGTGTATAATTGCCTATTTTCTTCTCTTACTTGCATTTTAAACACCTGTGCATAGCAATATGTTTCTTGTAGAGAAATCTCAGTTCTAAAAGGAGACATATCCAGTGTTGGTGCTGCAAGTGCTGGTGGAGTCCCTGCCCCTCAGCCTGGGGTTCTCTGTGCTGACTGAGGCCATTTGGATGTTCTTATTTGAATTTTTCAGCATCCGACCATTTATTCCTCTTGCACTGTTCAGAGGGAGGTTGGAGAACCCTCCAGGGCTGGTTTCCCTAAAAGTAATCAAGGCAATGTGCTCTAATCAAGAAGACTCCCAGTCCTCTGCTAAACCACTCTCGATGTTTTTTGGTTTCTCTCTGCAGCTTTTCTGGTATTTCCAGGTGTTCTTGAGGTTTTTCTCAAGCAATGAGGATGAGGAATGGATGCTGTGCTGGTGTCCTTAATGCTGTGTAGGGTCCCCACTCCAGGGTGTGTCTGTGGCCTCACCAGGGGGATGTGCTGCCCTGGGAGATGGGGAGGCCTTGGTGGGGTGGTGAGGTTTGTATTTGTGAGGAGGCAAAGTGTTCCCCCCAGTCCCAGCTCTCCAAGTGGAATTTGGCTCCTGAGGTTCATTGAATCCCTGCAATGGCTTAGTTAGAGAGGATGCAGAGGGGTAATTCATCTTTATTTGTCAGCTCTGAGGGCTCTTGAAGGGCAGGAGTGAGCAGGAGGGAAGGAGGAATTGTAAGCTGTGGAAATTCTCACCTGTGACTCCTTCCACACGTTGTGCTCAGGGAGATTTTGGGCAGGGGTGCCAGGAGAGCATCCCTGAACCCACAGGGTGTTGCCAGCCTGGGATTTGGCTGAGCCTGGGAAGTGTTTTACACATCCTGACCAAGGAACATGTACAGGATTTGGAGAGGGTGGGAAGGAGGAGAGTTCTCTGCAGATCTTCGTGGTTATGGTGTGGCTAATTAATTTAAGCACTATAAATTGGCTGGGTGAAGCTCCCTCTGCCCTCAGTTTCGGTGTGGCAGCAGCACCAGCCTCATCCCACACCCCCCAAAGTCAATCCAAGGGCTCCTATTGATTTCCAAAAGGCTGGGATCTTATTTAATGGGAACTTCACTGAAGACAACTCACACATGGGCTGACTAATGTTGTTCTGAGGGGAGCTGCTTCCTGCTGTGCATTTCCAAGTGGGCCTGGTGTGTGATTAATGCTGATTCCGAGGAGAGCTCTCCTTGCACGAGGTCACTGGTGTGTGTGGCAGAGCCCTGCAGCTCCCAGGCTGCCAAAGTCCTCTGGCCACTGCACATCTGCACCCCACCAGTGAGTTAGGTGCTTGCCAGACTGGAATGGCATTTGGGAATGGAAGGCTGATGTTTCTCACATGACTTTGCTCTCCTGTGTCGTGCTCCAGGCTGGGTTTGTGGCTGTGCCTGTGGTTGCCTCGTCCTGCTCTGTCACCTCTCTGCCCCGAGCACTTGGAACCTCCTTCCTCTCTGGCTTTTGGGTTGGAAGGACGTGGATCCCCAGCGTAACCAGTGCAGGGCCAGGGCTCACCTGGTGGGGCACAAAGGCAGGCAGGTTTGCCCCCTGTGGCTGGGGAATGCTGCCTGTCCCCAGGGCTGTGGTGACACAGCCACCACCAGAGCTGCTGGACCTGGTGTGGCACTGGGCTTTATCCATATTTATTAATGCCTTTCAGCTGTCTCCCCCTAAACCCTCCTGCCTTTATTCCCAGCCACACCAGACAGCTCCAGATTTCTCCCAGGAACTCAAATGCCACCTAATTCCCGTCTCCTGCAGGAACTGGAAGTCTCCTCAGAGGATTAAGGAGACTTGCATATAAAGCCTCTAAACTGCTGTCAGAGCTCTGTGTTCTGGGTAGCTCATATCTGACTCTGTTTTATTACAAAATGAGGCCAACAATAAATGTTTTCATTCCCCATGAAGTGGATCCAGATGTGGATGTGGGAAAACTTTGTTTGAAAATTCCCTTTTATTGTGACTTGCAAAATGCAGGGAGCTGTTTACAGCTGACGTGATTTTAAGTACAAACTCCTAAACTTGGGCTAATTCTTGGTAAATATTGATCACATATGGCATTCCTTTGCTTGTGCCTCACAGACATTGTTAAAGATGCATAGGCAAGGATTGTTTTTCCGAGACAGCAGGAGGAATTTGGCTGTAATAATAATAGTTTGAATTCAAATATTAAGCTCTGATTAGAGGCATTTAGGGCTCACAGGGTTTGTGCAACCACATCATGGCATTTATTTTACATTCTCTCGCTGCTCTTTGAAGAGCTCCATTTGGTTAATGGGCTTTGAGTAAAAGGCATGTGGAGTGTTTCCTTGAAGAGGAATATTCAGAAAGTAAAACTGTGGTTTCTTTAGCTCCCTTTTCCCCTTTTCTCTTTGATAGTTCCCTGCCCATGTTAGATTTTACCAGGGCCATACCTGGACAAGCTCACCCCGTGGTGTGGTGAGGATTCAAGCAGCAGGTTTGTTTCTGGCACGTGCTGAGCAAGCAGTGTCTGGTGGTTTGGTTTTAAGGCCCCTGAACTTCCAGTGCAACAAGGTTCTTCTTCACTCCCTTTATGTGCATTCCCAGTTCTTTCCCCTCCAGCCCGGAGCTGGCTGGGAGCTCCTGCAGCAGAGGGAACTGCTGGGGATGAGATGTGAGAGCTGAGAGGCTGAGAGCCCTTTGGGAGGCTGGGACAGTAATTAAAGCTGGCAGTCATTAAGCGTGTCCTGGCTGAGGCAGGAGAAGATCCCTGCACTCAGCAGGGGCTCTTGGCTCTCCCACCTGGTGGGGGACACAGGATGGGACCTGGTGGGAGCTGCTGGTCCTGCCTTGGTGCAGGAGGAGAAAGGCAGGAGCAGAGCTGGGCACAGCCCCTTCAGCTAGCTTTGTCCTGGCTGTTTGCAGTTTCCACCAGGAGTTCTGGTATGGCTGAGCAGCCTGATGGGGCAGGAGGTGCCCCACAAACCTGTGCCAGGGTTCAGGCTCCTCCACCCCCAAATGCTCAGCAGGATCTTCTGCTCTGTCCTTGGTGCTGCCACGAGGGACCTGAGGAGGTTCCAGGAATGGAATGTTCTTCCTGGGAGAAAGAAAGGCAGATTTTTCTGGGCTAAGCAGTCACAAAAGAATGCCAATTGTCATCCTTTTAGTAAAAATTTCTTCGTGTCCTCCCTGCTCTTTGCCTTAAAGTTGAGGAGGTTCAGGTGAGGGTAAAAATCTGCAGAGACCGAGGCAAAGCTGGGTATGGCCCTGGAGAGGAGCAGTGAGAGGGGCTGTGGCTGTGCCAGCCCTGCTCTAAATGGCTCCAGAAATCAAGATCTTTGTTCCAAAGCCCTGTGCAGGTTGCTTGGAGACAGCCCCGAGCCTGCCTTGTGCCTTCCTTCCCTCGCCAGCTCCCCAGAGCAAGGCACGGCAGAGATTCGGGGCCAGGAAAGGAACACAGAGGTCTTTTCCCTCTGAACACACAGGTCGTGCTGGAGGTTGTTCCAAGGTATTTCCCACGTCCTGCTGCTGTTTCCCACCTTTGCTTCCCTCCCAGAAATCTAGGCATCCCTATAAATGAAAGTATTTTAAGATGCTGCACCTCCTTCTCCCTCTGGAGTGTCTCTTGAGCATCAAAATTTGGGTATGTCTCATTCTCTCCAGTGTGATTTTCCTTTAGAGGTAGAAAGATACCAATGCACTGGAAAAAAAAAATAAAAATGATAAAGAAAATTATCCAAGAGCAGCTTCCCAATTAGACCTTTGTTAGAACCATTTGGCATCATTCCTGTGCTCCTGAGCAAGGGGAGGAGGAATCCAGGGCTGGAAAACCAGGTCTAGTGGGAGGTGTCCCTGCCCATGGGTGAGCTCTTGAGGTCCCTTCCAACCCAAACCATTCTGCCTTTGGGAACACCCTGGGGGTAAAAAAGAAAATCAACCCTAACCCTCAGCTCTTGCCTTGAATTTGGTTCAGGGATTGGATTATTTTGGTGTGGAGGGAAAACAGGGTGTGCCAGATAAACCTCTTGGAGTCCACACGGCCTCCCTGGAGGAAGGAGGCTAAAATGGGATTTCTTAATAAAAGCTCATTAACGGAGCCTGTGTGGCTGCCTTAACTATGACAAATATGTATATTTGATGATCACAGGAGAGTGCTCTTCAAATCTAAATAATTCCTTCTGTACAGCTTGCCCATGAAAAAAATTGTCAGATATTTTCAGTCAACAGCAGTTGGCTTTGCCAAGCTCCTCGTCAGCTGTGATGAGCTATTAGGGGAATGTTTATGGACACTGCAAAAATAAACTCCAAAAAGCATCCATCATCTTTATTGCCCCTTTGCAAAGTGAAAGGGGCTATTTTGTTGCTGGAAGAGTTTGTGAAGGGCTGATGGGAACTGGGAAGATGGAGATAATTGAGGGGGTTTAGTGCTTTTGCACACAAGGCATCAGGGTTTGATAGGAAAATGGGAGGGAATTCATCTTCCTGTAGCACTGACAATGCTCTGCAATGGCTCCAAACCTCAGAAGGCAGGAATAATCCAGTGCTTTGAGTTGTTTTGGTTCAATATCGATCGAAAAACCCCACTCCTCCCCAGAAAGCTGAATTTTAGCACCCCTAAGGTCAATGTCCCTCAAAGCTGCTTGCAAAGAAAAGGGGCTTTGTCATTTCTGTGGCCTTTGGGAGGTGCTGGGTTGGCTTCCAGAAGTTCCAAGCCCTGTGCCCCTCACCCTGTGCCCAGGGTAATTTGACCTTGATTTAATCACTTGGTTTATCAGAATTGGCTCCTTCCAAAGGCTGCAGGTTCTGGAAGTGCAGTTGGTCTGGAGTGGAGGACGAGCAGAGGTACCAAAGCCCAGCTCTGCTCCACGTTAACAATCCTTGTCCCCAGGCAGGAGGGAGCTGCTTAAGAAGCCACAGAAATTGAAATGTTACTTTAAAATAATCATTATATTGGAGGCTTGTGCTGCCATCCATTGTGCTTTACCTGATGGGGTAATTACCACGGTTACAGAACATTTTAATTACAACACTGACTCAAACTTCTGCAGCTCCTGAAAGCACCTGACTGCAAAACCTGCATTAGATATGCAAGATACACTTTTTCTCCTCATATTTTCTTTCCTTTTTATCTTGCTGCTAACAGAGACCAATTGCTGCTGTCACATCTCCTGCTTGTTTACGAGTTTTAGGGTTTTTCCAGCATTGTGTGGAACAGAAATATTTTCTTTATAAAGACTTATTAGATTATCAATGGCCTCTCCTTTTATAAAGCTGCTCTTTAAATCTATCTGGGCAGAGACACTGTTTGATACAGGGGTGCTACAAACCGAGAGTGAGAACTGCAAATTTGAGTCATTTAGCAGATTGATGAAGGTTTTCTCAGGGTGAGACTGGAAATAATGCTGGGCTGCACAGGCAGCTTGGAGAACAGCACCATGAACAGCTTTCCAGAGCTGGTGAGGGGCTGAGACAGCAGAGCTTGGACTGGGATGAGACCCCGTGCTCTGCAGGTGGCTCTGGGAGCAGCAGAAATCCAAATGAATCCTGCATGCCCCGGGAAATCCTCCCTGGGAAGGGCTGCAAAGCCTTGTGCTCTCGAGATTTGCTCTGTCAGGTTTTCTTGTTGCTGGGAAATGAAGTGAAATTTGCCATTTTTGGTGACTGCCCTGTTGGCCTCAGCCTGGGATCACTTTTGCTGTGAGGACCTTGCCTTTGCTGCCAGCCTTCACTTCCCCTGTCCCACTCCCCCTTGGCAAACCCATCAGCCCTAAACCACATTTACAGCAGAGCCCAGTCGTGGCTGGGCAGCAAAACCCCCCGTGGGCACAGAGAGAACCCCCAGGATGGTCTCAAACATCAGGTGTGACCCCAGCTCAGGGGCTGCAAAGCCTGGCCCAGGGAGCTCCTGGTGTGCTGTGTTTGTGCTGAATATTTATCCATTGGTATTCAGGAGCCCATGCCTGTTCTGGGAGCACTAACATATACCCACAGGTATTTCCCTTTGATGTTTCCTTCGTCTTCCAGATCAAAATCAACCTTGTGGCCAGAAAACATTCTCTGCAAAAACTCCTTGGTCACTCGTGAGGAACAGTTGGGTTTGTAGTCTGGGTGGTGGGTGAGCTCCTCTCCCTCTCCCTGCTACAACCTGCCCAAGGAGGAGGGCATGGATGCCCTTTGGCATCTGAAAAAGCCATTCTGGGGTCTGAAGCCTGAGGAGATGGTGCTGTTTGCTCACTGGTGTTTGGGCAGGTCCAGAGTGAAGGTGAAGGAGCCCAGGCAGGAGAGCCTGAGGGGTGAGGATGAAGTGAAGGCAGGGAAGGAGTGGGCACTGTTGGCAGGGGATGAGAGGGCAACGAGGTGGGCACATGGATAGAACCACAGGATGGTACCCACAGAGATCATCAGATCTCCCAGGGAACAGGGACAGGAGCAGAGGGAACGGCCTCAGGTGGGACAGGGCAGGGGCAGGGGGGACAGCAGGAGGAATTCCTGCCTGGCAAGGGCGGTCAGGCCTTGGCAGGGGCTGCCCAGGGAGGGTTGGAGTGCCCAGCCCTGGAGGTGCCCAAGGCAGGACTGGCCGTGGCACTCAGAGCTCTGGGCTGGGGGACAAGGTGGGCAGCGGGCACAGGGTGGGCTCCCTGGGCTGGCAGGGCTTTTCCAGCCTCAAGGATTCTTGTTCCCCCCCCCTGCCCCGGGCAGGGGAGCAATGAAGCCTGGGTTGTGCCCTCACATGCAGGCAGAGCAGTTATTCCCTAAAAGCAGGGACACCTCTGGCCACTGTGTTATTATTTAGTTATGACTTGCTATTTATTTCCATGGCAAACAGTTTGGAGAGCAGCTGATACGGGTTCTGCAGTTTAATTTTTCACTGCATGGGGTTGGTGTGTGATGAGAATCTCACCTGATGGGCTGGAAAAGGTGCCCCTGATATTCTGTTCTTCGTTACCTCTCTGGAAGGTTGAAATTGTGCTCAGGAAACTGAAGAACAAAAGTATGCACGACGACTCCATTAACTCCCTGGCAATTTACACTCCAGCTCCTTTCACTACGGAAAATTAGCTCCTTAAAACGTGCTTTAAACCCAGAAGGTTCTCTCCTAAGAAATGAAGGGAAAGGTTGGTGAAAAGGAGTTGTTAAATCCATCACCCCACCATGAAATAAAGGTTCAGTCTCATGCAGTTTGCTATGGGAAATGATTCCATGGCTCCTGGCATTACTAGGGAAGGGGTTGTGTTCAACATCCATAGATATTTAGGGACATGGATACTGGACTTGTTTTCCATGGAAATCAGGTGTAGAATTGAAAGCTGCCCACTTCCATTAAGGGTTATGAGAACTTTGATGGAGAAGCTGCAAATAATTATTTGGATGTGGGTTTCCCATTTCTGTTCTTTGTACCAGCACAAAGGGAAGGGTTTGGGGTTTTTTAAGGGAAAACTTCAGTGCAATCTGCTTCCCTTTCATTCTTTGTGTCCTTGCAGTTCTTGTGGCTGGAAGTTTTAAGGAGTTTTCCATTTCCAAGCATCCACATGGCCTGGGTGCCTGTGGCAATCCCAGAGTTAAAATTAAAGAGGATATTTCTGGGGCACAGGAAAAACTGACTCTCTATTTTAGAGTCTCTATTATTCTAACCTTTTCCCACTGTGAAAATCGCACTTAAAGTTTCATGGGAACATCTTTGCCTTAAACACGAGTCCTCACTTTAGCTTTTACTGGTGGTATTAAAAATATGTGTTGGAACAATAACACTTTGTAGCTGTGTAGTAGCTGCTAAGCAGAAAAATCTGGCTTGGGCTGCTGATGGTTTGCAGACACAGAAATTGTACCACCTGCTGCTGGAAAACATGGAGAGTCCATGAATATTACGGGAAGTGCTGTGGCAGCTGCTGGAAGGGGAGGGCTGGCAGCAGCTGGGAGGTGCTGAGCTCTCCAGGAGACACCACTTGCTAGTCCTGTTCCTTGAGAGAAATAGGCCCCAAATGATGCTAAAAATGCAGCAAATGAATGGAACTGCCTGCTTTCTGTGCACAGGGGCTCGCTGAGCTCACTTTCACCCTGCTGCTGCTGCCAGCACTGGGGCACTGGTGCAGAAAAGTGAGAGGAATCTTTCTCAGAGGTTTCTGCACCTTTGCAGTGTCCACACGGTCTGTTCTTGTTGTGCCAAACAGGAATTCCTGGCATGGTAACCCCTGGCTGCTCCCTTGCCCTCCCCTTTGCTCTGGGAGCTGCTGCTTCTCCCCTGCCCCATCCCTGACCTGCAGCACCTGCCAGGTGAGCTGGCCCTGGGAGCCCTGGGGTGCCTTTTCAGAGGAATCCCTGCTAATTAACACAGGAACTGCCCCCACCTTAATGAGGTAAATCGGTGTTTCTCTGATCCCTGTGCACAGTTTATGGCAATATTAAGCCCTACCGAAAGTGCCTCTTTCCATGAACAAATCGGGATAATTAGCTGGAGATAGTTATTATGCAAATGGAGCCATCTGCACCTTTGAATGGGAGCAGGTTGAGCATAATGCCCACATTTGGGATGCAAAGGGGAAAGCCCTTGGCCTAACCTGCCCAAGGTGTCTGGGCTTGGGGTCAGCCCCAGGAATCAGGTTGGGAATGAGCCCAATGTTCTCCCTGCCCAGGGGATGTGGCTGGGTTGGGTGTCCCTGGTGGTTCTCCCTGCCCAGGGGATGTGGCTGGGTTGGGTGTCCCTGGTGGTTCTCCCTGCCCAGGGGATGTGGCTGGGTTGGGTGTCCCTGGTGGTCCCAGAGGGAGCGATGACAGGGTGGGTGACTGTGGAGAGGAGCTCTGAGGAGCTGTGCTGCTCAGCCCCCCTCCTGCTCTCCCATTCCCACCAGGGATGGGGCACTGCAAGGGTCAGGGCTCCTTCTGTGCCTCAGCTCCTCACTGCCTCCAACTCTGGGGGTTTTGGGGGTTCTCCTGTGTGGCTGCCCTGGTTTTGGGACCCTGGCTGGGCTTTGGCAGAGCTGTTTGTGCTTGGAGCAGTGTTGGGGGCTCGAGGGGGCTCTGAAGTAACTGGTGTGTATTTCAAAGTGTGTCCTTTCCATCCCTGTCCTCTCCCTGCCTTGGAAGGGCTGCTGGAAAAGCCTTGGGAGGACAATCTTTGACCCAAACCTCACTCAGTGACACTGCAGGGATTGGGTAGTTCCTGATCTTCTGAGGTTTGTCCAGAAAAATCCTGGCTATCTGGGCAATATTTAATTGTATTGCTTTTACTTCCATCGTTTAGGTTTCTTCTAAGATGTTTTTTAAACCAAACACAGTGAGAATTGTAAACCCCAGCTCGTGGAGCCCGTGGGGCAGAGCAGGGGGTGGTGCTGGCCAGGCTGGTGGGACCCCCAGGAGGAGAGCCCTGTGCCCTTCCCTGGGGCTTGTTCTCAGACTCAGGGCTTTGGTGCCACAGTTTGGGTCATCTGGGCTCTCTCAGCTTCATCGCTGCTCTGAGTAACCAAGAGCTGACTATTAATTAACGCTGAACACAGTAATTGAGAGCAGCCTGCTTTGCATGGATGGTTCCTGTGAGGGGCCTCAGCTCTGCTCGTGCTGCTGCACAGTTTGTGACTTGCAGAATCCCAGAATCCCAGGCTGGCTGGGCTGGAAGGACCTCTGGAGAACAGCTAATCCAGGGCCCTGCTCAGGCAGCTCACAGGATCACAGCCACGTGGGTTCCAATATTTCCAGGGAAGGAGACCCCACAGCTTCTCTGGGCAGCTGTTCCAGGGCTCTGCCATCCACTGAGTGAGGGATTTTTGCCATATATTCAGCTGGAACTTCTCAAGTTTGTTTGTTGCCCCTTGTCCTGTCCCTGGGCATCACTAGGGGTTTGTCCTGGTCCTCAAGACATTTGTGTGTTGGTCAGATCCCCTCTCAGCTGCCTCTTCTCCAGGGACTCCTGTGTGGTGCTTTGGGGTTTAACTCCCCCACTTTGGCTCCCCAAAGCCCCTCAGAGTGCCCTGGCTCAGGCTCCTGTTTCTCTGAGGAGGACACCCCCAGTTATATTGACATTACGTGCCACGTGCCCTGACTCTCAATATTTTGAAGCTTCTCCACAGACGTGCTGAAATCTCCACCTGAACTTTGGCAAAGTGGTTTATCAGTTAATCTTTTGATTATCCCCCACATTTCCATAACAATAGCACTTAATGACCGGAGATGGTGAAAATTCGAGGTCTAATTTTACCCCTGGAAATAAAGATGCAACTTCTCTGGCGAAATATTTGAAACTTGTTTTAAGCAAAGATGTTGGTGGCGAACAGATGGCCGTGTCCCTGCATCCATATTCATGAGTGCATTGATTTCATTATGCCTTCCCCTAGGAAACTCAGCATTTCAGCTTTTATAAGTCTGCCTGGCCATCAAATTGAGCAGTCAGGAGCCCTCTGTCACAGCTCCGTTGCTGGAGAAATTGGGGAAAGTATGTGAGAGGCTTTAGCACTTTTGTCTTGACTTTTCTCACCGAAACACCTGTTGTTGTGGGGTGGAAAACCCAGATTTCCATCAGGTATAACATATGCTGGCTTTGGCTGGATAAAGTGCCGTGTTCATTTGAACTGAACTGCTTTAATTTTGTGACCTCCTTGGGCTGTTTAATAACTTTTTGAGGGTTCAGACCCGTGGGCAGGAGCTGCTGGTGGGACCCAGAGCGGCCAGACCCTCCCTGGGGAAATCAGCCCTGGGATTCTCTGCCTGATGTATCAATTGGCCAGATAAATCTTCCAAAGCAGCGCTCACTCGGCTCACAAAGGGAAATAAACCATACAGACAGCACTGCAAATCCACTTTGAGGGCTCTTCTCACAAAGGCAAACGTCCTGCTAAGCACAAGTGAAAGCTGAAGATGTTTGGTGGAGTTTTTTTTTTTAACCAATTTAGGCTTCTGTGCAGAATTTTTGATTTTTAAAAGCTTTGTCCAAAGAGAACAATTTTTTTCTCTCTATTTTGTCCCAGGAATATCTAATTCCATAAATGAGGATGTGCACTGCTGGCTCTAAGTACTGACACGTGGCTTTTGCTCCAATATTTGTGCCTCCCTACCCAAGTTTCCCTTGGACTGCAGGGCATCCCCTGGGGGGCTGAGCCACCTTCCCAAGGGTGTCCTGGGTGTCCAGGGATGGGAGTCCATCCTGGCTGGGTTTGGGGCTGGGGACACTCTGGGTGGGAGCAGCAGGACCTTTGGGACTGATTGATGGCAGCCCCTGGTCTCCCAGCCCTTCATTCAGGACCTACCTCTTTCTTTAAGGCAAGTTTAGCAGCTGGTCCTTTGATTTGCAAAACAAGGTTTAGTTCTAAAGAATAGGCCAAGACTGAGGGGATTCTGTAGGTTTGGGACTTGGGATTGCTTTTATCTTCCTCTTTTTGTCACTTTGCTCCTTTCTTTGGGGCTCTTCAAAGGCGGGGCTGCTTCTACTGCTGTACTCGGGCTCCAAAGAGCCTGAAATGGCCATTTCAATTCAGAGCTTTTGCAAAGCTTCAAGGCAGAACAGTTTTTAAGACGTTTCCTCCCCGGCCATAATCGATGAGCAGTGGGGGAACCCAGCAAGGCTCTTTGGGGGGCGTTTGGGGCAGCCAAGTGCAATTACAGCGGCGTGACCTGATGGTTTCAGCTGCCAAGTGAGCACAGACAATGTCTGACCACGACAGCAGAGCCTCCAGTTTGCTTTTCTGGAAGTAAAAAATAGGGTTAATAATCTCCTGTTTGGTTTCTGTGATCAAGAGTGCAGTTTAATTAATCAAATGAGCACAACCACCATTTTTTTGCATTTCGGAACTGTCAGTTTAGCGTTCGGCCCCCAAAGGGTACTCGAAGGATCATTTAATTTTAAAATGATTGTAGCTTGAAATAACTTGAAAGGCACCAATATATTTAATCAAGGGAGGTAACTGAGAAATAAATCATTCATGCATATAAATAGCAGGGCTCCCACAAGTGTGGGAAAAGCCAACAGGGGAAATATTTAGGGCTGGGCTGTTCCCTCTGGCCCCTTTCTGCCCCTGTCAGTGGAGCTCAAAGGCCCCAGAGGTTTTGTCAGAGGCCAAAATCAGGCTGTTTCTGGCTCACTGTGTCACAGTGTGCTGCAGCTGTCCGGGGTTTGGGGGTGTTTTAGGGTGTCCTGCTGGGGGGAGTTCAGTGCCCCTCCAAGGGCCAGGGTGCCTGGACAGCCTTAATTCCCCCTCTCCCTGCTCAGGGAATGAGAACTGAGGAGGAGGAAGGAGCTGTGTGTGACCCCACAGTTATAGGGTCTCTGCTGAGCCCCCATGGAGGAGTTATTTGGGTTTGGGGGTTTGAGTTTACCTGACCTGGCTATGTGAGTGCCTTTGCTGGGGCTGGGTGGTTTTATAGGGCTTGGAAAAGCTCAGCTTAGCAAGTGGAACAGCAGGAGTGGGATGGATTGTGCCCTGGGGGATTGGGGCTGGGAGCAGGGGCTGGTGGAGCTGCTGTGGGAGCCCCAGGGATGGGCATCACCCCCTAAGGGTGGCATCACCCCAATGATGGGATCACCCCCTAAGGATGGGCATCACCCCAGCAATGACACCCCCCAACGATGGGATCACCCCCCAATGATGGGATTGTCCAATATCCTGAAGGTCAAGTTGCTAATTAATCAGTTTTCTTAAAAACTGCCTTTTCCAGGTTATCTTTCCTCTTTGAATGAAGTTAACTTAATTCAAAGATTTTTTTTCGAAGTGGTTTAATGAAAAATTAATTTCTAGGAAAAAAAAAAAGAAAAAAGAGATGGCAGGTCATAAATATAAGATAGTTGCCATCTGTTCGTGCCCATGACTCAGGGCTGTGTGCATGCACCTGGTGGAAGATGAATAACCTGAAAATCGGGCCAGAAGAGCTTTTTAGCATGCTGGGACCAGGCAGGAGCCGGATCAAGGTCGTTTAGGATTCCCATAAAATATCACCTTGTTAGAAATGACATTTTAGTGGTGTAAGCACCTCCCTGGGAGCATTGATGTAAAGGGTAGGGCTGAGGGGAACCTCCAGTGGCCTGAAACACCTACCCATGGAAAGCACTGGAAATGAGGGGGTTTGGGGGTTTGTTGGTGCTGGAATTTGGATTTAATGTGTTGGAGCTGCCCCAGCCCTGGAATTGTCCAGGTTGGACGGGGCTTGGAGCACCCTGGGACAGGGGAAGGTGTCCCTGCCCATGGCAAGGGTGGCACTGGGTGGGCTTTGAGGTCCTTCCAACCCAAAGGATTCTGTGATTCCATGATAATAACAAGGGGAATTGTGTGGGGAAAGGTTAAAGACATTCCAAACAGGGACAGGTAATACAGGCTGAGGGTCCCAGGGTTTCAGCTTCCTCTTTGGGGCACTCTGCAATATCTCTGTTCTCATCCATGGCTTATCCACCTTTAGGGGGAAGGTGCTCTTCTCTATTCTCTTCTTTTTAAATACACAGAAGTTGTTTTAATGAGAAGGTGATTTCATGGGTGGAAATGAAGTAATGCCATAAAAGAGCTGAAGGAGCTTGTTTCCTGCACATCCAGCTCATGACTTAAAGCAGCATCCCCAAAGGGGGGATGTTCTGTGACAGCCCAAGGCTGTGGATGCCCTTTCACCTGGGCTGGGGGAGCACCCCTTGCCTGGGATCTCCAGCCCAGAATCCTTTTTCCTTGCTTCAAATAAGGCCAAGGCAAAGCTGTCTGACAAACCCCTGCTAGACTTTCCCCTGTGTGTGAGAGCAGCGTGGCAGGTCCTGTGCTGTGTCCCTCCCAAGTGTGGGAAGATGTTATTCTCACTGGCAGATTGTGTGTGGGAGAGTGGGGAAGAAACCAGCCACCAAGCTGAAATGGCATTTCAAGTTAAGGAACCTTCCAAAGGCAGCTTTGATGGAACAGATGTGGGGTAAATAATTTAAATTCGCCGCATCCTTTAACACAGAAATGGCAAAAATCTGGAAGTACCGTCAGTTTGCTGAAGGTCTGGAGGAAAGATGCTTTGGGGTGACTTTGGTTTGGGGGATCAGGGAACACCCAGAGCTGGGAGGGACCCACAAGGATCAGCAAGTCCAGTGACAAGAGAAGTGGTGCTGGCTGAAAAGCAGTGATGGATGTGTGGAAAAAAAGTCTGCTTTAGACATTTTAGGGGGTTTTAATTTATTTTTATTAGTTTTCCACTCTCATTTCTCTCTCTGGAGACAAACAGAAAAAGCACAGGGATGGCAATGACCTTTTCCATGATGGGGAGGGGAATTTAAAGAAGTTTTATCCATGTTTGTTAATTTTTGGGATGCTGGTGGCCTCTCCAGCCTCCCCACAGCCCAGCCCAGCCAACCGGGACCTGAAACAGTCTGCTCAGTAAACTTTTCAGAGAGGAAAGCTTTTAGAGAGACACTCTGAAGAGTTTCTCCATGGAAAATAAGAAAGGGTGAGCACGTTGCTGGTGGCTTTATTCCTGCTCAGCTCTGTCCCAGCAAAAAGAAAGCAGCTTTTGGCATCGTATCCCCTCATTTACAGGGCAATAAAATCCCAGGGAAAAGCAGCAGTGCTTCATAAAAGTACAAACAAAGCAAATGCCTCTCTGGGGATGTTTCCAACCATCAGAGATGATTTGGAAGGTGCTCAGCAGAAGCGCAGGGTGGTGGTAAAACAAAAATCAATGGAAATGAAATGAGTTAATAGGGGGGGAAGTTTTTCCCTCCAGGCACTGCTAAAGGGTTTCAGGGCAGGATTTTCTGAGGAAACTTTGCATCTGACGCTGCTGATGGTTTTAATCTTGATATTAATTTACAATCTTTTAATCTTCTGTCTCATCTTTATTTCTTCTTCTGCATCCTGGTCTCCCTTCCTCCTGGGCTGCTCTGAAACATCACTGCCAGCAGTTCTGTTCCTGGAGAGTCCTTCCCCAGCCCAGCCCTGGGCTTTGGCAGGAGCTTCACAAGAGCCAGAGCTGTTGATGGAGGTGTCAATCCTTCTCAGTGGGTCCTGAGCACCTCTGGAGGTGTGATGCTGTGTGTGAGTGCAGAGGGAATGGTGGATCCCACAGTGATCCCTTCCCAGCCACGCTCTAAGCTGTGTTCGCCCAGCTGGGCAGCTTTCTGCTGTGTGGGGAAATCCTGCTGGGCATGGGGGAACATCTGAATTCAGTCTGAGTTCTCGTCTCGGTGTCCACAGAGCAGTGGGATAACCTCGTGTCCCTGCGAGCTGCTCTCCATGGTCCTGGTGCCCCCAGGAATGGCAGGGCAGGGAAGGGCTGGTTCTCCTGGAGGCTGAGGCTGGAGTGGCCCACACTGGCTGTGGCATGTGAGTCACTCCCTTCCCATGTCCCGGGGTCACTCCCTTTCCCCTCTAAATCAAGTTTCTCAGCAGTCTTTAATCCCCAGTGGTCCCAGTTTTATCTCGGTGTCATGTTCTCCTGCAGACCCCAGTCCTGAGCCACCCCCACACAGGGCTGTGTGCCTGGAAAAGGGATCTAACCCTGCAGACCCCTTCCCTGTCCCTCCAGCCGGGGTCAGAACCCACCTGGCCCCCAGCCCTGGAGCCTGCCTGGGGCTGAGATCACAGTCCTGCTTTCCTGCTCTCCTCCTGCTGCCTCCTGCCCCAGAGCCTGCTGTCCCATTGCCTGTTCCCAGGGGCTGAGGCTGCTGCCCCCAAGGGGGTTCCCTTTAGTTTGGGGTCTCCTTGAGGCAGGCAGCAAGAACAGCTGGCTCTGCACTTGATCCAGTGGCAGAAAGGCTCTCCTCCCTGCCCTTGTGGCTGTCACCTCTGAGCCAGGGATGCTGTTGGTCCATGTGGATCATCCTCGGGGCCTTTCCTTGCAGCCCCTGCAGCTCCTGCTGTGGGAACCTTGCTCGGTGTTCCCTCCACTTGCAGGGCTGATGGAAAGCCCTCCTGGCTCCCTTCCCACATTGCTAAAAGGAGAGGACTCGCTTTAAAATGCAAACCAGCACACTTCCCCCAGCCCACCAGAACATTCAGCTGTCCTGGCCCACGGGAAATAATTGCAGGCTTTCTCCACTCGCCCATCTCCCTTTTGTTCTGCTGAATAGCACCTGGGACTTCTTCATTATTGGGACATTCTTTCTTAGTGTACAATTAATAACACCTTTTGCACTATCCTCTGCAAAGCATTTGCTGTAATGAGGGAGCCAGGCTTGCTCTGAAATAACAACTGTGGCAGTCACAGAGTTCCAGGTGAGTTGTCTCTAGGGCACATTGTGCTGGCAGGGCGGGCTGTGCATCAGGCAGGAGGAGGAGGACATGGTCCTTACTTGCTGTCACCTTCCCCTGTACTGGAGGGGCACAGTGTGTTTGTGCTCAGAAACCTGCCCTGCTGTCTTTGGGCTGACAGAGCACTGACATTTCCTCTGGGCTGGGGTTGATGCAGCATGTCCCATAATTCCCCTTCCCTGAGCCCACTGTGGTGCAAAACAGCATTCAGAGGGATTGTGAGTTCCCTTTTCCCTATGGGTGCCTGGAGAGCATGTACAGCCTTTATAGTAAGCTTTAAATCTAAATAAAAAGTTAAGTATATAGCACTCTAAGTCTTCCAAGCAGTTTAATAGATTTATTTAATCACCCTTTATGAGCCAGGCCAGCAGTTACAGCCTGCTGGTACCGAGGGGCGATGATGGAGCAGCACGGGGGGACTTGCTTGGTCAGGAGGAATGGCAGTGGGGGATCTCCTCTGGGTTTGGTGCAGATGTGTGCCACCCTGGTTTGGTGCAGATGTGTGCCACCCTGGGCTCAGTGCAGATGTGTGCCACCCTGGTTTGGTGCAGATGTGTGCCACCCTGGGCTCAGTGCAGATGTGTGCCCCCCCTGGGTTTCGTGCAGATGTGTGCCACCCCTGGGCTCAGTGCAGATGTGTGCCCCCCCTGGGTTTCGTGCAGATGTGTGCCACCCCTGGGCTCAGTGCAGATGTGTGCCCCCCCTGGGTTTCGTGCAGATGTGTGCCACCCCTGGGCTCAGTGCAGATGTGTGCCCCCCCTGGGTTTCGTGCAGATGTGTGCCACCCCTGGGCTCAGTGCAGATGTGTGCCCCCCCTGGGTTTCGTGCAGATGTGTGCCACCCCTGGGCTCAGTGCAGATGTGTGCCCCCCCTGGGTTTCGTGCAGATGTGTGCCACCCCTGGGCTCAGTGCAGATGTGTGCCCCCCCTGGGTTTCGTGCAGATGTGTGCCACCCCTGGGCTCAGTGCAGATGTGTGCCCCCCCTGGGTTTCGTGCAGATGTGTGCCACCCCTGGGCTCAGTGCAGATGTGTGCCCCCCCTGGGTTTCGTGCAGATGTGTGCCACCCCTGGGCTCAGTGCAGATGTGTGCCCCCCCTGGGTTTCGTGCAGATGTGTGCCACCCCTGGGCTCAGTGCAGATGTGTGCCCCCCCTGGGTTTCGTGCAGATGTGTGCCACCCCTGGGCTCAGTGCAGATGTGTGCCCCCCCTGGGTTTCGTGCAGATGTGTGCCACCCCTGGGCTCAGTGCAGATGTGTGCC
>WBMV01006193.1:0-52785 GCA_013396655.1 Campylorhamphus procurvoides | reverse complement strand
GGCTCAGTGCAGATGGGTGCCCCCCCTGGCTCTGGTGCAGATGTGTGCCCCCCCTGGCTCAGGCAGATGTGTGCCACCCCTGGCCTGGTGCAGATGTGTGCCACCCCTGGCTCAGGCAGAAGGGGAATGCAGCCCCACTCCAATGCTGGGGGAGAACTGGCATCACAAGCCCGTGGTGTTTTCCCCATGGCTCGTGGTTTGCCAGCTCTGCCAGGCTGGATCAGCTGCTGATTTATCACCCACTCGGGATTGTCCCACCCTGAGTATTTCCCACCTGGCTCCCCCAAAGCCACTGCAGCCCTGCAAACCGACGAGGGTGGTACCTGCACGGGGTTATTTAATCACCTCGTAAAAAAGTGGAAACAGATACTTAATGAATCCAAGTGCACTCCGATTAAATGATCAGAAATTCCTAGTTAATCACCCGAAAGGAAACTAATTAAATTACCGTTCAGCTTTTATGGGGGCCTTGGGAGGGTGAGCTGAAATAAGTCCCTTCAATCACTCCTTTCATTAGAAGGGACAGGCATATTCAAGGTTAGTGAAGATAAATGGGATGTTCTTTGCTTGCTCTTGAAATTGTAGTATTTAAATAGCATTTAATGCTTCATCACCTAATGCCAAACCTGAGGTAGGTGTGAGCAGAAGCAGAGGAAGCTTAGCAGGGGGAAGGGGGAAAGTGTGGAATATGCAAATGGAGATTCAAAAGGGTTTAGTTTAATTATTATTTAAATTTCTAATTGGATTTTGCCTTCAGGAGTGAGGTAGATAAGTGATCCTGGAAGGGGATGAGGGCCTGTGGGGTGGCTGCAGGTGGGGTGTGGTGTCCTGCTGACTCCAGGGGCATCCAACCCTTTCCAGAGCCAAAGGGAGGGAATGGCCATGGTGTGTTTTGCCAAAAATACAGGATATTAGTAGCAAAAGAGCAAATACCTGTTCCTTAGGAGCCACCAGTGTGGCTTTGTGGGGCTGGAGCCTCAGCAGGTTCTCCTCCAGCAGGTCCCTCTGCCTTTGGCTTTGTCCTTGGCTGCAGCCCAGGAGGGGCTCCTGGAGGGAAGGGGAATCTCCCAGCCCTTCAAAGCCAGGGGTAAAACACTCCAGGAACACAAGACTGCTCCCCCAGGGAGCAAAGAGCAGGGAATCTTCCCCTAAGCATGACTCTTCATATTTTGGTGTTCTTTTTGAGGGTTTTTTCTTTTTAAAGGCAAACCTTTGCAGGCTCACAAAGGTAACAAAAGATGCAGGGCTATCCCTTCAGCTCCCTGAAAAGGAGGATTTTCAGCAGAAAGTGAAATCAGTGAAATCCTTTCACTTTCTGGCTTAGCTTTTTAACAACCATACCCGAAGTTTGTGACACCCAGAACTCGCTTGAAAAGTTCAGCAAAGAAAACCCAGCTGCAGGCCTTCAAAGCAGGTCACAGTCAAGCCAAAGTAATCTGACTATAAAATCTGGGGGCTTTTCATTCCCACTGAGGTTTTCCCACTGATGGAGATAGTGGAGAGACAGAAGGTCATTTAGACTGCTCGTTAAATGGGTGCAGTTTTACTTACAAGAATAATAAATAGCCTTTTGTGGGGAACGATCGACTGTGACAATATTTGCCATCTGAAGCCCACAGAGCCTTGAAGTGTTGCTGATTTTGTTTTCTATTAATATGGGTAATTATGTTTACTCTGCCACTTGGGATCGTATCATCATCGAAATAATTAGTGCATTTCCAGATACTTTGATAGATCTCAAAATTTCCTCTAAAAGCCTCAGAATACAAACACTGCAGACAAGAAAGGCGCTTAATTATATTAGTTTTCAATTTAAATATTTTTAGATGGGTATCAGCGTCGGGAGGGGGTGGCACATGGGTTGGAAGCAGAGCTGAATATTCCTTGCTGAATTAGAGGGGAAAACACTGGCTCGTGTTCTTCAGGCAGGGCTAAAAGCCCTGGAGGGAAGCTCTGGGTTGGGAGTGTCAGCTGGATCCTCCCTCCCCTCCAGCCTGTCCCTTCCCAAGGGTTTAGGGCCATGGAATGACACCAGGTGCTCCTCCAGGAGCCTTTTGGGGGGGTCTGTGGGGTGGGAACATCCAGGAGCTGCATCTGGGCTCTCCTGGGCAGACAATTCCTTTTGCCTGCCTGGGAGGAGTTTTGGGCGTTTTTTCCACCTGTTTCTTTGCTTTGTAACCAGACCAGAGTAATTCCCAAAGAGTTTGGGTGAAGCCATCGTTGTGGTGACTGAGAACTGCAGGTATTTGGGGGGATGAGGGATTATCCATGCTAATCCATTAAACAGACTTCCCCCACGCTTCTTGCACTGGATAAAACTCTTTTTGGAGGCATTTTCAAACCCCTGGTTATAGAGCAGGGTCCGTGCAGCTCTTGTTTTAATGATGTGGTTTGTGGTGCTGTGGTTTCCATCCATCCTCAGCGGGGATGAGCAGGGAGCAATTAGCAGTGAGTGAGCTCAGCAGTTTGTGGGAGCAGAGCCTCCTGCCCCCTGGGATTCGCTGTCCTTGCTTCAGCAGATCCCTCTGAGTCCTGCCAAGGACACACTGGGGGTGAGCAGAGCAGCCAGTTGTTCCCCCAGCTGTTCCCCCAACCCCTGGGCAGGTTTGTGCCCAATGGATGTCCCCTCGGGTGTCCCCTGGGCCTGGCAGGACCTGCAGGGGATGGGTGGCACCAGTGGGCATGGGCAGACCCTCCCTGGGGTAGGACATGGGTGGGAAGCTCCATGAACTCTTGCAGGGTCCCAGGCACTGCACTGAGCTGCCTTCTGTACCCATAGTCTGGGAATCCATAGCATAATCCATACCATAATCCATGTCATTAAGGCTGGGAAAGAGCTCCAGGGTCATCGAGTCCAGCCTGTGACTGGTCCCCACCTCATCAGCTGGACCATGTTGTGAAGTGCCACCTCTACCTGTGATGATGGTGGTTCCACCAGTGCCCTGGGCAGCCTGTCCTGAGGCTTCACCCCCTCTCTGTGCCAGTTTGGTGTGTTCCTCATTTCACAGCAGCACCTGCTCCTTGTGGCACTTCACAGAGGCCCAAAAATGATGATTTCTGTGTTCCTGGTACTGTGGAGCTGCCAGCAAGAATGTGCTGAGACAGGTTTCAAAAAAGAACTTGGATCTTCATCTGATGGGGTTCCCCTAATGGAAAAGAAGGAACAAGCACTAATCCCCTGGAACAAACCCAAAGGGGGGGCAGCAGCAGAGCCACATCCCTGCAGGCCCTAAAGGAGGCTGCTTAAAAGGAGCCCTCCCAAGGAAACGATGCTGTGAAGGAGGGATGTTCATCATTTGTGTTCCAGGGCTCAAAGGTTTTAGGAAAAAATAACCCTGTGAAAATAAGGCATTAGAAGGTGGTCAGTAGATGCTTTTTGCTGAGCTGTGGTGCCATGTTCAGTTATATTGTTAATTGTACAAATGTAGGTGAGAACATTTGCATGTTTTATGCAAATCTACTCTGCCCTTGCTTTGTCCTCCTGCTCTGCAAGAGGCCAAAAAACAAATAAGAGACTGGAAAAAAGAATTGAGAAAATAGATTCAAGCTTCCCTACATAAATTGCAATAGCAAGACATTTTGAAGAACTAGAAATATTCCTCTTTAAAACTTGGGGACTGGAGGTAGCCTGGGAACACACATTTTGGGCACAAACACCTCTGGTTTCCCCCAGGCATGGGGAAGCTCTGAGCAGTGAAGGGATGCAGGATGCTTTTGGAGAGGCAGCTTTTTCCCTTGGCTTGCTGCTTCCAGCCAGGAATAAGAAAAACAGATGATCTTAAACAGTTATGTGCTAGAAGTGCCTCGTTTGATTTTATTTCCCATTCAGAGAAATGACTTGCAGGGGAGTAGAAGTGTTGAGGAGTGCAATCGTGGTGGCCAGAGGCAGCTGCAGTGGGAGCCCCAAGGCTCCCGGGGGTGCTGTGCTGCTGTCACTGCTGCAGGGCAACGAGCACAGGGAAATCCCAGCTGAATCCCAGCCCAAATCCTCTCCCCTGCCGTGGGAAGGACACTGGGAGGGGTGCTGTGCTGGCTGGGTCTGCAGCTGGGCCCTGGGGGGGCAAGAGGGAGGGGTTATATATGGCAGAAACGGTGTGCAGTGGGGTCTGTGACCCTTTCTCAGAGGGTTGAGAAGGAAATCCTGGTTTGAGTGACCTGGAATTGATCACTAAGAGGAGCCTTAAACGAGGGCTGCCCCAGTGATGACCTGGAGAGGTTGGTCCTGTCTGCCCTGGGATGGGTCTGTGAACTGTGGCAGAGCCCAGGGACTGAGGAGATGCTGGGACAGCAAGTTGTGCTAATTCTAATTTCCATTCAAAGGGCCCTCCTAGAAGAAACCTTTATATTCAGCCACCTGGGCACTTGAATCCTCTTCCTTAAACAAATCCCACAGTTCTTGCTTTAATAACTGGGTTGTAATTTACAGCAAACTTTCACCTTTTCCAGCATTAAGGTAAGTGGGAAAAAGCCTTTCCTTTGCACATACACCATTACAGTGCCCACAGAGCTGGGGCAATGGGGCTGGTTTGTGCTTAGGTCATGTTTCAAAAAAGGCTTTTTATGCAGGTTTGGGTTCTGCCTTTTGTCACCCAGCAGGAGCTATTTTTGTGCCACTGAAATTTCCTCCAGCATGGAACACTTTGGGATAAGGAGAGCTTTGCAATGCCATCTGTGTGTGAAAGGCACTTAAATACAAGTGCCTTGTCAGGCAGGGCCCGGCTCCTGGGGCTGCACAAGTGTCACCTCCCTGGCAGGTGGCACAAGCTGCCCTGGCCCCATCTCTGCCCCTTTCCTTGGCATCCTGATGGGCTCTCCAGGCTGTCCCTGTGCCATGGGAACAGCAGCAGCTTTGGGGAACAGGGGAATCCCTGCCATGACAGGGCTAAGGCAGCTTCCCAAAGGCAAGAGCTCGTTCCTTTATGGTTTAATGCCCTTGACGTGGCTCTGATGGCTTGGGTGAGTGAATGCCTTCCAGAGCTGATGTCTGGGGAGCTGCAGCAAAGCAGGATGGAGCTAAGGGGTTATTATTCATAAATGTCACCTTGTCAGGAGCAGCTCAGGTCGAGGTGGCTGACGAGGGGTTGCATGACCTGGGCTCTGCAGCATCACCGTGTTTGGGAGCACTGATTTCCCCCAGCGTGGAGCAGCTTCTCCCACCCTTTCCCTCCCTCTGCTGCCCCACTCAGGGGGCCAAGGGCCAAAATCCCAGCCTGGCCTCCCCTCACTCTTTGGAGAGGCTGCAGAGAGCACAGGGAGTGCAAATCCTGTCCCCTTCCCTTGCCCTGAGCAAGGACCCCTCTCCAGCCCTGCTGAGGAGAGACACACTTGAAATATCAAAGTCATTACATTAATTAGCTAATGCCTAAAAAGTGCCTTGAAGAGGAAGAGCACTAAATAAATAGGCAGCAGTGATAATATTATTTTTAATAAATAGGAGAGCACATCCCATAAGGAAGGCTGGCATGATGAGTGCCTTTCACTGTGTAACATTAACAACAGAATTAGGAGTCTTTCTCGTGACAAAAGCCTTTCTCTCGATTTCAGGATCAGTCTTTAGGCACTGTAAAGGGGTCAGGCTTTTATTTTCCTCAAAAATAGGTTAAATCTCGAGCCTTTTTCTATTTGGGATTTCAGGAAGGGGAAGGAGCATGACAATGGTGTGCACCAGGAGCTTTTCTGTGGAACCTCTGTGGTCCTGCATGAGATTCTGATCTGCTCCCTTGGAAGGAGATGCAGAGGGGGATAAAGAACTCTGGATCACAGTGATAAACTCCTGGAGTGAGGGCCAGGCACAGCAGAGAGAAAAGCACTGAGGTTATGTAAGTACATCATTGTAATTGGGAAGCAAGATGTCCTCACATTTTTTGGGAACTGTCCTGGATTGTGAGAGAACACAAACCCCAGGGCTTGCCATCCTCTCCCTGTGGAGACTGGATTGTCCCATGGAGGCAGCCAGGCTGAAAGGAGCCTCTGGATTTCATCTCTCAGCCTCCAGCACTGGGCTCTGAGTGGGGCTGCTCTCCCTTCCTGCCCATCTCTGCCCTCTCTGCATGTCTGGGGGAGCACCTGGAGGCAGGAGGGAGCTCAGTCCCTGGAGAGACCCCCTGGAGCTGAAGACCTCCCAAAAAGCAGTTCTGGTGGTGCTCAGTGGCCTCGGAAGGGCGACGGGGGAAGGAGGAGCTGCCCATCCTGCCCAAAGCATGGAGGGAATCACAGCCTGGGCTGGCTCATGGAAACATCCCTTTGGGATTTGGCCTTTTCCTGGCACTGGAAGTGGAGCCTGCTCTGTAGTGAGCTCATGGAATTGTCCTGTCCAGTGAGAAGTGTTGGGAGAAGATCACTGTGTGTGTTTGGAAATGAGGCAGCAGGCAAGGAGAGGGTTTGTGTTTGATTTTAATCACTGCAATGATTTCCCCGTGGCAGCTGTCAAGAAAACCTGTGTTTTCTTGCTTAATATATTCTGCAAAATGTTAGGATTTTTTTTTCTGGTTGTTATTTTCTCTCTCTTTTCTTGTTTTCTCTTCATTCCATTTGCTCTAAACCATCAAGAAATAATCTGCTTTTCAAACAATGACTTGAAATTTTGAAGAGATATTTTAAGGACAGAGATGTTGATGACTTTGTGTGAGGATGAGGAGGGTGGGAGGGTCTCACAATCCCTTCTCCAGACACAGGCACGGTTTGATGTTGGTCTCTTTGAGCACCTGACTGGCCCACCAAGTATCCATCAGGTGATGGTTCTTATTGTAGAATGGTTTGGGTTGGAAGGGACCTCAAAGCCCACCCAGTGCCACCCCTGCCATGGCAGGGACACCTCCCACCAGCCCAGGGTGCTCCAAACCCCGTCCAGCCTGGCCTTGGACACTGCCAGGGCTGGGGCAGCCTCATCTTCTCTTTGTTCCTGCCCTCTGGGGCTGTTTCTGAAGGTCCCTACAGGAGGAGCAGTCCCACAGAAGGTGCAGAGGACACCTTGGGAGGACCCTGAGCAGCTCCCTGCTCCGTTTGCCATCACTCCCTTCCAGAGCCACAGCTCTGGCTGTCCTGAGGGACCCACTCAGTGACACAACCTGTCCCAGGCGGCCCCAAACCCTCCAGCTGTTCCAAACAAGGCTGACTGTGCCCCATAAATCCCATAAGGTGACCCAGGAGTGCTCATTAGGATTTATCTGAGCTGCACTTACTGTCACTTAACAGCCTAAACAAGGAGAGCTGGTTCTTGGAGCAGGGACAGTAAATGAGAGTTATGGGGAACACAAATGCCTCATTACACCCAGCCAGGCTCTGCTTCCCCTTTACAGCCACCACTGCAGGAAACACTGCTTTAATTTATGGAGAAGGATGCCCAGGAATCTTCTCTTCCCTATTTACATAAACACGACGGGCAATTAATCTTCTGCAAAGTAACCAGAGTGGGGGTTAAAAGGTGCAGGCTCCTTCCAGAATGCCCGTGGGCACATCCCCATGGGATACCCTTGTTTTCATGATAATCCCTACCTAAACAAGTACAAACAGCAGGAAAATAGACAATTTATTTCCTTTTCCAAGTGTAATTTTATGCTGAATGAGCTTTTCGGTGCAAACTGATGGGAGGATTTTTATTTGCTGAAGGATTGGGGTGAAAGTTGTGGCAGAGGAACAGGAACAGCCAAGGCCCCATGGGGAATAGGATGGATTTTTAGGGCAGTGTTATTTGTCTCATCTCATTTCAAAAAACCCTCTCAGACTAATGTTGCAGCATCAATAAGTGGGACCTGAGTGTGGGGGTTCATTCTGGCTTTGAGTTTTCCTGTGCTCTTGGGGCCCTGTTGTGCCCCCCAGCCCTGGCACCTGCCCTGGCACAGGAGGGGCAGCTGCAGCCTCAGTGGGCAGGGGGCAAAGGCAGAAACCCAGCCAAGGTCCTCTTCAGTCCCCTCAGACAGCCTGATGGTGCTCTGCAGATAATTCATTAATCTGAACAAGTGAGCAAGAATGCAGGTCAGCCAGAGAGGGAGCAAATTAAGGAATATTTCCCTGCTGCAAATATCACAGAGCAGGAGCTGTTGGATAAATTCTTGCAGAAATGGCAGCTTTGGCCAAAACTCTTCTCTCTCAAGCTGTCGCACGAGCAGGAAGGAAATGAAGGTGGTTTTCAGAGCTCACAGCAAGTTTCTGTTGCTGAGCAGGCAGGGAGAGGATTTTTACCTGTACATTGAATAAACCTCACCTTAATGTCCTTGAGCAAGAGCAGAAACAACTCCGAGGTGCTCCACCAACACCTCATATTTGCACAGTGTTTCAAGAAGGAACCAATTCCTGCAACAATTCCAATTTTTCCTGCTGTCCCCTGAAGGTTTGTATTTCTCAGCTCAGCTCTCATCCACATTTCTATCTATTTTATTTTATTGTTGCTGCAAGAGATAAATTTTGGATATTGCTCACACGGAACAGCTGCTGCTATTTTTTGATTCCTTGGACATGGCCCAGTCGTTCTTTGCCCTCTCCAGGACTTTGCAGATCAGGAATTCAATGTGTCTTCCAGGGCACAGCTATTTTTTAAGATGAATTTTCCCATAAAAGGTTTTGGCACTAAAAAGTTGGGAGCTCCTGTCGCCTCTTTGGGTAATCAGAGGGGAAAAATGACACGGGGAGTTTTGTGGTGCCAGTTTTAATGGGGAGTTTTACAACTTGATGCCTTGTTTGCCTGGAGCAGTGGAATCAGCACTTGGAAGGCAAAATAATAGTCAGTCATACTATTTTATCTCAAGAGTTCTCCAGATTGTTAGTATTTTAGAACCTCTTCTGGAATTGGACAGATTTGCTGATTTTATTCTGGACAGTCCCTTGCATTGGTGCCATTGACATGACAATTTCTGGTTATTCCTTCTGGTAACTGAAAAGGTCCAAAAAGTTCCTTTTTCCAGTGTTGTAAAAAGGCATTTCCAACCTGTCCAAGCCCCTTCTGGTGGCAATTCCCCAAACCCTTCACCCCTGCCCTGGTCCAGCCCAGTCAGTGGCAGCTCCTCAATGCACTTTATCAAAGTTTTATGTGATTTATGAAAAAAACCCATTGCAACAGAGCTGAGAAAATGTTAAATTTCTGTCATCGTTACCAATTGGAGAAACCAATCAACAACAAGGAAAAAAAAGCAGAGAAAATATCTGGAAATGCTTTAATTTCCTTGGTTTTCCAGTTGCAGGAGGGACAAAATGAACCTGCACATGGCACTTGGTGCTGGCAATGAGATGTTTGCTGACAAGAGCACGTTCAGCTCTGAATCTTGGAGGGAAGACTCACCAAGTACTCTTGAAATGATAAAACCCCCCAACTTCTTGTGCTTTCCTGGAGTTGTTCTGTGTCCTGAATTAACGCCAATGATTCTTCTGGAAATAATTGCAATTAATTCAGGTGCTCATAATTGCCCTGCTCACACCAGAGCCTGGGCCGTGGCAGGATGAATTACAGGCACAGCTTTCCCCTCCTATTGATTGATTCTTTGCAGTGGACCTTAAAAATCCATTAAGGAAGAAGTTAGATGATGGGAATTAATTCCAAATCCTTTGTTGGTGTGTGCAGCTGAGAAAAGCCTTTTCAAAACCATTAATCATAACTCCAAACAGAGTCACTTTACAATAAACTTTAGAGGGAATTGGAGGACAAAGCCAAGGAAGGGGGTTAAATTCCCTGTCCCAACGTGCACTGAGGGCTTTTCCTGCCTTTATTGTCAATATTGTTCAGTTTACCCTGTCCTGATAAGAAGGTGCTGCTGCTCAGCCCCCTGTGCCAATAAGGAAGGTGTTTGCTATCTCACAGATAAGAGATGTCACCACTTTGGGGGCCTCTGGAGAGTGAAATGAAGAAAACCTGCCCAGTCCTCCCAGGCAACACCATTAATCAGGCAGAACTTTGTTTAGAACAACCCCCCCTTTTGGAATCCTCATCAATTATTAAATGTAATTAATGTTGAATAGTTTGCCCACCCCTGCTCCCACCACCTCAACCTCAGCCACTTGGGTTGGACTCGAGGATCTTCAAGGCCTTTTCCAACCTAAACTTTCCCATGGTACACAGGAATATTTCCCCTCAAATTCTAAATTCTCTCCCAGTGAGGAGAATCAGGACCTGCATTTTCCAGAACTTGAGGAAAAAAAACCCAAAAATGTTTTCCTTGTGGTGTGGACCTTAAAAGTCCTTGCTTTGGAGGACACCCAGCAGTCTTTGAAGGCCCCCACCCCGAGCAGCTCTGCAGGGACAGGGATGGGCCTGCTGAGCCAGGCTTTGTTATTCCTGCAGAGATTTGCTTGCCTTCATTTGCATGGCACTGTCTTTGATTAAAAATTGCCTGTCACAGAAGCACCTCGGTGATTTCTTTTGGAGCACTCATCATTTCTCCTAATGAGAATATATTTTATGCAGGGCTATGTTTTTATTTCTTCTAACTGTTCTCTTTATTTTATTGATTGCTTGCATCTTGGAGCCTTCAATTAGAAAACTGCACGTCCTGCTGTGCTGTAAGTGCTGGTAATTGAGCTGCTCTGCTGCATTTCTGGGGAGCAGGGCTGGCTGGGGAAGGGAGAGGGGGATTCTGTTCTCTGCCAGGATTTTGTGCAGCTGGAAGAAGTTTTGCTCGAGAGAAGGTGAAGTTTCAAGGCTTAGAGGTCTAAGGGCCAGAACTGCCACCCATGGGCAGAGCTGAGAGGGGACATTTTTGCAGGGTTGGGGTGAGCTCTGACTCCTCCTGTTGCTCATTCCTGACAGCAATAAAAGGGCAGGAACCACCTGGGATGAAGCAGAACAATCAGAGGCTGACCCTGCTCATCCCCAGACCCCTGTTCTTCTCTCACTTTCTAATCCTCCTGGTGCACAGATGAGAAGTTCAGGAGTTACACAAAGGCCACCTTCTGTTCACAGGGGTTTTCTGGCCCCAAACGACCTGCCTGGGGTCACTGAGCACCTCCAGGAGTGAGGAATCCCACGGGCTGTTCTGAGCCACATCCAGAGAAAGCACCAGCATGTTCCACATGATGAGTGTTGCATCACCACTGGGCTGGGCCAAGGTAAGGACCCAACATATGGTGAGGGGCAGGAACAGCCCCAGAACATCTCCATGTGTCCTTTGGGGGACATGTGGAGCTTTCAGCCCCCACATGGGGTCAGGAGGCCATGGCCACACCACACTGACATTCCTGAGGGAAGGGAGTGAGGACATTTGTAGGGTGTAAAGAATTTGACAAATGCCACCTTCCTGTCTTTGTGTATTGGCTTTGGCCAGTTTCTCTTATCCCTTTGATACTTAGAACTTCTCCTGGCCAGAATGTCCTCTGGGAGTGAGAGCTGCACATCACAGAATCCCAGAGTGCTTGGGTTGGGAGGGACCTCAAAGCCCACCCTGTCCCACCCCTGCCATGGCAGGGACACCTCCCACCAGCCCAGGGTGCTCCAAGCCCCGTCCAACCTGGCCTGGGACACTCCCAGGGATGCAGGGGCAGCCACAGCAGTATTATAATAAATACTCAGATGAATTTTTAATGCCAGTGCAGGATCTGAAGCAGCAGCCCCTGGCTTTGCTCTCCAAGGTCTGTGGATCCTCGGGGGGTTTCTCAGCACACCCACACTGAGGAGTCATTCAACTCTCTCTCAGGGCTCTGGTTCTGTGCTTGCTGATGGGCATTGACTCCCTCCTTCACTTTGTTCCTCTTTAACTTCCACTCCTAAAAACTGGCCAGACAGTTCCTTATGGCTTGACCTTTCCAAGCTCATCCCAGTGCTCTGACCAGTGTCCCAGAAAACTGTCCCTGCTGAAGCTTTGTTATTTAAAGGGAGCTTTTTATAGACTTGCAGTGTAATCTGCATGGCCCAAAACATTTAAACTGTGCTCTGCGTGGAGCAAATTGCTGCTGTTTGGAGGCTCAGGGAGCTGCTCCCCAGCAGGTCTCTGTGGTCTGTGTTCCCAGCATTGCTCAGCACATCAGGCTCTTCCCTGCATTCCTGCAGGGCACAGCTGGCCAGATGTTCCCAGGGGGAGGGCAGGGGGCACCAGCTGGTGCTGAGGGCACACACGGGGTGAGCTGTGCCCCCCAGCTCAGTGCTAGTGACACCTTAGGAGCTCCTCCCCTGCCTCCTAAACCCAGGCAGCACCTTGCTCAGGGAACTCAGAGCTCTGGCATTTCATGCTTTTTCCTTAAAATGCACCTTTAAAAGCTAAAATGACAGTTTATAGGGTCATAATGCCCCATGACTAAAAAAAACCCCAAAGGTTTTCAGTGTAATTGTCCCCACTAGAATCTAAAATTTCATATAAAAGAGAGAAAAAAAAAGCAGTGGAATCGGGCAAAGCAGCTTGATTATTGACATTCCGAGATGTGTCAGTTTGAAGGCTTTTCAGAGAGGTTTTTTTGGGAGTTCTCCAAGTGCAGTGATACCTTCAGTGTCCACAAACACAAACCAGGAGCAAACAGAGCAAAATGAACCCCTGGCAGGCTTTAACCTCTCAATCCCACCTTTCTTCTGAGAAATATGGCAAACGCAAAGGAAAACGTTTGGAGTGGTATTGGCAAAGTATAAATAATCCCCAGCTAGACAGAGAGCCGAGAGAAATCATTTGCATGATTTTCTGTCAAGTTTTGAAGGTTATTGTGACAAATTGGGAGTGTTCTTTGGACACTTGCATTGATCGGTGGGAGATTTTGGAATGCAGATGGCAGCCTGAATATGGGATGTTATTTCATCTCTCTGCTCTGACAGCTGAAGGGAAATGTGGAAGTCAGAAAAAAGCAGGAGGAATATTTCCAGGGCCAAGTTTCCACCGAGCGGAGCTTGGATTGCTGCTTTGATGGTTTCATTATCTGGCACTCTAGGAGAGAAGTTCATCGTTTCTTCTCATTTCTTCTCTTTTCCATCAATTAAGAGGTGAAATTAGCAGTGAGAGATGATGGGAACTGGGACCCCAGCAGGAAAATCACTGGGTTTCAGGCCTAGCAGGGACTGTTGGTACCACATCTGTTGGGCTGTGTTTTTACTGACTTGGATCTCTCTCTCCAAGTTGTTCACGTGGAATCACTAAGGCTGGAAAAGGGCTCCAAAATCATCCCCAAGTGCCCCCTCTGCTTGTTGTCTGAGCACCTCCAGGGTGGTGCCTCCCACTGGGAGCCTGGGCCAATTCTTAACTCTCTTTTAGTGAGCAAATTCTTCCTGATATCCCCCCTGACCCTCCCTGGCAGGACTTGAGGCTGTTTCCCCTGTCAGTAGGTGCATGAACCAGGACACCCCACATTTCTGATGAAACCCCACAGTCTGCTCTGTAAGTGTTTCTGAACCCAAATTCTGCTTTCCCCTGTGCCTTTGGTGTCTCCATTCTGTGTCTTAGGTCAAAGAGCAGCCCCCCAGTTCCCTGCCCAGGTCCTGCTGGAGGTGCTTCTGAGCAGGACTTTCTTCTCCAGGGTGCAAAGGTGGGAATTGGTGACCCCTCAGAGCAGTCAGGAGGGGCTCTCAGCAGCATCCCCAGGCAGAGGGGACTGGGCTGGCCATGCCAAGGTTTGCCCTGCCAGCCTGGCTTTGCCTTTCCCAGCAGCCAGGAGGGTCAGCACAGCCCCCCCTGCCCATGGGGGTCTCCAGAACCCAGCCAAGCTCCAGCCTCGCCCTCCATCCCACTTGCAGTCCTGCTCTTCTCATCCAAGGGGACTCCAGCTGGATTTATTGTGTTCCCCTTCTCTGCCTGACGCTGGACTGGCTTCCAAACCCCTCTGTGACACTGCAGAGCTGAAGGGTGACAGCTCCTCATCTGCTCTCAGGAGGTCACCTGAGCCATGTGCACAAAGTCCCCCCAGTGCCAGAGTGGGTGACTCTGCCACTCTTTGGCACCTGGGACTAAGGGCTGAGGCTTCACTTTTGTGTTTAATCCATAATGAGGTATTGATCTGGTGACAGGAGCTGCTCCCTGGGTGTTGCCCCTGAAGTTTATATATCTTTATAGGCAACAATCAGGTACAGAATAATCACACCTGCCAAAAAAGCAGAATTGTCTCCAGGAAGGTAACAGGGCTCTCTCTTCCTTGAGATAAGGGACATGGAGGTTTAACTGCAGTAAAATGTAAAATCGACTTGGATTTTTTTTTCTTTGGTGGCTTCTGGAGAACTAAGCACAGATGATATTCAAATGATCTTAAAAATAGGATTATTTCTATAAAAGAATTCCAAAGCAGAACAAAATGAGCTGCCTTCCCTCTGAAGGCTCTGTCTGCAAAGGTCCCCCAAGCTGTGCCAGCCCACGTTGCTGGAGGCTCATGGTGAACTTCAGCTATTTATAACTGGGCAGTTGTAGCTGGACTTGCTGGATGAACCCCTTCAGACTGGGGGATTTTGTGGTTGTCCTTTGGGCTGTGCAGGGACTCACAGGAGGAGCTGGAGGAGGCTGGGAGGGGCTCACACCAATCCCTCTGCTCCTGCAAGGGGCTCTGATGTCACCTTGGGGTTGTCTGTGCCCCACCAAAGGAGCCCCGTGGCTCCAGAAACCAGCCCTGCTTCCCTGCATGTGCCTGCATTGCCCACTGTGTTTCATAGCCCAGAAAAGGCCTGGAAATATCCCAGTGGCTCTTTATTTCTTCCCTTCTGACAAGTCTGTGTGCTGCCTGGGAAGGTCAGGGCTGTTTGACACTGCCAGGATCCCGGTGTTCTGGGAACAACCATCTGTTCAGAGCACGGTGCAAAAGGGCTTTGGGGCTGCCCAAAGTCCCTTCAGCTCATGGATCCAATTAATAAGGGGAAAAAGGCACGGCAGAGTTTTGCCAGGAACAACAAAGGAATTGCCATTTGGAAAGAAATTGCCAGTGTTGGTGCCCGTGGGTTGGGGAGGGATGGCCTGTCTGTGCCCACATGGCCAGGGGGGGACGTGGGGACTGAGCCCTGGGCACCAGGAGGGGCCTGGTGAGGAGCTGCACAGGGCACTGGGGAGGTGCCACGGTGGGCACAGCAACCAAACCAAGACAATAAATAAGCTGTGCCCCCTGCCCACCCAGGCAGGGACTGCTTTGGAGGGTCTTCTCCCTCTCTCTCTGCTGCATGTCAGGAAATTGTGCAAACTTACAGAGAGCCTTTTTTCCATGTCCTTGTTCCTCGCTTTTTTCTCCTGGCAATTTCAATATTTCCTCCTCTCTGTCTTACTCCTTTTTATGATTTTTACCAGCTGCTGCATTCTCAGCTCTCGTTCTGCTCTGCTTCCCTCCAGGCATGAGCCAAAAATACGATCCAGTGACTTCTGTGCTGTTGTATTTTGCTGATTGGCCCCAGAACATGCCATGTTTTGATCATTACCTTTCACAAAGCAAGTTGGAGGGTCCCTTCTCCCAGCTACCAAGTGAGAGTGGCCTTAAGGTGCAGCAGGGGAGGTTTAGCTTGGCTATCAGGGAAGATTTCCTCACTGGGAGGGTGGTCAGGCATTGGCACAGGTGCCCAGGGCAGTGGTGGAGTCACCTGGAGGTGCTCAGGAAACAAGTGAAGGTGGGTCTTAGGGCTGGCATTTATGGTGGGATTGGCAGTGTGGGATTAAGGGTTGGACTCAGTGATCTTGGGGAACTTTCCCAACCCAAATGATTCCAGGATTCTGCTCACAGAGCAGCCAGTGTCTGTTTCCTCCTTGCTATTTGAGGTTTTATTGCTGCTTAATGAAGAATACTTTCCTTAGACTCTGGTGCTGATGAATATCTGTGAGTTCCAGGGGTGCTGTGAGTCCCCAGCCCTGCCGTGCTCATCCTTGGGATGGAAACTCACAACACAGTGAGTAGAAAATCCCAGATAAAACACTGGAGCCTTTGTCCAGTGAGGTTTGGAAGGTCCTGGAAGTGTCCAGGGGCAGGTTGGATGGGGCTTGGAGCACCCTGGTCCAGTGGAAGGTGTCCCTGCCCACTGAGAGATACTGCACATGGAATTACTGACACCACAAAAGAGCTTTCTGGTGTGGAAAGTTTCATTTAAAGTTACAGCTCTGGGTTCAGTCCCAATTTAATATGTGATAACATCTCCAGCTTCTTAAAATTTAATTTGATAGTTTATGAAGGAAATAATTAAAGCATATTGTGGCATCAGTCACTTTTTATTTCCTGGAAAGTCTGGATCTGAAAGTACCATTCACAGAGCAGCCAGGGTTTATATTGGCCTGCAGTTTCATTTGTGCTTATTGACAGAACATCCACTAATCCAAAGTAAATGGGAAGAAAATAATGGAAAAAATAATAAAGGGCAATCTTGACCTTGAGGCGACAGAAAGGGAAAGGTGAGGAAAGTTTGGAAAAGTTGCAGCCCTGTGGGGAAAGAGGATGTTTGTGGTACCCCCAGAGAACTGGTGCTGCCTGTCTTTGGGAGAAAAAGGGACAAACCAAGAGGTGCTTGGCACATCTTATTCCTTTTGTTGCAGTTTTGCTTTGGGAATCCAAACCTAAACCACAGTTCTTTTGACATAGAACTTGTGGTGGCTCTTCCCAGGTTTCCTGCTGTGACCAGGAGAAGTTCAGGGGTCTCACCTGCAGGCCATGGCAACAGTTCTCAGACAGTGTGTTGAGGATTGGATTTGCCCTTGGAATAGTTTTAATCAAACTCTTTTTTTCTGTCACTTCTTGGCCCCTGTACAGTTTTCCGTGGCTGCCTTGACTCAGGGCCACGAGCACGGCTGACAAGCCAGAGACACATTAATCTCCAGCCTCTGCTACAATTACCGCTCCGGATTTGTGTCTCACTCACCGCTTAAGTGGTTTACAAGCAATTACAGCCTAAGCTTTCCCGAGCCTCTTGGAAGGAGCCGCTCCCACCGTGCCCGAGAGAGACGGGATCGATGGGGGGAAGTGCTGAGTCAGCACCCCCTCCTGAAGGGCAGGCTGCGCTGCTAATCCAGCTGTGGGAGGAGGCTGGAGGCTAATCCATCTGTGGGGGGAGGCTGGAGGCTAATCCAGCTGTGGGAAGAGGCTGTTCTGCTAATCCAGCTGTGGGGAGGCTGCTCTGCTAATCCAGCTGTGGGGGGAGGCTGCGCTGCTAATCCAGCTGTGGGGGGAGGCTGTTCTGATAATCCAGCTGTGGGAGGGGGCTGTTCTGATAATCCAGCTGTGGGAGCCCTGCCCAAGGTGAGGTGGGAGGGGAAGGACCATCCAAATTCCCGGTCTGCCAGGCTGATCCCGGCTGCTGACAGGTCTGGTTCTATTCTGGCTGGGCAGGAGGTCTTTAAACCAGGTACAGGGAAGGACAGAGAGATGCTCCAGTCGTTGCAGGGAGATTTGGGGTGTGTTGACAAGGTGCTGCCTGAGTCCCAGTTAATCCCCTCCTCGGGGCTCCCTCATACAGGGTGGATTCTCTGGGAATCTCTGTTAGATCCATGGCCTTTCCCGTGGTGTTACCTCGAGGAGCTGATAATATGAACATGAAATTAAGAATGACCTGAGGCTTCAGTGAAGCAGCTGGGAGTGTGCCAGCAGTCAGAAAGAGACACTGAGGGGTTTGGATACGTGTTTTCCCAACCATTCCTTTTGGATTTCAACAGGTATTTGGGTTATATCCATGAAAATTCACGTGGTGAGGGGTCTCCCATTGTGTCAGGGTTCCTGAAAACCTCCAGGGGATGTTTGCTGAGCTGGGATGCCACGTGGGGCAAGGGCTGAGGGCAGGAGGGGTGCCAGCAGGGGTATTCTGAGCAGATATAAATATAGAATGATGTTTAGAGCAAATCTTTGATAGGAAAGGCTCAGCTTCTTCTGTTCCTTTTGCACCAGTGATGCTCCAAATGTGCAGCATTATACTATTATTCTGCCTTTTCTTCCCAGAAAATTACAACACGCAGCACTAGAAAGGTGAATAATCCAAGTACTGTTGGAAAGACATCTTATTTTTCCTCCTAGCTTGCTTAATTAATTTCTTTTGACTTTTTTTGTACTGTTTGATGAATGTTATTTCAAACTCCTGTCAAAGGGAAGGTGAGGAGGGAAAAATGAGCCACCTACACACGACTTCTAATACAGCTGTATCCCCCTTGAAAAGCAGGGATTTAACAAACTAGCTGTTGGTCCACGTGCCTGACAGAGAGCATTTAGAATTGGCAGGCTCGTTCCTGCTCTCATTATCCTTGTCAGGCCCTTTTGCAAACTGGAATATCCTGTGGGTTAAATAAAACTCCAAGCCAGGCCAGGCTATTTAAAGCTCCCCTTTCAAACCAGCCAAATGGAAATCACTCCTGTTTGGGATGTTGCCTCCCACCCAAAGACCTTTCCTGGTCTTTCAGGTTCCCTTCCCATGGAAGGACAATGTGCAGGGTCTCAGTGAGGGACCAAAGCCTCAGGTGGAGTCCCTGGAGAGCTTTCCTTGCCCTCTTGGGGTGATGGTTAAACTCAAAGGGTGACTGTGGGGTGTTACTGGTGCTCTGGGCTCTGCTGGTGTCAGGAGGTGTCTCATCACAGACCCCCCTGCAGTGGTCACAGGGTNATCCAAATTCCCGGTCTGCCAGGCTGATCCCGGCTGCTGACAGGTCTGGTTCTATTCTGGCTGGGCAGGAGGTCTTTAAACCAGGTACAGGGAAGGACAGAGAGATGCTCCAGTCGTTGCAGGGAGATTTGGGGTGTGTTGACAAGGTGCTGCCTGAGTCCCAGTTAATCCCCTCCTCGGGGCTCCCTCATACAGGGTGGATTCTCTGGGAATCTCTGTTAGATCCATGGCCTTTCCCGTGGTGTTACCTCGAGGAGCTGATAATATGAACATGAAATTAAGAATGACCTGAGGCTTCAGTGAAGCAGCTGGGAGTGTGCCAGCAGTCAGAGAGAGACACCAAGGGTTTTGGATATGTGTTTTCCCAACCATTCCTTTTGGATTTCAACAGGTATTTGGGTTATATCCATGAAAATTCACGTGGTGAGGGGTCTCCCATTGTGTCAGGGTTCCTGAAAACCTCCAGGGGATGTTTGCTGAGCTGGGATGCCACGTGGGGCAAGGGCTGAGGGCAGGAGGGGTGCCAGCAGGGGTATTCTGAGCAGATATAAATATAGAATGATGTTTAGAGCAAATCTTTGATAGGAAAGGCTCAGCTTCTTCTGTTCCTTTTGCACCAGTGATGCTCCAAATGTGCAGCATTATACTATTATTCTGCCTTTTCTTCCCAGAAAATTACAACACGCAGCACTAGAAAGGTGAATAATCCAAGTACTGTTGGAAAGACATCTTATTTTTCCTCCTAGCTTGCTTAATTAATTTCTTTTGACTTTTTTTGTACTGTTTGATGAATGTTATTTCAAACTCCTGTCAAAGGGAAGGTGAGGAGGGAAAAATGAGCCACCTACACACGACTTCTAATACAGCTGTATCCCCCTTGAAAAGCAGGGATTTAACAAACTAGCTGTTGGTCCACGTGCCTGACAGAGAGCATTTAGAATTGGCAGGCTCGTTCCTGCTCTCATTATCCTTGTCAGGCCCTTTTGCAAACTGGAATATCCTGTGGGTTAAATAAAACTCCAAGCCAGGCCAGGCTATTTAAAGCTCCCCTTTCAAACCAGCCAAATGGAAATCACTCCTGTTTGGGATGTTGCCTCCCACCCAAAGACCTTTCCTGGTCTTTCAGGTTCCCTTCCCATGGAAGGACAATGTGCAGGGTCTCAGTGAGGGACCAAAGCCTCAGGTGGAGTCCCTGGAGAGCTTTCCTTGCCCTCTTGGGGTGATGGTTAAACTCAAAGGGTGACTGTGGGGTGTTACTGGTGCTCTGGGCTCTGCTGGTGTCAGGAGGTGTCTCATCACAGACCCCCCTGCAGTGGTCACAGGGTGAGTTTGGAAGAGATATCCTGCCTGGGTTTGGGAGGAGAAATGCAGCTGGGGGGTCTCTGTGCACACCCAGCACAGAGGTGCAAAATCAGGTTGTTAGGAATTAATTAGGAAGGTTCTGGGGCCCCAATTTTGGGCTTTCAGGCAGCTCTGTGCACAGGGGCTGTCCAGCTGCTGGTTGAGCACAGCTGGAGGTGGCACTTCCCCCTCACAACTCTGAGGGAATAATTCATGCAGTAAGTTTCTCTTTTTCTCGCATTTATTCAAAAATCTGTGCTGAAAAATTTATCCAGATAAGGCTGTTTCTTTAGTTCTCCTCTGAGGAGACCACAGGAAAGGCTCCTGCTGCCTAATTGGAGGTTCCCAGAAGCATCTTTCTCCTGTGAATACACAAAATATTCATGTTGTGAATATTTGCTGGAGCTTGAGTGGGTTCCTTCTTCCAAACTTGCTGTGCTGATGAACGTTTCTCCCAGGAGAGTTCCCCTTTCAATATTTGTGGAAAACGCACAAAGGACAAGGACACAGTTGAAGTCTCTTAATTTGCAAATGGCTCTGAATATTCATGATGCCTATTTTAATATTCACCCATTTTTCTGCTCTTGTTAATGCAGCGTGGCTGTTTTAAGGTAGAATGCATCTGCAGCAGGTTTTTTGTTTGCAGAAACATTAATATTGGGAAAAACCAGTGTGAGATTTATCACAGAGTGAGAGAATGGATTGGGTTGGAAGGGCCCTCAAAGATGATCTTGTCCCAACCCCAATCAGCCTGCAGGAATCCTGCTGTCCACCTTAAATAAACTCCTGACTGGTGGGGTTGGTTCCCCCTCTGACTGCAGGGCACAAATAATGAGGGTTGTGGTCAAACCCCCAGTGTGGGGATGCTGGAAGGGTCACCGTGACCCCACAGCTGCCCCAGGAGCAGACTCCTTGGGGAGTCACTTCTCATCCCACCCTGCTCTCAGCCCAGCTGAATCCCTGAGTGTTTCACAGAAGGACACAATGAAAAGCACTCTGGATCCCATCAGAAAGAAATTAATTTTCCATTTGAAACCAGTGCTGCTGGGAGCATTCCCTGCACAGCCTCCAGTGCTGCTCTCCATTCATCCACTGCCTGTCAGCAGCTCCTCCAGTTGTCTGATGGGGAAATTTCCTCCTACATGTCATTTGAACAGCTTTTCCCTTGCCCTGAGAAATGTTGTTGCCAGCAAAGATTATTTCTCTTCAGGGCTGGCAAACACTATTTCTTACCTGGTGGCTGATTGGGAATAGGAGTGGAGGAAACATGATAACACTTTACAAACAGCAGGATGGGACAAAGGGAGGAGGGAGCTCTTTTATCTCCCACCCAGGAGCTGCAGGCAGAGTTGCTGCTCTGATTATCTGCAGTGTGCAGTTCTTCTTGGTGGACCTGCTGATTAGGTTGTTGAGCTGGAGAGCCCCGAGTACCCCAGGCTTCCCAAGGTGGTGGTGCTGGAGGAAGGTCCCCACTGTCCCCTCTGGTGTGCTCTGGGGGGAGCCCGACCCCTCACACTGTTATTTTTCCATGCCCCGTGCTTGGTTCCTGTAGAAGGAATTCTTTTCTCCTGGAAGGCACAGATGCTGCTCCCCCTGAAGTGTCCCCACTGCTCCCCTACTTTGGGATTGGGGGTCCCAGTGTGATGTCCTTTGGCATGGTTTGGTGCAGCAGCTGGAACAGCTGCTTTGGGAGGTCCAGGAGGGCATCTTGTACCCCGGGGAGCCTTCCACCCCACCCTGCCATGGGCAGGGACATTTATTAGGAAATACCTTTTAGAAGCAGTTCTTTCATCCCTCAGTATAATTACAGGGTGGTAGATGCAGATTGGAGGAGGGAGGAGGCAAAGTTACTTGTCAGGGTCATTTGAAGTCAGCATAAAGCACCCATAAATATTTGATTGCCAAAACTAAGTAGATGCTTCTCCCCAGGGCCTTCCAAGCTGGAGATGCAGCTGATGACTGGAAATCTTGGCCAGAGGATCTCTGTGGGGTGATGGGATGTTCTGGAGACAAGGACAGGAGGGGAGATGCACAGTGCCCTTTGCCTGGTCCTGGGGGAGGAGGATGGATATAGAACTGTTTCCTGGCCACCACCTTGGGCCCTGGGAGGGGGAGGAGGAACATCTGTGCAGCTGATCTGCCTTCTGCCAGCTCAGCACATTCCCTTGGCCACCATCCTGCCTCTCCAACTGGCAGGGGAGAGCAATCAGCGCTGACAGTTTGGACTCCCAGAGTGTGTTTGTCCTCCCTCTCCCTGATTTCAATTACCCAAACGTTTATCCGGCCCTGCCATCGATTCTGCACCACTCCAGCCCACACGCTGCATTCCCTGGGCTGCCTAGCCCATAACTAACACAGCACAGCCTCTTTATTGCAGGCTCAAAGCAGCTCTCAGGGCTGCTGTGTCACTGGTGGCAGGAGCAGTGGGACACTGGCCCGTTCCTGGCCATTAATTGTCCCCCTCTTGCCAAATGCTCTGCGGAGCTCTCGGCACCCGCCGCATCCACCCCGAGCCATTGAACACACTGAGCACGTCTGAGAGAGTTTGGGGCATTGCTGGGCCAGCCAGGCCTGCACTGGCACTGCAAGGCAAAGGCACAAACACCCCCTGGTGCCCTTTCTGTCCCCAGAGCAGCTCGGTGCCCTGTTGGCACAGACATGCCCTGCTGTCCTGCAGAGCACCGGGCACTGCTCAGCTCCCACTGAAATATGGGACAGGACAGGCATCACGAGTCCTCCCTGAGCAGCCACAACAGAGCCCATTAAGGTATTGCAAGGCATGCAATTCAATGGCCCTGAAAGGATAATTTGATTGTAATTCAGGAGGTTCCTAAAAGGAAATCCATAGCAGGCTGGGAGATAAGCAGAGGCGAGGAGTGTATTTACTGCAGGTGCTGAAATGTGAGGTGTGCGAGTCCCTTATCTCCTTTGTCTGCACTTTATCACCACTGAAGGCAGGCAAAAGGGGAATAATATCTGCTTCACGAGAGCAGATTGGATTAAGTTTTCCCAAAGGTCTTGTAGGAGTTATTGCCATTTCACTCGTGTCTGGATTAGCCTAATTCCTTCAGGCTGCTTCCAGGTCTCCCCCAGAGAAGGTCCTGGCTCATGGGAGGGAGGGGATGATGGTTGGAGTGTTGTTTCTTCATGGGGGAGTTTGCCTTAGACCTCTCTAAAGGAATTAGGAAACCTACAACAGCCCACCTGAGTGCAGGATTGATTTTACTGGGGAGGTTTGTGTTTCAGATCCCTTTTGTTATTCAGCTTATTCCTTGCTAACGGTGCCTCTTGTGGGTGTTTGTCAGAGCCAGGATTTAGGAGAAGGAACTGGGTGCTCGTTTCCAGCTCTAGTCCCTCCCTGCAGAGCCCTGCCTGGTGTGGGAACAGCCCCAGGGATTTTATCTTGGCGTTTTACCTCTAGGGAAGGACTCTGGTCCTGCTCCAGGCACTCAAAGGGTGCTGCTGCTCCTGCTCTGGTGGGATCCCATCTCCACCTGGACTGGACCAGTCTTGGTGGGAATGCTGCAGGATGGGTGCAGAGGGTTCTCAGCCAGCAGCAATTTCAATTTCCTTGAAAAAGGTTAAGAAAAAACGGGAGGATCTTGTGGTTCATAAGCAGTTACTGTCCAGATACTCCTGTTTTTTCTTAACCTTTTTCCAATATATCCTAATTTGCTGTTGGTGCACACAATTGAAAAGGAGAGTGCACTTATGGGATGTCATGTTTTGCTGTTCCAGGGATGGTTTAACTCAGAGGAATTGATCCCAAACACACACTCATCACTCCCAGCTAATTCCACCCTGTTGGCAAATGGAACAGAGGGAAATGTCTGCAGCTCAGAGGCTCTGACAGGTACCTGCCAGGGAGTTTGTACCAGCCCTTGGAGCGAAAGGAAGGGCTGATTGCCTTGTTTTGTCATTTGGAGGAGGCAGAAGGTGATTCTTAGCCCAGGAACAGCCAGTTCTGCCCAACACAGCATCTCCCCATCCCTGTCAGAGCTTTGATTGCCCAGGCCCACGTTTCCTTTTCTAACACTTCTCATTTCTCTCTGGTTACTCTTGTAACTGCTCCATCTTCTTTGAGCTCCTGGGCACTATGAGACGTCTCCTGGATGTTGAATCTTGTCATTTCTGATAAATCTCTGTGAACCACAGTGCTCAGCTGAAACTGCAGCTCAGCATCCTGAAGTGTCAGTTTAATCTATCTCTAGCATTGGGGCGAAAAAAAGAGGGGACAGCAAGAAAGCTCACAGCTTTATACCAGCAATAATGATGGGAATGAGTGGGCTTTCAGAAAATAATTTAATCCCTGGAGTACTGGAGATGGGTTTTGAGTGTCTTGTGTAACAGAGCAGGTGTCAGGAGGGGCAGGTGTCCTGTTGTTGGGGCTTGTGTTAAAAAACCCAACCCAAATCTTCTTCTGCAAGTTTATTAAAGTGCAGTGTTATTTTACAATTTTCCAGACTGAAATTTCAAGTGGAACAGGCTTCTCCTGGGAACCCTGGGGATTGGTTTTGCCTGTCATCACTTGGGTGTGTGCCCTTGGAATGGTTTGATGTGAGCTGTGGTCTGGTGGGGAGCCCAGTGGCAGTGCCCAGGAGGGTGATTGATCACTGCCCAGCACAGACACACAGAGCTCCTCAAGGCAGAGATGGGTGCTGGCTCCCCTTTGCCAGTGGAAAACCCACAAAATCAGCTCTCCATGTGTTAGACTTTGAAATTTCCCAAGGCCAAATCTCCCCCGTGTTTCCATCACCCCTCCTGGGTCAGACAGCCCTTGGCACAGGGGTCGCCATCAGATGGAATGTCAGGGAGTGCCAGGAGGATGAGAATTACAGCCTGGGCCCCAGGAGCAGGGCTGGGCCCCTGGGGGATGCCAACCAGCAGCTCTGCCAGCTCTGGATGGGCTCCAGCTCTCACGAGGCCGTGGGCATGGGGACACAGTGGGACAGAACCCAGCCCTCTGTGCCAGCCTTGCTCTCTGGCCAGCACATTTCATCCTTGGTGTGCTCTGTCTGAGCTGCCTTAGGACAAACCCCTTCCTGGGGGTGGATTCTCTCTGTGCCTGGACATCTCTTTTTGTGGAGGTGCGTGTGTTTGGGAGTCACTGGTTCAAAGGGAACTAATCACTGTGATATCTTGTCATGGCCATGCCATTCAAAACATCAGCCCTGGTTTATTATTTGAGTTGCTTTAAGTTTCTCTCCAAATACCATTAATTATCAAGAAAATCTGCAAACATAACTGTAATTATATAGAATATAAAGAAGTACAGGTAAATGTACCTATAAGTGCAGGAATTAGGGAGAAACAGGATGCCCACCTGTTTAGCATTCAACTTATCCATCCTAACTCCCATTTTCATTTGCACTCTGCTTGTGACACATAAATCAATGCCCCCCAAATGAAATGGCTTTGTCTAATAATCCTTTGTGCCAGGGTTATCAATAGTTCATTAGTCTTGCTTTGCATCTGTCAATGAGGGGTGAAATTGAGAAGGAGAAAGCTCGAGGGGGAAGTGAGTCTGTTGTGTGTGGGAGGTGAGTCCCCCTTGGCCACCCCTCGTGCCCACCCTGCTGTGGCTGCAGTGCCCACCTGGTTTCAGTCACCTGGGCCACCTCAGGGCTCTGTTTCCTCCTGGACACCCCAGAAGGGCTCTCCAGTCAGGGATGATCTGGGCTGTCACCTCGGGCCAGGGCAGGTTGTCCCCTCTGGCTGGGGGTCAGTGTGTCCCTGCCCAGGAGGGCTCTGTCTGCTCCTCACTCCTCACCCTGCACTCTGTGTGTGGGCAGAGGGATGGGGTGTTATCCCAGATATGAGGGATGGGATGTTATCCCTGATATGAGGGATGGGATGTTATCTCTGACAGCAGGGATGGGATGTTATCCCTGACAGGAGGGATGGGGTGTTATCCCTGATATGAGGGATGGGATGTTATCCCTGATATGAGGGATGGGGTGTTACCCCTGACAGGAGGGATGGGGTGTTATCCCTGACAGGAGGGATGGGATGTTATCCCTGACAGGAGGGATGGGGTGTTATCCCTGACAGGAGGGATGGGATGTTATACCTGACAGGAGGGATGGGGTGTTATCCCAACAAGGTAGCACAGCTTCAGGCCAGGATATTTTGCTCACATGGTGCTGCCAAGTTCACCTGAGCAGCATTTTGTGTCACTGAGCTCACAACGTGCCACAGTCAGTGTAGGGACCCCCCTGGGTCAGAGCTGACCAGGAAAACCATAGACCTTTGGTAATTTCAGCTTTCTATTAATTAGTTCGAACTCTGCATGGTTTGACCAGGAGGTCAACAAGCAAATTGTGTCATTCATTAGATCCCAGATAATTAGTGATGGCTCCGGGGATGCCACTTGAAATTTAAACATTTCAAACTGAAAGAAAAGAATTTATTTTGAAATTTCTCACAAAGTTTATCTGCCTTTTTGCAGTCAGAAAAATATAAAACCTGAGTGGTTTTAAACTCCTCCCTGCGTGGCAGAGTTTTCTACGAAGGTTTCATCCCAGGGGTTGCTGTGGTGACAACTCTCCAGGAAAACGTGGAGAAAATGAAAGAATTGAAGCTCTTTTTGAAAGGATGTGCCTTCCCTTCTGCTGCCCAAGTCGTGTGTCCCCAGGAGTGACCACTCTGAGGTGCTTGCCCTGCCTGGCCCCCCTTGCCCTGGGGTTGCAGCTGGAGTGTGGCTGGCAGGAGGCAGGGCAGGAGCAGGGGATGCTCAGGGATGTGCTGTGGGAACCAGGAGTCTGTGCCCTCCCTCTGCCCCAGCCCAGGCACCACTGACAGACACACTGCCCATGAATCAGCCTGGACTCAGCTTTCCTCACCTCTCCAGGACTTTTTTGGAGTCCAGTGGCTGGGGTGGCCCCTGGGGCTGCAGTGGTGCCACGTGGCTGGGTCACAGCAGCGGGACAAGGGCACAGGAGGAGGTCAGGGGACATTTGGCACATTTGTCACTGTCTGCTCCTTGCCAGGCTCTTGCCAGAGCTGACTGGAGCTCTGACTGTCACACTGTGTTTGGAGACACAGCCAAGACATGACTCAGGGCCCATCTGTGTTGCCAAATAACTTCAGTGTGCTGTTTGCTGGGTCCCCTCTGCGTGGCTGTCCCTGCTGGGTGTGGGTGAACAGGAGCTCGCTGCTTCCAGCAGGGTTAACCTCCAGGGCTCTCTCACAGATGCCCTGTGTACTCTGCCCAGCATCCTGCTGGTCTCTGGTGCCACCTCAGCCCTTGTGGCCGTGCCCACCATCCTGCCCGAGGGTGGCTGGGGGGGTACAGGGTGGGTGAGGCATCTCCTCCACCAGGGAACTGCTCCTGAGCCCTGTCCTTGAATCCTGGAGGCCAAAGAGGGAAGAATGTTCAGGGTTGGGCTGGGGAGCAAACAGCAGTGAGGTTTGTCTGGCCACGTGGCCTTTTCCAAGGGCCTGCAGTGACAGGAGAAAGGGAATGGCTTTGGGCTGAAGGAGAGTGGATTTGGATGGGATATTGGGAATAAATCCTCCCCTGGCAGGGTGGGCAGCCCTGGCACAGGGTGCCCAGAGAAGCTGTGGCTGCCCCTGCATCCCTGGGAGTGTCCAAGGCCAGGTTGGACGGGGCTTGGAGCACCCTGGGCTGGTGGGAGATGTCCCTGCTATGGCAGGGGTGGCACTGGGTGGGCTTTGAGGTCCTGGGATCCTGGGGCTGTGAAAAGCCAGCAGGACTTTGCTGCTGTCTCTGGTGGGGGTGGGAAGCACCAGACAGCCCTGGCATCAAGGACATCCTGGGAGAGCTGCCCCAGAATCCCCGAGCTCTGCAATCCATTGAGTGGTGACTGCAGAATGTTTTGCATGGATTCCTTTTCTCCTGCCCTGAATGGGAGCACATCCAGATCAATCACCCGAGCTTGAAAACCTGCCTGGTTCTTTTGTGGACATCCTGCTTTGTTATTCCTTTCATTTGTCTTGCACAGAACAAGCCAGCGCTGAGAAAATAACTTATTGTGGGTGATCAGAAAGACCTTTTTCCCTCATTTTTCAAAAGGCACTACACAGAAATTGGATGTTGTCTGTACACAGAGCTGCTGTTTTCCATATATAACCAGGGTGTCACCCAGCTCATTATTTCAGCGTGTTCAGGAAAAAAAATCAGAGTCAACAACCCAGGCTTGTGACTGTCACTGGGTTTATTGAAAGCAGAAATGTTTGATCATTTGAAGAAGGGAAAGAAATCAGCTCCTGTGTTTTTAGTTCTTCCCCCCACTTGGTCTCCTCTAAAAACTTTAAAAAGTGAAAAATCCACCGTGACATCCCAGTCCTCATGGCCCCTAATAGCCACCAATTTCCCCAAGTTTATCTTTAATCTACTCCTCCCAAACTAATTAGGGCCCGAATGTCTCTGGCCTGAGTTTCATTTTGTCTTGAGCTATTGTGACATCTTTACTACAAATTCTTTTGCAGTCTAATTAAACTCCTGCAGCAGAAATGTCATTATTCATAGGATCACCTTTGCCAGCCTGGCTTTGCCCTGCTCTCCTGATGACTCTGCATTGGAGACCAACTCCCTTCCTTCCTGCTTAATATTTGAAAAGTTTGGCTTCAAGTAAGAACATCTCAAGGCTCAGCATAGACAGCAAATCCATTAATATCCAGTCCTACAAATTGATGGGGTTTTATTAAAAAATCCAAGAGTTATGCTATTATATTAGTTTTCAGAAGAATAGTTCAAAACTCATTTAGAACTTCTCTTTTTATCTTCAGAAATCATTCCTGGCTGCAAAGAATTCTAATAACGTGAGGATTAGAAATAATCCCCATTTATATGGCAAATTTCTCCAGTGCAGGTGGAAGGGACAGCAAAGGGCTGCCAAAATTGAGTGTTCCTGCCTTTAACCCGAGAGGATCCCCTGTGGACAGACCTAACCCAGCCCAGCGATCCCTGTAGGTGAGTCCTTTTTCCTTAGCATGTAAATATAAGAGTTACCATAAAAAAAAAGGATTATTTGAAAATTTCATAACCTGTCCATTAGTTAGATGTTATCTTGATAACCTTTTGTTAATCATGACTTTAATAATGAACTTTGTAGCTGTAAATCCACCAATCAGAGATTTTCTGGAGGGCACAGGTAACAGTGAATTGCCTTTTGTGGGAGGTGTGTTGGGAGCAAACCAACCAATTGATTCCTGGTCTAAAAATATGGATTAATTTCTTGAGGTGAAGAGGCTCTTTGATCCCTCGGGGCTTTGATGAGCATCAGTGGCCTGAGGTTTGCAGGTGCAGACACCCAGCCCAACCTGCTGTGTCAGAAGGTTGGTACATCCTGAAGGCTGGAATTTGGGCTGGAGGTGCAGAGAGCTGGACCACATCCTGGCCCAGCTGCAGAGGGCTGCCTCCAAAAACCCTGCACTCAATCCCCAGCAACTAAAAAGGAGACTGAAGAACTATTCAAAGAGGGTGAGAGTTGTAATTTGGCTCTACTAAAATAGCCCTGAATCCTTCACAAACCCACAGGAGTTTAGGCAAGCCGGACCAAGTCCAGGAAGGCTGTTACCTTTGTGTTGGATCTCAAGCACCACCTCCATGAGCCCCTTGAGCACCACGGTCTGTCTTGCAATGATTCCATCCATGAAGAGCCTGCCATCTCCAGACTGCTGGGACATCCCTCTGCCCAAGCTGCCAACCCAAGGGATGCTCTGGGGTGGCACCAGCTCGGGGCTGTGCCTGCTGGAGCATCCCAGGACATGCCCAAGGCTCTCCAAGGGCTCCTTCCCTCGCCAGGGAATGTGTTGAAGAAAGTGCTCTTCAATCATTAAATTGCTCTGATGCCCCCACTGCATTCCACACGTTTTCCTGTGCTCTTGCAGGGGTCTGTCCTGCTCTCAGTGCCCAGCAACCCTCTGCTCTGGTCCTGGCCATGGGGCAGGGGCTTATCTGCTAAATAAAACCTAAATGAGAAATGTTGCTACTTAATGAAGTATAAGTTTGGGGGATTTCACAGAAGGAATCTGCTGTCTCTGCTGTAATTCGTGAGGGGAGAGTTATGTGCAGATGGTATATACAGTTATTTCCTGCCTGGACTCCAAAGTCAGTTGATTTGTGGTTTAATGACTTTTATCAAAATGAAATAAGTGTTTGATCTTTGGATTTGATCTGGCTGTATCTGCAGCTGCTCCACCACTACAGCAATTACTTCCAAACTGGGCTCTTTGCCCAGGCAAATGGAGTTCGTCCTTGTTTCATGTCTCATTGACTGTCCTGATAATACACACAGTGCTACTGGAGGTTTTTTTCTTCCTCTAAATTTGATAGGTGTGAAAGTAACAGAGTAATTCCCATTTTATTTTAGTATCAGTGTTGTTTTATTATAATCCATTCGCTGCTCTGGTTAATTTTATCTTGAAGCTGCTCCTAACTAGAATTCAGTGCAAGAATGTGTAATTTCCTCCCCATAATCCTGCTATGCCCTTCTATAGAGAAACAAGAAATTCATTTATGAATTGTAAATCCCAGACCCTGCGTGGTGATTTCCCATCTGTGTGGTTTAGGGATGAACGTGCAGTGATCTGTTGTGCCCCCACCCCGGACTGACCCCACTCCCCGTGGATTTCAGTGGAAGGGCAGAGTTATGCTGGGGATGAATTTACATCCCAGTGGGGCCTTTGCTCTTGCCTTATGGACTCCTCTCACACTGGAGGAAGCTGCAGGGCTGTGGAACATGGTGTGTTCTCTGCAGAAGGCAATGCTGGATGGAAATGCTCTGGGAGCACCTTGGTTTGGAGCCAGCAGGTCTGAGATCTGCCCTTTCACCGTGGCAGGGAGATGCTGTCAGAAAGGATTGCAAAACTAAGGAAAGTTTTTGTCCTGCCTTTGTTTTTACAGCCACTTCACACTCTGGGTGGCTGCAAGGTAGATTTCAAATTGCCTGGGTTTTTTTGGCAGGGTATTTCTTGGAGATAAGTGATAAAAATGGCAGGAGCTGGGGAATGGGTTGCCTGGAGATGTGCAGCACTCCCAGCAGCTCGGGGAGAAGGTGGCTCATCCTCAGAGCTCGGGAAGGTTTCCCTTGCCAGGGTTGCTGCTGCATCTTCAGCAAACCAAACTCCTTGCACGGTGCTTACTTCTTAATCCAGGGAAATGAGCCCCACCAGTGATGGTTCCTTGTCCAACCATCTGCTCCCCCAGGTGCTCCCACGCCTGCCTGGAGATGGAGATGTGACCTAGAATCCTTCTGCAGAGCTGGGAGCCTTCCCAGCACGGGCCAGCCTTCAATCTTCTGCATGACATCAGCTCCAGTAAACACCAAGATGTGATGGCAGAGCATATGTCCATTGCATAATTCATCAGAGTTCTTCTCAGGGACTATTTTTAGGTATTTTCCAATGGGAATGAAAGGGTGGGGATTATTCAGGAAAAGAGAAAGAGAAGGAATTTATTTGGGCTCAGAAAGGTGTCCAGGTGCTTCTCCTGGGGCTGGGGCAGGCTTGGCCACTGAGCTGTGTGTGTTGCACAGCTGGATTTCTGGCCTGGGCAGCTCAGCTGGGACGTGGGGCAAACCCAGGAGCAGAACAGGAATCCTGCTCTTTCCCTGCTGCCAAAGCCCTGCCAGCTCAGGCACCACAGCCCTCCCCTCACACCCATCAGAGGGCAGCTCTGGGTGGGGAGGAGAAGGAGGTTTGGGTGGGGGCTTATTTTCATTTCTCACTCTTTCTCAGACAAATGCAAGAGTGTGGTGGAGGAACCAGCAGGGGTGAGGAGAGCATCGTGCCTGAAATGCCAGGGATCTTGGCAGACCTGGGTGTGTCACTCAGGTTTGGGGACAGCCATGGCTTGCTCTCTGCAAAGAGTGGTGTAGGGATGTGGTTGCACCTCATTTGGGTTAAATTCACAGTGCTGGGCAAGCCTTTGGAGCCAAAAGGTGGCATTGCCAGCCAAGGAGCCAAGTTCTGGCTGATGGTCAGGCCATGTTCACCATCACCTCCCAGCACCTGAGTGCCACCAAGGGCAGGGGCTCGAGGCAGCCCCTGGAGAACACCCCAAGAGCCAGGGCCACCCCCTGTGACTGCAGGGGCCACACTCTCAGGTCTGGGTGAGATTTAATCCCTGGAACCCCCATCTCATCAGGCAGCTGGAGGAAGAGCTGCCTGAGGCTGGCACTGCACGTGGCCACATCTCCTGGGGTTGTAGTCCTGGGTGGGCATAGCCTGGAAAAACACAAATCTAGCAGGAGAACGTGTGAATTTGTCACCCAGAAGGGAGTTACTGAGACAACTGTATCATCTCTCTCACTGTATTTTTCACACCAATGCCAGATGGCCAGGAATGGGATCCCCCACGTTCTCCTTGGAGTCTGAGGAGACAAGAAAATAAACACAGAGCCCGTCTGTGGGGATGGGATGGGATGGGCTGGCTCTGCCTGGGAAGGTGAGTCACTGCTTGGCACTGCCAAATAATCAGCATTTCTCTCTGATTTCAGTGATCCCCTCAGTGCCTGCTCCTGCCTTGTGTCCCTGCTTGTCACTGATGTCACTAAGGACTGATGGCCCCTGGCAGATGGAAATGGTAAGAGAAGCTTCATGCAACAAGAATTCATTCTCAGAGGAGCCACCTCCAGAGGTCCCCTTTGGCAGGGGAGCCTCACCCAGGGACTCCCACTCGGTGTCCTCACACCAGTGTGGTGCTCCTGGAGGCTTCCCTGTCTTACCTGCAGCTGGAAATGCCCTTGTGGGAGCTGGGGCTGTTTGAGGGGCTGTTTGAGGGGCTGTTGAGGGGCTGCCCTCCACGAGTATTGGTGCAGTCTGGCTGTGCCTCCTGCTCCACCACGGCCAGGAGTGAGCCCCTTGCCAGGCTCTGGTCTCTCGCTGTGCCAACAGAGCTGGCACCCCTTGCCTCTCTGCTCAGAGGTGAAACCTCCTGGGTTTGCCCACACTTTTGATCCCTGTCACTGCCTCGTGGCTGGATGGACTTTGAAAGCCCCTTTGATCCATCTGTCCCGATGGAATGGAGCTGTTTGAAGTCTTTGATCTTTTCTTGTGCCCAGAAACTTGATGGCCCTGGGATATTTCTGAGAATTTCTGGCATTTTGAGGGGTTTAGATTAGATATTAGGACAGAATTCCTGGCTGGGAGGGTGGGCAGGCCCTGGCACAGGGTGCCCAGAGAAGCTGTGGCTGCCCCTGGATCCCTGGGAGTGTCCAAGGCCAGGTTGGACGGGGCTTGGAGCACCCTGGGCTGGTGGGAGGTGTCCCTGCCCATGGCAGGGAGTTGGAACCAGATGAAATACTAATATTCTGTGATTCTATAATCTTTAAGGTCCCTTCCAACCCAAACCACTCTGGGATTCTGTGGAAAACAAGCTTTGGCAGCAATTTCAGGTGGTGTCTTTGTGCTGCCTGGGCAGCCCCAGACAAGGTCACTTCCTACCAGTTGGGTTGCTGGTGTGGAAACCCCATCCCTCTGCTGCTCCATCCCCTGCAGGACCATCCTGGGAGGGATCAGGACTGAGTTCCCTCCCAGCTCCAGGGCAGGGCTGCAGGGAATTCCAGGGAGAGAAACCCAGGGCAGAAATACTTGGGTGTGGAATTATGTGGGTGTGGGGTGCTCTGCACTCAGGTTTGGTTTGGGGGTGCTTGACATTTGCATTTTAAATATGCCACATTGCCTGCCTGGCTGGTGTAGCAATGCCATTTTCCTCCTTAGCAAATAAAGGAAATAGTATAAATAAGTGGCCACTAAATGTCCCCAGGACATGGGGCTGTGAGTATTCGAGTCACATCTGGACAGCAGAGCCCACTGCACGCAGCTTTCATTACAGGGCTCCTCCCAGACCCAGCCTGTCTCTCATGTTTTTCTGATCATTGTTTAAAGAACCGATGAAAGGGCTGAAAACTTTGCAGACTTCCCTTTTCTTGGGTCTCTTCGGCTCAGCCTTTCATCAGCAAACAGTAGAGAAGGAAGGGCTCTTCTGAACCACAGCAGGAGCGAGGAGGAAGAGGGGAAATTAATGCCATCCCCAAATGGAAACTCTTTCAAGTTCCCTTTAATTGCAGAGGGCACAGGGAGATCGTTCATTTTAATTCTCTGATCTCTTGCTCTCCCCAGGGGATGAGGTTTCCTCTCCTCCCACTGCACAGGCGAATTCCCTGGGATGTGGAATCTTTAAGGTCCCTTCCAACCCAGTGCCCAGGGTTCTTGCCCAGGGTTCCTGCTCAGAGCCCTTCCCCACGGGATTTGGGCAGTGCAGCAGCAGCCAGAGCTGCCCATGATCCAGGGAAGGCAGGCCCAGGGCTGCAGAGACCAGGGCTGGCCCACCTTCCTCCCCTGAGCTTCCCCCATGATCTCTCCTTGCTAACAATGCTCGAGCAGGGTCAGCCATCCTCCAGACCAAGCTCTTACCTCCACATTTGAAGGGCTGGGACCTTTTGTTGGGGTGCCCTGGCCCCACTAGGGTGGTTGTGCACCCCCAGCACCCACCCCGTGGGATCCTTCCTGCTCCTTTGGGCACCTGAAGAGCTGCTCTCCCTATGGGTTTGTGGTTCAGAGAGATACAGATTCTAGGGCAGGATGGAGAGCACTTTGGGGGGCACATTGCATGGTTTAGCTGCATAACAAAGACCACTGTGCACACAGAAGCACTTTGGCCTTATTTCGGAGTCTCTCTGGAGCATTTTTTTCCTTAGGAAGAAATTCTGACACTTGTTGAAACTTTGTGGAATATTGTATTAGAAAAGTCCTTATGAGACATCTTCCCATCCTGCCAGTCCTGGTGCCCGTTTGGTGCCTCACCTGCCCAGCTGAGAACTGGGGATCACAGAAGGGTTTTACTGGGAAAGAACTTGAAAGCTCATCCCATCCCACCCCTGCCATGGGCAGGGACACCTCCCACCAGCCCAGGGTGCTCCAACCTGGCCTGGGACACTCCCAGGGATCCGGGGACAGCCACAGCTTCTCTGGGCAAGGGTTACATATCTAAAGTTAAAAGAGGAAACAATAAACCCCCAAGTCTGCCCAAAAACTGCCCCTGCTCACTGAGGAGCTTCCACCAAGCGTTCCCTGGCTGTCTTTGTCTCCTGGGAAGTATCAGAGCAAGGGGCTGAAAACTGCTCAGAGAACCACTCCCACCGTGGAAAAGCCTGGGGATTATCATCACAACAGGTCCCTGGGCAGAAACATGAAGCATAAAGCTTTAAATTCAAGTCACACTGATAAGAATAACAAATAAAGAGACCAAATTCCCTTAAAAAATGGGATTACAGAGGCCGTGGGGAAGAAATATTTTAAAGGAAGTTAAAGAGAAGTTAATCTGCTTTTATGTAATTTGTTTCCCTATTCTTCCTGCACTGGCTGGCTTTGGAGACAGCTGCTTTCAAGGTTTGCAGCCGTGCATGTGGTTTGGGAGGGCTGGAATTGGCAGCCAGTGGCCTGCCAGAATAGTGGCTGCCTGGAAAAGGAGCTGGGCAGATCATTTACAGATGAGGCACCACATCAAACCCAGCGAGACACAGCCCTGTCACTTCTCCAGCTCCTGATCCCTGCCTGGTGGGATCTGCTCCTTGTCACCACTCCCTGTGTGTACACAGGTGAGTGCTGGGAACAGGCTTGAGACAAGTCTTGCACCACTCTGACTTCAGTGGAAGGAAAATACTTTATAGCAGAGGGTTCAAATACTGTGGGAAAAGCTGTAGAGGACGCCCCTGGAGCCTGGTGTCCATTCCTGTGTGTAGGGCCATGGGTTTGGTTCCACTTGATCCCTGTTTCGTCTATTTAAATCATTGGGAACAAGGATTAGTGTTTACTTTGAGATTTGGATACTCGAGGACAGATTAAAACAGCAGCATCCTGATGTTAGATGGCCATTAAATACTAAATACTGTCAGAGTCTCCAACAGCAAATCAAGCCATAAATCCCAAAAGATCTATCCCATCTCCCCAATAAGTAAGCAGTATCACCTTTGAAGGCCTGGTGTTCTTTGGTCAGCAATAAATGAGCAGTGCCTGGGTCCTTCAGTTCATGGGTGAGTGCTGGCTCTGCCTTGGCCAGGCTCAGGGCAAGGCAGCTCCTCGTGGCTGAATTCCAGAGGCACTAAACAGAGTGGAGATGCTGCTGCTCATTATTGGTGTTCTCCTTTGCTGCCCTGGAATGGTGCTAGTGGGAGTTGTGATCAGATTACCTTCAAACTTACTTACAGAATGAAGGGCTTAATTTATCCCCCCTTTCCTTTCCTGTCCTTTCCTTTCCCAGAGTGGCACAACGTGAAGGTGTCAGCTGTGCTTCTTGTAGAACAGCCCTTCCCTCCTTGCTTTTCTCACTGTGCTTGTGAAATTCATTCCTTATCACTCCCAACAATCTTTTTATAAATCCTTTTGCATGTGTTGTATCTCCTGCAGTAATCTCTCATATTGGTTATGGAATAGAAGAGACAGTGATTGTTGGAGATATAACTGCACAATGTTTCCAATTTCTGGAAATATCTATTGAAAACTGCATTTCCTAAACATCCATCTCCCACTGCCTGTGCTGTCAGGACACAGCTCTGTGCCTTGCACAGCCCCAGTGACTGGGATTCAGGGCAGACAGGCTGATTCCAGTCTCCCCGAGGAGCTGGGAAGTGCTGCATGTTGAGTGATACATCCTTTCATAAGCTGCGAGGTTAAATGGCTTTTCTGATTTGATTCTTTCCTGCCTTCCCCATTTCCCATCGGATCCAACTGGCTGTGAAATGACAGCAAATCCAAAGGCACATTTGTCTGCCCGCCCTCGGCTGGCTGGAGGGGCTGGGAGGGATTGCAGGGCACAGAGGAACACTAATTGGGCTTTAATTGCCCCCATCAGTCATATGGGATGTACAATATTAGTGGCAATTCCAGGGGCAAAGTGGCTGAGGAGTGACCAGGGGTGGTGGTGGCACTGGGAGGGACTCAGGTCACCAAACTGCCCACTGGACCCACCAGCCCTGCCCTGCAGGACCCCTTGGCTGGGCTCAGGGGGACTGGGGAGTGTCACCACAGAATGGTTTGGGTTGGGAGGGTCCTCAAAGCGCACCCAGTGCCACCAGTGCCATGGCAGGGACACCTCCCACCAGCCCAGGGTGCTCCAAGCCCCGTCCAGCCTGGCCTTGGACACTCCCAGGGATCCAGGGGCAGCCACAGCTTCTCTGGGCACCCTGTGCCAGGGCCTGCCCACCCTCCCAGCCACCAATTCCTTCCCAATATCCCACCTAACCTGCCCTCTGGCACTGGGAAGCCATTCCCTGTGTCCTGTCCCTCCATCCCTTGTCCCTCTCCAGCTCTCCTGGAGCCCCTTTAGGCACTGGAAGGGGCTCCAAGGTCTCCCTGGAGCCCTCTCTTCTCCAGGTGAACAACCTTGTTCTTGTTGTGCTCTGTGTTCCAGCTGCTGTCAGAGCTGGGGCCGTGGTGGGTACCTGACCCTGGGGAAGTGAAGTGCTCACCCCAGGCCATCTCCTGGCAAAACCAGAGAATCATGGAATTGTTCACCTTGGAAAAGACCTTTGAGATGTTGAGTCCCACCATTAACCAGCAGTGGCACAACTGTGATGTGATCCAGGGATGACCAGACTACAGCCCTGCCATGATCCTCTCCAGGGGAACTTGCCTTTCATGTGAACAAACCTTTTCACCCCTGGGTTTGTCACGTTTAACCCTGCCCTTGCTGTGTCCTACAGCATTCCCTGCCACCTGATCCCTTCCCATCAGTCCCCCTGACCACCAGAAGCCCCTCTGGAAGGAGAATGGATGTTCTGGCCTCTCTGGATGGCAGCAGATGTTGATACCTGCATTTCACAGCCCAGCTCGTGGGGTTATAGTGATGAATTTACTCCAGCCCCTGGAGCAAATGAATTACCTCCAGCCCCTGCAAATGGTCATAAATATGATGATGGGTGTGTGAACTGAGGTAATTGCCTGCTTTATATATGTGTTTATCTTCCCTGCATTGCATGCACAATGTGCATTATGCCAGGCAGATGATAAAGAGCAGCCATAATGCTCCTCCAGTGCATATTTCTTCTTAGTTTATGACTGAGGCTCCGAGTTATCCCAGGCAGAGTTGGCTGCAGTGGGCTTAATGTAAATTAACATCCTTATAAAATGTCAAGGAGCATTAATTGACAATTTTGGAGGCCTACCTTGCTAAATACCAGTTGGGTTCTGAAAACTGGCTCTGCAAAGCTTAATATATGGAAAATAATGCTTATTCATGAATGGCTTATGTAAGTTGGCATTAATTCCGTGCCAGCTCAGAGCTGGCTGTCACAGATGGGCTTTGTGGAGAACCAGGTGCCAGAAATAAAGTTCCCAGCCCCACGAGGGAACTTCTGGACTGGGTATTCAGCACTTTGGAAAACCAGGGCACATCATCTGGTGTGTGTAAATATCGACTTACTAACCTAATTCTGGACCCACTTTTGGAGGAGAACTGGCCTAGATAAAAATATTCCCCATCAGCAGCTTCTCCAAGGGCTGTGGCAGGGGGTGTGTGGCAGGAGCCCAGTGAACCCCAGCATTTCCCTGCCTGGAAAACAGAGCTGACTCTCCACATTGCAGGTGAAACAAGCCAAGGGTTTTAATCTGAACAATTAGGGCAGTGTTGGGGGTCCTTTGGCTGCCCTGTGGCCTGAGCAGTGTCACAGCAGGTACAGGGCTCTTTGCAGTGCTCAGCTCAATGCTAATTGCTGATTAAAAATTACTGATATCAAAAGCCCAGCTTGGAGCCAGTGCTTTTCCCAGGCCCCAGGAAGGTGCTGGTGTCTCTCCAGGAAGGTTCCTGCTCCACACCACAACAATCTGGAGCTCCTGGGACCTTCACTGCCTGCCTAAATAAGGTTAAGGAAGGCTGAGAGACGAGAATTTTAAAGCTTTTATTGATTTGGCTTTAATATTCTGTTATTTCTTTCCCATCAGCACACTATTTACTTTATGTAGTGCACTGTGGTGTAAGTACATTCCCAGAAATGATGCACATAATGGTATTTCATATATGAGCAGACAGATATCCAATGAAGAATTGGCTGTAAATCACTTAAAATCAGGAATATAGACAGCACCCATGAGCTGCCCTCTGTAGGTATCCCTGCTCTGGGAGGGATATCTAGGCCAGGGGTGGAGGAGCCTGCCCTGTTCCTTCTTGTTTCACCTGGTTTTCTTTCTCAGATAGACCTTTCCTTCATGGTTTTTCCCCTTCTTTTTGCATTGCTGCAGTTGAAATAGTTTCTGTGGTCCCTAAAACAGGCCCTTCCTTGAGGTCAGTGCAAAAAGGAGCCTGAAGAGACTGTCCCCAGCTGACAGCAAGTGTTTGTTCCCCTGACCCCCCTTGCCCTCATCCTGCTTTCCCATCCAGCCATCCCTGTGACCTGGGGGGACACAACCTCTCCTTCAAATCCCACCATGGTTTGGGTTGGAAGGACCTCAAAGCCCACCCAGTGCCACCCCTGCCATGGGCAAGGACACCTCCCAGGGCTGGTGACTCCCCCTCCAGTGCCTGAACACCCTTTGTCATCTCCCACATTACACCATGACAGGATCTAATTCCAGATACAATCCCAGGGATCAGTTTTTCTCTTGCTTAAAATGTAAAATAAATTGCTTTAACCCACCAGCAAAGCAACAGCCTCGAGTGGAATGAAAAGCCAAGCCATGGGCAATGTCTCTGGTGGAGATGGATATTGCAGAGCAACATTCTCTGGTGGGCTCCCTGACCATGAAATTGCCCCTGAAATAGCAATCTATTGTTTATCATGCTAATTAGTAACCCAAAAAGTATTTAAAGGTCACTGGGAAGCCGTGAGAAATATCTCAGTGTGGGAAAGGAAGCAAATTCAAGCAGGTGGGTTATTTAGTAGAATGTTATTCCTCGTATTTAAGATGCTTTCTGAGCTGTGCATTACATTAATAAGGGGGATGAAAGCGTGTTTTAATGTAACTTAGTGTGAAAGTAACCTTCAGAATTTATTTTATTCATAGATTTTTGCATCAAAGGCCCTATAATGATTAATTTTCAAACGTACAGGTTTTAATAGCAAAATAAGAAATAATAGCCCTAAAGTTCCTTTGAAATACTTAATAAAATGCTGTTCTCCAAAGCACTAAATGGCTTCCTAATGCCACCAGGACTTCAAAGAACAGCATTCTTTGCAATATTCCTATTCAGGTTTGTACCCTGTGGAGGGCTGACTCACTGAGTGTGCCACTGAAATATTGTCAGAGGGGCAAAATCAAGGTATTGTGACACTCCAACAAACCCCTGGGCTGGGAACCTGCACTGAGGGCTTGGCAGGTTTAAATGCAAGTTAATTGGAGGGTACAGAAGGTTCCTGGGCCTTCCAGAATCCAGGACAAGCTCAAAATATGCCGTAGGTAAGGGATGGCATTGTTCTCAGGGGTGGTGTTATTTTAAGGGTGCACAGAGGGACTGAGAGAGCCCCAGATCCAGGGGGTTTTTAGGAAAATGTCTTTACCTCATGGATGAGAAGCTTCTTCATGTCAAACCAAAGGTGTCTAAACCCAGGGGAATTAACCTGGTGAGGGTCCAAGTGCCCCTTAATGGGGGAGAGCAGGATTTGGCCCCTTCCAGCACCCAGGAAAGCAAAGGGCAGCTGGAATTGCAGGCTGGGATCCCGTTCCAGGAGGGCTCCTAATTGCAATCTCAGGCCTGCAGAGCATTAATTGGTGTCCAAGATAAGGAATTTCTCTGTGATCTGGGCAGGGGGTGACTCGGAGTGCCCCCTGCATTGTTCTGTTCTTGCCATTGTTCAGGACAGCATGAACCAAAACTCCACGGCAGGAAATGGGATCGACAATTTTGCTGCTGTCAAAAAAAAGGAAAAAAGAAAAAAGCAGTGCAAGCCTTCAAAGGGGACATGTTAATTAGGAAATTACTGCATGAAAAAAATAATTAGGGAGGCCAGAGGGTTGTGAGAAGCCAACCTGTGTTTTCACAGCCTGCCCCGAGCCAAGGGTTGGACACAACCTGCCCCAGCAATTTGCTGGGGTCCCTTCGTGCCTGTGTGCTGGGAAAAGGAGTGCAATCAGCAATTAGCAGAGCTGCTGATTGACTCCTGCTCGTCCCCAGGGTGACCCTCTGGCTCGTGGCTGCCCTTGCCCCTCCATCCCAGGCTCAGGTTCAGCTTGGGAGGTCCTTGGTAGCTGCTGCCACCACCCCTGGTCCTCAGGAGCAGGGCAGGAGATCAGAGCCTGCCCCAGCCCTTGAATGGGGGGCTGGACCCGGCAGGGAGCAAACACAGCAGGAGCACAGGGGTTCTGAGCTGGGAATTTCTGCAAACTCAGCCTTGGTCTGCTCTCCATGCACACAAGCAAACCCTAAGGAGGTCACTCGAGAGTTATCCCTGGCCATGGAGCTGGGCCAGGGCAGGCTCAGGTGGGATCTCAGCAGAAGGTCCTTCCCCCAGAGGGTGGTGGGCACTGCCCAGGCTCCCCAGGGCAGTGGGCACAGCCCCAAGGCTGCCAGAGCTGCAGGAGGGTTTGGATGATGGGACAGGGACAGGGGGGGATTGTTGGGGGGTCTGTGCAGGGCCAGGGGTTGGACTGATGATCCTTGGGGGTCCCTCCCAGCTCAGCATATTCTGTGATTGTGAAAAGCCACTGGCAACGAGTCATGGCCAAGGCATGAAGGACAGTTTTTAATTCTTTTCCCTGTACTAAAACAGTTTCTGAAGGACATTATGGAGATCTTTACTTTTTGATTTGAATCCTAAGGTAATTAGGGAATAATTACAGATCGCTGCAATGAGGGTTTCCTTTCCTTGTTTGTTGATTCTCCAGAAGAACATTGCTGGAGGAGCCACTCTCTGAAATGTGTGCTGGACAAGGGCTAAATCTCCCAAAATAGCAGAAACTGGCCATTGGCCTCTGCCCAGTCACATTTAGCCCATGTTGGTGCATATCAATAAAGTGAAATAAAACCAAATGTGATTGACTGAAGGGTAGAGGGAGCTGTGATGGCATTTCTGATTCTGACAGCTGTTGTTGACATAGAGGACAAAGATTAAAGGCTTTAAACTGCCAGAGGGCAGGGATAGATTGGAGATCAGGAATAAATCCCTCCCTGGGAGGGTGGGCAGGCCCTGGCACAGGGTGCCCAGAGAAGCTGTGGCTGCCCCTGGATCCCTGGGAGTGTCCAAGGCCAGGTTGGACGGGGCTTGGAGCACCCTGGGCTGGTGGGAGGTGTCCCTGCCCATGGCAGGGGTGGGGATGGGATGGGCTTTGAGGTCCCTCCCAACCCAAACCATCCTGGGATTTTTATGATCACGATCGTCTGTCATCCCCAAGCTCAACCAAGTAATTCCTCCAGTGCAAAGCCTGTAGAATCCATTTCTCCAAGCAGCAGAAGAGGCAGATTCCCATCTGTGTAGGTTTATTTTCTTTTATTGCTGTAAAAGGAACGTGCACTCAAGCGGAATTTAAGTCCCTGGCAGAAAATAAGGCAGCAAGAGCACAGGAAGGCGACTGAGGGACTGCAAAGGTGGCAGTGAGGGATGGAATAGTAATGAGGGAGCGGGATAAAAGACAGGGAATATGTAGCACTTTGAAGAGTAAAAGATAAGCAAAGCAAAACATCAGCAATGACAGTATCCCAGCAACACTAAATTCCGTTTGTGATAGGGCAGGCTGAGGAAGAGCTGGGACTGACAGCTTTCTAATGAGCCAAACCCTGGGCACTGCGACCTCGGGGTGCTGGGGGGGAAGGTGTGAAACTCAGCCAGGGACAGAGGGATTTCTGCAGCAGCTGCTGCCAAAAACATTGGCCAGGGGACAGGAGGTGACAGTGATGGGCACTGGAGCCCTTTGATGATGGACCTGTTGGAAACGAGGATTAATTTGAGTCCCAGTTCAGGTGGAAGGTGCTGACAAAGAAGTCCCTGCTGGATGGGCAATTTGGGGGGTTGTATTTTCTGCCCAGAAATGCTCTTGGCCTCTTGGCTTGTCTGCTCCCAGGAGAAAGGAATGGCATGGCTGGTTTATCACAGGGATCAGTTTATCAATGCAACAGCCTCAAATAAATGGGACTTTCCTGTGGCTGAACACCTGAGTGGCAGGAAATGGTATCAAAGAGAGCATCTGCACATTCTGTGAGGAAGAGGAGGCAGGAGGCTCCTGCAGGTGTGCTTGGGCATGCTGCCAGTGCAGGGAAAGAGAGGGCTAAGGAGATGTCTTGGAAAAGCCTGACTGGAGGGATAACAGCCCTCAACACTGAAGACATTGAGTTAGATGGATCCCACTTCTAGAAGCTTCTGTGTTTATTACTGATGGCACTGTGAGTTTTATTCCTGTGCTGCTGGTACTTCCCCAGTACAATCTGCTCAGAGTTTCCACGTGCAGAGGCAGGTGATGGAGGGATCCTGGAAGGAGAGTGAAAAATGGCATCAATGAACTGCAACGACAGCTGTGCCCTGGCAAGGACTCCAAGAACTGGAGAAAATCCTAAATGACAAAGGCTTTGCTTTCCTCCTTCTCACCAAGGCATGGTGGGAAGAGTCTCAGGACATGGCAAGTCTGTGTTTCCACAGGATTTCTGAGTAGCTGGCTCTTTTTTCCCTTCTTAATATCCAGACCTGATTTTAAAGGTACCTGAGCACCAAGAGGTTTGGATTAGCATATAAAAAATTCACTGTTCCCTTCTTCAAACTCTTCAAACTCTCTTCAAACCCTTGCAGTCTGTCACCCTGGAAGGTTGTGCCCCGTGCCCTCCTTTGAGGGATGCTGCAGTAGGCACAGGGGGCAATGTGCTTGTGAGTAAAAAGGAATTTCTCAGGAAATGAATCGGGTTTGGACTTTCTAGAGGTCATTTGGAGTTGCCCTGAACTTTTACAGTTGGCTATATAATATTAAAAAAGGAACTCTTAGTCTAGGTGAGTGTCAGTGAGGTGAGACACCCTGAGAAATGCTTTAGTGTCAGCTTTTGGGAAGAGCCCAGTCAGCAGAGCTGCCTTCCCTGGGGGCTCTGAAGGGGAAGGTCCTTCTTGCAGTGTCAGTGGAAGTTCCTGCCCTGATGGGCCCCTGCATTTTGGGAGTGACCTCTGAGAAAGAACCACGTCAACCCACTGTCTCCATTTCTGTAATTAAAGCTCCTAGATCTTTATTGGAATCTGGACTGGCTGAAGGCACAGGTGGAACAGACCAGGCTGAGACCTGCCCCTGTTTTTGCAGGACCCTTTTAGGGGCAGCTCTGGGGGATTTTCAATTGGAGGAAAGAGATACACAAGTGCGGTCCCCCATCTGTCAAAAAACTGGAATTCAAAGCAGCAGAGTGAGGTTTCCCTGGGCTGGGGTAACTGCATTTCCAGGTATTTAGATTTTTTCCTAATTCTTCTCTCACTCTGCACTCGGTGATTGGCAGAGCTGGGCAGTGGGTTGGCTCCTCAGCGCTGCTGTGCCCAGGTCAGCCTGGCACCCTGGGAAACGCACCGTGAGGGCAGTTTAACACCAATTAACGGGCCACTTTGGAACAGATTAGCATTCCGGGCCTGTTCAGTGGGTAATTACGGTAATTAACTCGCCGAGCTTGCATGCCTTGGTGAGCAGCAATGTGGCACCTCCGTTTGCAGCCCCGGAGAGGGGGATGCTCGGAGCAGACGTGGCTCATTTGGAGGGGCGGGCAGGACGGGAGGGCACCAAATGTGGGCTTGCAGGTGACAGCCCCGGGTGGGGGGCTCTATAAGTGACTGGTTTGGGCTCAGCTCAGGTTTAACCGTGGTGTTGGGGGCTGGGGAAGGCACCGGGGCTGAGCAGAGCCCTCTGCATCCCTCCCCAGCATCCCTGGCCTCAAAGGGATGGAGCTCCACCTCCTCAGGTCACTTATTTTCAGCGTGGAGCTGAAGGCAGGCTCCCAAATAAGTCCCTTAGTGTTGGGAACGCTGATAGTGAGAAGTGTTTTGGCTCAAAAGAGCTCGGCATCCAATGAGACAGCATCCTGAATTCTTTGGGAAAGCTCCCCTTGGTGTTGGATCCTTCAGGAAATGCAGGTGGTGCTGCTGGAGGGATCCCTGCCCAGGTTAGTGGAGGGGCCACGGGGACAGAGCTGATCTCTGGACTGGGATCAGGGCATGGAGAGGGCAGTGGGATGGCCCTGCTGGCCCTGGGATCACAGCCAGCTCCTGCTCCCATTGTCCTGGGGGTCAGTGGTGGCAAGGTGACAATGTGGACACAGGAGGGAAGTGTTAGTGTGCAAAACTTGGTCATGAGGGGGTTAGAGTGAAAAATGGATGATGTGCATACAGGGTGCCTTAAAAGAGCCTGTTTTGTAATGATGAACACAATTTTGGGAAATAGTTTGGCAGAAGAATGGGAATAGTTGGGAAAGCTGAGTGGAATCCGAATTCCTTAATCCAGGAGCATAAGTGTGTCCAAGGAGGACCCACTTCACACCCTGAGCCCTTGCTGGGATGGAAAACCTGCAGACAAGGCCTTCTAACAAACATCTCCATAATACTTAACATTCAGTGGAGTAAAAGGAGAATAATGAGCACTGCAGCCATCCCAGGTTAGTAATTACCGCCGTCATTATTAATTTTCCAGAGCAATCTCGTCAAATGAGTCATTATTATCTCAATTCCGCAGCCAGGACTGATTGATTCTTTCTCCCTGTTGTGACTAATTCCATATAATGTCAGAGTACAATACAGGACTATAGAGCCAGTGTAATTCGAATGCACAATCATTCCAAAGAACCCAATCCCTACAGCTCTGTTTAGATCTGATGCTTTATAGTACTTAATTGAAATAAATCCCCCATGCCTGTCCCTGCCCACTCTGCACAGTCCCTGGAATTCCACTGGAGACAGGGATTGATGTCAGCCTGGGACCTGCCCTGAGTGTTCTGGCACCACCCAGGAGCTTCCCAGCCCCTTGAGGAGCAGCATGGCATGGTCTGAGAGGTTCTGGATAATCTTCAATACTCCATAATGTGAATTTGGACCATGTTAGGGATGTTGGTCCGTGTGGCTGTGTGGGGTTTCCTGGAGCAGAGGCTGAAGGGGATGGTTTTCCAGCTCAGTTCCACCATCCCAGCAGAGCTGAGGATGAAGAAGTTCAGGGCAAGACAAGGAGAAAGGTCTCTGGGGGGTGGGAATGTGTTTCTTGCCTCTATGGAAATGGTGGGGTGGATGAGGCAAAACAATTCCCTTTCCTTTAAAGGCACTGGAAACCTACTTCTGGCATTTCCCTTGAGCTGGAGGGCAGGGAAGGAGGAGGAGACAGCAGGTACTTTACAGCTCTGACCTTTGTGTCTCCCAGACTTCCAACATGAGCAGAGTGGAGGGGGCTGGAAAGCCAGGAGAGGGAGAGGTCCCCCAGCCACTGGAACTGGTTTTAGACTAGGAAGGTATGATGGTCTAATTCTGACCCACAAGGAAGGATGAGACATTCCATGTCTCCACCCTCAGCTGGTCTTGGCTTTGCCTCCCCAAATCCAGCCCTTCCCCAGCAGCAGGTGGGAATGAGACTGCACTGACACTCCAGGATACTGGTGTGGGTCACTGGGCTGCACTGGGGAATTGGGAATACTGAAGTGGGCACCAAATCAACGGGGTCTCGTGCCATTGGAGCCCCTTGGCCCCCCAGCACTCCTGCAGCTCTGCTGGGTGTTCACTGAGCCAGGTCCACCTGGCAGAGCCCCTGAAGGCAGGGCTTGGCTGAGAGCCCCTTCCCTGGTGGGCTTCAGTGCTGAAATCCAGTGGGATTGTCCTCAGGGTTCATCCAGGACTGTCACACCTTGTCCCAGCTCCAGCCAGCCCTGTGTTGTCCCCTCCCCTAAGGGGTATGTCCTGTCCTATTTCCCCAAGGCGTATTGCACAGGAGCTGTAAAACACACGTTAAAATTTCAGCATTTCCAGAGTTTAATAAGAATACTCCAAAATATTTGTGCCACCTTCCTGGGGACGTGTCCCTGCTCTAAATTCCTGCTTTTCCTGATGTTCCTCCCTGCCATGTCCAACCCAGCAAGAGGGAACCAAGGGGATAATTCTACCTACTGTTTTTTTTAATTCACAACAATAATACCCTGTTTCTAGTTATTTATAGACATTTGCTGGGTTGGGGATGCCGAAATTAAAGCAAAGCAAACCTTGAGCTGAGGGAGGGTCCTTTGAGGCTCTGGAGCTGATGGAATCAGAGGTGGCCCCACAGATGGGACACAGTTGCTGCCCCAGAGCAGAAGCTGACCTGTGTCTAAAGCTTTCCTGCATCCAGCTATTTGAATAGTTCACCTGCAATCAGTGTAAAGAAAGTCTGCTCAAAGGATGTATTTATAGGGACAACAGGCTGAGCTTTGGAGCTCAAAAAGACCTACAAAGCCCCAGTTCTGGTATTACAACAATTGGAATATCAGTTAAAGTCAGTGCAATTTCTTGCACACAAGTGAGCTGGGAGATAAATCTCCAGGTTTTTATAAGAAATGCTACTTTATGGCCATCACCATATGCCACCTCCAGCCCTGTTTGGAGTGTAAATCATAACAAGTGTGCATCCTAAAATGCTTTATTGGCTTTTTATGGCCACATACGGCTGCTGTTCCTTCCATTTGTGATTAATTTCTGTAACGGTTCCCCCTAGAACCTCAAAAATAATTAGAACTAATGAATCCCGTGCAGTGACAGCAGAGGAGGGAGCAGATTGCATCTCTTGCCCCTGCCCAGCCCTGATCAAAAGGCAGAGTGGAGCTGTGAAGATGTTTTGTGCTGAGCTGCCACCCCCTCCTGAGACCAAAGATGACTCTGGGGCTGGGCAGGAATGAGAGGCTTCCTTGTTTCACAGCAATAGTGCTGAGAGGGTGCAATTAAAGGCAGCTGAAGCCACGGCGTTGATTTCGTAGCAGAGTGAGTCAGGAAATCGACCCAACATGTAAAGGCCTCGAGGAGTGAGATGCTCTGTGTGCCAGGACTGCCCCAAAAAAGTGCTGGTTTCAACCAAACCTTGGTAAGAGCACAACCCCTTGGCACTGCAAACCACAGGGCTGCTTGTCCCTCCAGCTTGGGGTTACCTGCTCAATATAGGGACCTGCAGCTCCTAAATTTGGGGGAAGCATCCCCAGTGCTGCCCCTGATGTGCCCTGCCCTCCAAATCCAGAGCTGGGCAAAGCCAGGGTGCTGCCTCCCTCCCAGCCTCGTTCCATCTCCATCCAGAAACAGGGGGTTCATTTTAGGATTTATTTCCCCCAGGGCACTTTGGGGTTTGAGGGTCTGTGTGTGTTCTGCACGGCAGCGCAGCCAGCTTCGAGTGTTGCTGAAAAACTTACAAATTCCCTCCTCAAAACTAATATTTATCTCTAAAGGCTGTAATTAAAGCGTGTGGGGGGTGTTGCTGTGCAGGGATCTGCCACTCTCGGGGCTTCCTGCGGCTCCCAGTGCCTTTGAAATGGGACTGAAGGGGAATCATTGACAGCAAAGTGCTCGAGAGGGTTCAAGTGTCATCAGGAGGGAAGCTCCGAGGTGCCATTCCCTGGGGAGGGATGAAAACCAACCTCCCCAGGCAGCTCTTGGCACGGTGGCACCTCCTGCTCTGCCCATGTGTGTGCCCACGAGCTCTGGGCTTGGGGGTTTGGTGAATTTTCCACGTGTTTTTCAGGTCCTGAGTGACTCTGGCTCCTCAAATCCCCTCTTTCTCCTCTTGCCTTGCAGCTCCAGCCTCTCTCCCACCACACTTCATGCCCAGTGACTTTACATCAGTAAATACTGTTCTTCCACCAGAACAGGTTTAATTAAAAACCAAGCAAATAATGGGTAATAAGGGCATCTCATCACCTGCATGACTGGTGGGGGAATAAGTTAAGTCTTAAATCACTGGTAGAGCCATAAAATTGAATCCCACCTTCTGAGTTCCAGCTTGACACCTTAGGCTTGATGCCATTGCTTATTCTTTTGTCTTATGCTGAGTCACTTCTGCTTATGAGAGTTTTAACTGTTTATGTCAACTTGCTTTGCAAGCAGAATAAAAGCAGAGCACTTCTTAATTTCCAGAGGTTAATTGATTTCAAAGGCAGAACCAATTATAGTTAAAAAATAGAAAAGCACAAATTTAAGATAAATTTTTCTTAACTATAAGGAAATTTCTTAGAAGAAATATTTCTTGTATATAAAAAAAAGGGTTGTTGAAGTCAATGTGAGGATCCTGCCAGGTGGTCAAATTTTACTGTCCTGGTTCCCTCTGAAAAACAACTTTGATGTTCCCATAATCACAATTTTCTGTCCCAGAGGTTCTCTGTGAGCGTCCCCTGTACAGTTGTACAGAATCATGAGCTAAAGTGAGCCAAATGAAACTGTTGTGGCACATCAAACCAGCCAACAAAGGCAGGCAGCTTTTCCCCCAACCCCCTGAGATGGGTTCTGACAGTTTGCAACCAGATGAAATGGATAATGGAAGTCCCTTGTCACAATAACTCAGTTTAAATGTATTGTTGGATTAATAGACTCAGTTATCCACTATTCCAAGGAGAAAAATGACTTGTGGTTTCCAACCAGGCCCTCACTCGTGGCATCCCATCAAATTAACCAAGCGGGCCAAATTCAGACTCCTGGCAGGAGCCAGGCATGTCATGAGTTGTGTCATAAAAATGAGTTTATTTATTTGTAATGATTTCTGATTGCCATGGCAACATCTGTGGCTGCTCCTGGACGGGAATCCCTGGATTGGGGCCGTCTGTGGCCCTGCTGGGTCAGGGCTGGCAGGTGGTGCCAGGGGTGATGGCCATCCCTATCCCTGGCACAGGGAGGTGGGTCCTGCCTGGTCTCCAAGCTCAGGGGTTCCCTGAGGTGCCAAAGGTGACAAAGAACCTTGTCCTTGCCCCTGGATCCCTGGGAGTGTCCAAGGCCAGGTTGGACGGGGCTTGGAGCACCCTGGGCTGGTGGGAGGTGTCCCTGTCCATGGCAGGGGGTGGGATGGATGGGCTTTGAGGTCCCTCTAACCCAAACCATCCTGGGATTCTGCGTGCAGGGCATTCCTGGCCCAGCTGTCCCTCCCTGCGTGGTGTATGGTTGGCACTCCCATCTCTATGGGGTCAGTGGTGGGGGTTCAGTGGGTTTGGGTATTGTTTTGCTGTCCAAAGGCCAGGGTGTGTTTGCAGCCCTGCCCTCTGGGCTGTGTCCAGCAGCAGGGCTGGTTCTTGATGTGCCCAGTGAATTACCCTGGGTTACAGGTGTGAGCCCCTCTGAGGTGCCCTCCCTGCCTGCTGGGGCTCTGAGATGCCACAGCAGTGTGTGCAGGGATCCCTCTGCAGGGCAATCCACCTGCCAGGCTGCCCTCAAAGGGGGATTTGGAAGCCTGAGCTCTGAGAGCTCCAGTTTACCTTCAAAGCACCCTCTCTGCCTGTTCTTACACCTCTTGTGAAGTGGCACTGCCGCTGAAAGGCAGGAGGTTTCCTTCCTGGAAAGCTCATCTCCTCCTCTTAATTAGGCATCTTCCCCAGTGAGCCCCGGGGGAGTCAATGAGGAGGGTGGGGATGTGCAGCCAGCGTGGCCCCAGCGGTGCTGAGTGCTGGAGCTGTCGAGGGAGCATCAGCAGCTCTGGAAGCTGCGTTTTAGTTCTGAAAGCATGGAATAAATAAGGCAGGCAGGAGCAGGGAGGGCAGGCAGGATGTGCAGCTCAGCCCCTGCCCCTGCTGCTCCGGTCACAGGGCTCCCACCTCAGCCTTTCCTTCTCAGGCATTGCTGTCCAGGCCAATTTTACAAAATGCCAACTGCTGCTTAACCCCAAAAATGGCTGAGTTGAAGGGCTGGCACTGAGGGGATGGAACGGTGCCCAGCTGAGCATGAACTCAAAGCCAGGCCAGCCTTCTCCATGGCCCTGGTTGTCTCTACACCACTTCAGAAAGGGGATGAGACACAACTTGGTGAATAAAAGCTCATAGAGGGTGATGGTTTTGAGGTAAAAGAGGGCAGATTTGAACTAGTAAGGAAGATGTTGTTCCCTGGGAGGGTGGGCAGGCCCTGGCACAGGGTGCCCAGAGAAGCTGTGGCTGCCCCTGGATCCCTGGGAGTGTCCAAGGCCAGGTTGGACGGGGCTTGGAGCACCCTGGGCTGGTGGGAGGTGTCCCTGCCCATGGCAGGGGTGGAACAAGACACCCTTGAAGGTCCTTCCAACCTCTCCCCCGTGGCTCTGTGGAAATGTAGCCCCAGCACAAATGGAAAGGTTTGTGTGATCCCCCCTTGAGCAGCAAAAGTGCTGAGCACAGCAAATCCCTGGAGCGCAGGGACAGCCTTTATTTGAAACTGTGATCATGAAACAGGAAGAAGCTTCTGCCTTTTTAGTTTTGCCCTTAACACATAAAAATAGAAGCACCTGCTGCCTGCTGGGCTCATTAAATATGTCTTTTTATTTTCTTAAATCACCACGGTAGAACTTGAATTCTTTCCTCGGTAAACTCGAGGTGACAATCACTGACATTCTCCAGGGTTTGTGTGCATTATCTTTGGAGCTGCTCCTGCCCACCTTTTGGCAGGGCCCACCTTGGCTCCTGCCCTTGATCACTGCAGGGGTTTCGTGAGCTTCAGAGGCAGCCCCAAATGTCAGGCACATGCACTGCTCAGTTATGGATCTGAATACAGCACCTCAGAGTGCCACAATTACTCACTTGTGGGGCCTTGTGTGGTGGAGCAATAAAGATCTCTGTGTTCCTCCCTTGGTGAGATGGGGCAGGGGGGTGTTTTAGGTGCTCCACTGTAGTGTCAGCAGGGCATGGGGCATGTGGAAGAGTCTCTTTAAGGGAGGCACTTCAATCAAAGCTCCTTTCTCCTGTAAACCCAATTAGCTCCAGTCTGCCAAGGCAGCCTGGCTGGCTGCAAGGACGTACAGAAGGCAAAGAATAATTGCTCAGCTCGGGTTTCCTTCTCTCTCAGAAATGCCACGAGGCTTTTGTTAGCCCAGACAAACCCCTGCCCTTGTCCCTGGGGTCCCAGCTGAAGACACACTCCAAACCCAGCCCTGTGCTGTGTGTGAGAGGCTCTGTGGAGAGCCAGGAGCAGGAGCTGCTGAGCCCAGACCCATCAGTGACCATTTGGTATCTTCATCACCCAAGGGGATGGCCACCAACTCTGTTTTGTCCTGGTTGGTGATGCCATTGACTAAAACCTCACTGATGGTTTGTACAACAGCTGAGAAATTTGGGCTAATTTCAGTAGTTATTAATGACCTACAGTTGCTTTGGATAGAGCCCTCAGAGAAGACAAAGGCAAAGATAAAGGGCTCTTGTAATATTACTGGTATTGATCAGGAGCAAGAGAAGTTTTACTGCCATTTATTTTAATTTCTGGCTGATTGTGGCCTCTCTGAGTGCCAACTCCACAGGTCTCAGCTGAGATGCTCAGGGCACATGCCCATCCAGGGCTCCTGTTCCCCTGCAAAACCAGGGATGGGGCTCCAGCTCCTGCAGCATCTCCCTGGGGCCTCTTCCTTATTTCCTGGGATGAGTTTTCCTGTTCTGCAGTTAAAAGGCCACTCTGAGCCCAACTCAAGTCAGGTTTTGTGGTGGGACTGGTGGGATGCACATCCCAGCTGAATTTAGCCCACTGAGCTCAGGGCTTTGTGACTAAAGAGAGCTCTGGAATGCAAGAACATGTGGAAGCTATTTTAGATGAATTTTATATACATATATATATATATATATATGGTGCTTTAAATGCAATTATGGGGACTCAGCTGAAGGCTCTGCATGAGCTCATTAAAGTGTGGCAGCCCTAATGAGCTGCTGGTGCTAAATGAGGAGAAGCCCCATCAGTGCCCTGTCCCAGGGCTGGGGTATCCTGGCAGTGAAGGGGCAGACAGGCTCCTGCAAGGAATCCCAGCTATCCCCTCGGATGGATTTAGCAGCCTGATATTGGATCTGAGCAATATATGGGATATTGTTGGAGCAGAAACAGCGCCTGGGGCAGAGGGAGCAGAGCACAGGCAGCCTGGATTTGGGCAGAGCAGTTCTGGCAGCTGGGCTGGCACCTGGAGCCAAAGAAAGGGTGTTTTCCCCTTGTTTGGAATGGCCAAGCAGAGCTGGGGTTTGGGGGTGGTTT
>WBMV01006192.1:0-45311 GCA_013396655.1 Campylorhamphus procurvoides | reverse complement strand
AAGGTCCCTTCCAAACCAGATTATTCCTTTCAATACACCATGTGCAGAACAAGAGGCTCTGGCAGTGTCACAGCTCTGAGGACACACCGACAAGCAGCACACGGTGGGTTCTGGAACTGCATCAGGGGTCTTGCAAGGGTGGGTGGGCAAGGAGGTCCAACACCCGTGGTGTCAGTGGCAGCCATGCCTTGTGCTTCTGGCCACTGCAGAAAGCTGAAGCCAACCCTCAGCCTGGACACTCTTGCACAAAGCCATTACTCCTCCTCTATCCCCATTTTTCCTCACTGCTGATGAAGGAAACCATTCCCAGCTTCAGCTTTGGCAGGCACCACACACAGCTATGAGAAGTTTCATCCGACCAAGAAACTCCAACACGTGCTTTATCAAAAAAAAAAACTTCCCAGCCAGCTCTGCTTCCAGTTGCTTCAAAATCCCCTTGCAAGGTCTGCTCCAGTGAGTAGGACAGCAATGCTCTCTGTAGTTACATAGCACAGCCTGGCTTGACTCCAGCTGTCCCCACCAGAACCCCCCTGAGGAATGGTCCTGCCTTTGGATGCTCCTGGCTGGGCTAATCCTGATCCAATATAAAACCTGGGCAGGTTTTTAATTTTTCTATGTCAGGTTAAAAAAACAGTTTCCCAGAGAAAATGGTGCATGGAAAGAGGAGGAGCTCAGCTACAAGATTAACCCTTTGACATCCCACAGCAGGTATTTTGAAGAATCCTTTTTATCCTCGAGATGTTCCTATTTTAACCACAGCCAAGCTCACACATAAAGACTCCTGAGCAGCGTTTTCCAAGTAACATACCATCATTAATCAATCCAGCAGCTTTGCAAGGGTACCAATCAGCTCTTCTGCTTTCTAGGCTGAAAGAGGAAAGGATGAAACAAGCCAAAAACCCCCATTTGCAGATGCAAACATCAGCTAGGACTTCACTAATGGCAGGAGGGAAATATCTAGAAATGGACCCAGACATCCACCTTCCTCTGGGAGCCCTGGGAGAGGGTGGAATGCTGTTCCTCCCTGTTGGGCTGATGCACTCTCATGGTCTGGGTCTGATGCCTTGCTTTGGGGCTCACTCCTGTCTCTGCAGGGATGTGCTGAAAGGCTGTGGGATGGGCATCTTCAAAATCCCTGGGGTCACCATGCAAAGCAGGCAGAGCCAGGCCAGGACAAGAGACTGCCATGGTTTCCTGTCTTTCCCATCACCAAAGCCTGAAGGACTTCCTTGGATCCCATCTCCTTGCCCAGCAGCAGTGGCTGGGAGGTGTCTTGGGAGAACAGCCCAAGAGCAAACAGACTGTCAGGGAGTCCAGGAGGTCCTGAATCCAGCACATCGTGGTTCACAGCACAGTGCAGCGATGCCTCATTGCTCTGTCAGCCACAAACAGCCCTGACACCAGCCAGATGCTTTTCCTTCCTCGAGCTGAGGCAGCTGAGTGAGCCACATCCCTGGGGAGCCTGGGAATTGGATAAACCCCTCTTTAGGCTGCTGGGGATGAAGTTATTCAAGCAATGCTGCTAAGCAGGGCAACAAGGCTACTCTCAGCCAGAGCATCCCTCAAAGGCTGTGCATCCCAGCCTGCCTTCCTCCCCTGCAAAGCACCTGAGGCCTTTGCACCACGCTGTGCTGGAGACCATCTGGGAAGGCTTGTTGCTGCCTTGTTTGCTCCTGGAGGCCCTGGAAGAAGCAGTGCTGCAGATGTGCACAGGGGAGGCAACCTGGCTTTCACATCACGGTTGTGAGATGAGGGATTTTTGGTCCTTCACTTGCTTTGGCCCAGGGGAAAACGTATTTCCCCTCCTTCCACGGGCCCTTTAACAGCACAGATGCTTTCATGTTTCACTCTGGCTCTTTTTTGTTCCTGCTGCACAGAATAAAACCAGTCGGATCTACGGTTGGCTGCGTCGCATTAAGAGCAGGTATTTGGGTCCTTCTCACCTCGCTGGGGGACTGAGAGGTGTAGCTTTCTCCAAGTGTCTCCAGGCTGCCTGGGAGGAGATGCAATGAAGAGTAAGAAAAGACCTTAACTAGATGACAACATTCTTCTGGCTTGGTTAAAATCAGAAATAAAACTTGTTCAGGGCTTGGAGTGAGGATCTCCTATGGATTCAGCTAAGCCAAAGAGGCAGTCACATTCTGTCCCCCTTCTTGCAGGTGCCACACGTCTGCATGGTGCCTTTCCAGGACTCTCCAGATGTCCAAACCAGTTTTGCATCAGCCAGCAAAACCAGCAGAAAAGCCTGGGAAGCCTCTTCCTTCATCCTGCAGTGCCAAACACCGCTGCTTCCCTGCAGCCAGCAAAGGGAGGACAACCCCTCACCTGGATATCAGCACCCCCTGGCATCAAACAGCTTTAGGATACCTTGCCCAGATAGCCACCCTAGTCACTAAAAAAAATATTTGGGGATAATTCCTTGCATATGAGCCATATTAGGACAGGATTTGCATTTTTCTGTAGGTTAAGTGGGAGGACACACCTCTCTGCCAGTAAGGGACCATTCTGCATTGCTCGTACCACACCAAAACCCAGTCGCTTGCCCTCAGCCCCTTGAGGATGAGACGAGCCCTGGGTTTTCTCTGCCTCCTTCCTTATCTGAGCTGAGAGTTGCCAGCAGCTCAGCACTGTTCTCCCCCAGGAGCTCGGGGAGAGCTGCAAGCCCTGTCTGCAAACATCATCCCAGCACATCAGCTCTGTGTTATACCAGCCACAGCAGAGGAATCAGCCTCTTCAGCCAGCAGTGCTGCTCAAACCCCCTCCGTTCCCTGAGTTTTGCTGTGGAGACACGGGGGGAAGGTATCACAGTGCGTTCATTAACCAGGTGACATTCAAATCCAGCAACCTCCCCCGGCTTCCTCGAGGCTGCGCTTTAAATTACACGGCGGGGTAGGATTTAGTGGGCTGCTGGGAGAGGACTTGGCGCCCACATTCCCATATCTGGAAGAGGTCTGTCCTTTGTGGGTTGTGTTATGAGACAAAGGCGGAAGAAAACACCTGGAGCATTGAGGCCGTGGCAGGGGGGAAGAGATGTTGCCACGGCTGTTTATAAGATTTGGGCCAGATTTGTAAAGGTCCTTGGAGATTCCGGCCTCTTCCAGTGGGACCTGTGCAGCATGACTTGGAGAAGTAACATGATGCCCAGAGATCTGGGTCAGGGCTTGCTCTGGATGGTCAGAAATCCTGGATCATTCTCCCCTGAGCATACACGGAGCAGCTCTGCTCTCCATTTGCTGCGGGACTGCGGCATCCTGGAGGCACCGACCTGCTCTGTGAGTCAAACAGAGTCAATCCCTGCCTGGGCTGTGTTGGATTTGCTGTGTACACGCAGACAGGACCACCTCCTTCCCCACGTGTTGACAGCACTGTACTCAAGCACCTAAAGATATATAAAAATGTGCCTGGTGGGACGGAGCGTGGGGCCAACTCCCGCTGAACTCGCTGCCTTGCACCTTGCAGACCTCCTTCCTCCACCTCTCAGCCACTACTTCCTCCTCCAAAATCCAGGGCACCCCTTTTGGCCAGGATAGGAAGCTCCAGCAAGGAGCTCTAACGAGCCTTCAGCTCTTCTCTACCCATGGGACGCTGCACAAATATCTTTTGCAGCCAAGAAGATGGATGGAACAGCTGAGGGCAGAGAGGGAGGGGAGGAAACGCAGATAAACCCTCTCCCCCAGCTCTTCATGGGAAATCCCACACTGAAGGTGTGAAGAGAGGGGTGAGAGGTTTGTCAGACCCCAATAATGAACTCCCCACCCTCATTCCTGAGTCTGCTGCATCACAGCTGATGAAGCAGAAAGGTGGAAGGCGAGTTGGAGTTCCGATGCGAAGACACCGAGCACCAGCCAGGGTCCCACCAATCCTCTCCTCGCCCCTTCTGGCATCACTGCCTGGTAACCCCATTTGGGAGCTCCAACGAATGAGCTGCAGAGCCCACATTTCCCTGGGTGAGACACAGCACCTCCCTTCCTACCGGGAGGAAGGGAAAACCCCATAAATAAAGGGCAATAGGAAAGATATTCCAGGTCCTCCAGCAAGCGCCTGGAAGCCGCCTCGGAGGTGAGCAGGGGGGAGGAAGGGAGGCTGACTGACAGCCTGATTTAAGACCTGCCTGCAAAGCAAACAAAAGCAATTGAAAACTGCATCATCTAGGAAAACTTAGTAGGTTGTATTTTCACAAGTGAGGACTGATGGTAAGACCAGCTTAATCCCCCAGCGGACTTTCCACACCTCGGCAGGCCGGCTGGCGGGGCCAGCTGTTTTGTCTTGCAGCTGACTGCTGAAATAACATTGTCGGGCTGGCGGGATTGGAACAGGATGGGCTGGAGGGAGCAACACACAACAGAGGCTTTAAAAGAAGTGTGCTTGGTTTCCAAACCCCCCTTCTCCCCATAGGAGCCAGGGGCACCTCCTGGATTCACAGCGGGGAGGAAGGATGCTCAAGCCTGGGCAGAGTCTCTGCTCACAGGCAACCAGAAAGAAATCCCTGGAGAATCTTCCTCAGTGTTTTTGGGTGAACAGGAAACACAACCAGGAGGTAAAGACGTAACTTATGGTCTTGTCTTTCCTTCTCAGGGACTGACCTGGGGACCCAAAGAGCTGAGCATGAGCTACACCACAGTGCTGTGGCCACACAGGGCTTGACATAGACAGGTGTTAAAAGGTTACATCGTGGACACGCAGACCAAAAAAACCCCCAACCCAAGACATGCTGAACCTTCCTAATGATAATATTTTCACTTGGCTTTGGCTTGAACAAAACCGCAGAGTTTTCTCCTGCTAATTGCAGAATCCCAATAAATTCTAGAAAAGGAGAGTGAAAAATACCACGCTGCCCAAGCCAGGTGATGTTCTGTGCTCCTGACTCCCTTCTATCCCCACCCTGGAATTATGAACCAGAATGACATTTCCTTTCCCAACCTCAGACTTGTTAACAGGGCAAAAAACCACACATTTAAGCAGCTCAACACATCTCCTGTACGGATCAGACATGCAAGCAGCAGATGTACGAGCCCCTGTTCCTGAATCTGAACCTTTTTGTCTGCATGTGGTTTAAAATCCGTGCCTGCTGCTCAGAGAACAAAAGGCAAAGTAAACACCCCCTTCCATCCATTCCTCTCCAAGCCATCTATTTTAACCTACAAGCTGTGAGGCTGGATATATATGTATGAGAAGAGATACATAATTAAATGAAGATGGGAGGTGGTTCACCTGGGATATTTGAACATTTAGGGCTGACAGCCTAACAAGTTCCTGCAGGGTAATACCCCTAAGCCTGGCATCTGGGAGCTCAGGGGATGTCCATGTGATTAAAAGCAGCTGAGGCATCTCTTGGTAGCTGAGTCTTAATGACCACGGGGTGAAGTTCCCTCCATCAGCTCTCTGGTCACAGAAATCATTTAAATAATACTTTATGTTTGCAGCAGGTAAGGTGTGCAGATGTCTGCTGGGCTGATGGGTGGTAACTCCAGCAGCAGATAGGACTGATCCCTTCCACGATGCTCTGGAGGATGGGACAATCTGTCTGTCCCCACCACCTGCCTGTGCCTAGGGATGTGCTGCTGCTGCCTTCTGTTATGAGGAGAGCCTGGTGCTCTCCAGATCTGAGGCCTCTGATAAGACTCAGCATCCCAGGTACTGCCACGACATCTGGAATCCAGACTGGAGAGAATTTGCTCCTTTCCTTCTCTGAGAGAGAAGATGAATGAACCTGCCCAGCTGACCTGAGCTTGCTCAAAGGGACAGATGATATATCAAGGTCTCTCCCTCTGGCAGCATCTAGGCAGTGATGTAGACCTGGTCTCAAGGAAGTCTCTCCTCTGCTTGGTCCCCAGCAAGAGTCAGCACTGGCAGGAGAGCATCCTCTGCTTCCTGCCCTCACAGTTTCATTTCCCTGCATTGGTATTTCTTGGGCTGAATTACTGGGTTTGCTGACAATTAGGGGAATGAAGTTTCTAATTAAGAGCTGATATTTTGACTCAGGCAGTTTTTGCCTTATAAAAACATGAAATGAAAGCCCAGAGCACCAGACATTCCATTGTTTCATGGTGATGTTTGATCTCTTAAATTCATCTCTCTTTTTGCAAAGACAGGAATCAAAGCAAGCAGCTTGGTCATCCTTAGCTAAGCCAATGCCATCTCTTTCTCCCGTGCTCAAGTCTCTGTGCAACCAGCAGGGGAAAGGCAGTTTTGATTTTGGGGGATTAAATGAGGAACAAGGCAAACAAGTCACAAACCACCAAGAGAGACAAGTGTCAAAGGGAACATTAACAGTCCAATCAAAGATTTGGGCTCAAAGTTGGGTCAGCCTCAACTTCTAGTTCCAAAATCCTGGCCAGTTCTTCTCCCAAATACACACAAGCCCTGCTGAATCCATCAAGCCTGACCCATGAAATACCTGGCTTTTCCTATTCTGAAATGGGGAAAAAAAAATCTAAATATTTATTTTACCTCCATAAATTGGATTTTATTTCTTTTAGTAATGGTCTGTCTCTGAAAAACCACCTCCAACTGGAGCACCACCTTTAACTCCTCCTTAATCCCAACTAAATAAATCAACCCATTACTATTTCAAGAAGTTAAAATATCTCAAAGCCTCGTGTTAATTGTAAACCTTCAGTGATGTAATTGTGAGCAAGATCTGTTTTGGGAATTTTAGGGCTGAGAGAGAGCCCCAGTTGCCCTCAACGCTCACATCCCGTGGGTGTGGGTGACTCTGCTGCAGACAGGGCACCAGAAGCAACGTGGGTGGATGCTGCAAATCCATGGGGGAGACTACAGTGTCACCTGGGAGGGCAAAACCAGTCACAAACATGAGGTGAGGGGGGGAGAAGGGCTGGGGAAGGAGCACGGTGGGGTTACAGCATTACTGCTAAAATGCAGCCTTTTCCTGGGAGGGGATGGGTGGGAGCTCAGGTCCCAAGTGCCGTGGCTGCAGATGGAATTCCATGGGGAATCTGCACTGCCCAGAGCTGGGCTGGTGGCTGATGGGACATAAGGAAGCTTTGAGGTGTCAAGGGGAAACCTGCACTTTGTCCCTGGCACATCTGACCCAAACTGTCTGTTGCCAAATCCCTTCTGCTGCCCATTCACTCCCAGCATAGCCCCAAGGGTTTTCCTCGACCAGAGATGGATTTAAAACCCTTTCCCAGCCTTTCCTCATCCCTGAGTAAGCTCAAAAGCCACGTTCACAGCAAGTGCACCGTAACTCACCCTTCCAAACCCTCCTCTCCTTCATCCTCAGCCCCCACACCCTCAATGCCCCATTCTGGGTCTTGCTGGCTGGGACTGGGACCAGTTCCAAGGCTGGTGCATCTCCTCTGGGATGCAGGCAACTCACACATGTGATCCCAGCAAACCTCTCCAGCTCCAGCTTCTCCCTCCAGTGGATGGGGGAATGTGGAAGAAGCACAAAGTCCCAGAGCAAAGGGTTTTGCTGCACTTTAGCTGTGAACAGCAAAGCAACTGCTCCACGAAGCAATTGCTCCCACAACCCTCACCTTAGACATCTGCCCGGAAAATGGAAAAGAGGAGGGGAAAGGAGAAAGAAAAAAAATGGGAAAAATCAACCCCAAAGGCCCCCACATCTAATTGATTTCCCCGTGGGGATGGCTGGTTTATTGCTTGCTGTTTATTGAGCATTCCTGTGCTGGAGAGCTGCAGTGTTTCTGTCCCAGGGGTCCCTCCCAGCCTGGATGATGGCCCCAGCCCCTTCCATTTGTCCCCCCAGCCCTGATGGAGATGGTTGGGTGGGTTCAGGTCGTTAATGCTGCCTTTTCACACGTGGTCCTGTTCTGCTCCAAAATAGACTGATTTTTCCCTAAGAGTGTCAGCTTTCCCCATGCTATGTCACCTGTCCCTTGAAAAGTGAAAACTTCTCATTCAGGAGCCTAAAAGTGCATTAATTTTCAGCTTTCCAGGGAGAGGAAAAAAGCAGAAATATTCCCCTGTGATGGAGACGGGGAAAAGGGGAATTTTTATCCCAGCAGCTGTAGCTGAAATACATTTGCCCATGTTTTCCTGACGATGTAAGCTCCCTGAAGCTCTTACTTGCTGTCCCTTGTCTCCCAGTGCCACCAAGGGGACAGAATAACCATCAGGCCCCCAGTGACTGGCAGCAGCACCTCTCACCCAGCGTTTTGAGAAAGGAAACACCCACACAGCCATTTACTCTCCCATTTTCTTCCAGCAAACATTGTGCTTCCCTAGATTTGTGCTGGTAAACCCACGGCATGAATTCCGAGCTGAGATGCTCCTCAAGGAGGGCACCACCCCATGAGAAGGGTGGGATTTGAGCTGAACTCACCCTGTATCTGCTCCTAAAGTCATTCAGACACATCCAAGGCTCACAAAACTCCATCCCCAGAGCAGAGGATTGCAAAAAGCATCCTCTGTGTGATCCAATCACCAGGAATTAGTTTCCCTCCCCATCCCTTTCACTGGGAAGTTATAAACTGTTCCAGAACACAAAAAACATTGCAATCAGCCTGGCAATCCACTTTCCCACCCTGGGATCTGCATTATGGGGCTCAGTGTCACCTCCCCAGCATCCCCCTCCACCTCCAGAGCACCAGCAACTTCCCTGGCAGCCCAGGAAATGGATTTCCTGGTCATGTGCCAGTGCCCAGCCTGGCAGAGCTTTGGGAGCTCTGGCATCCAGCCACAATCAGTGCAAAGGGTTCAGGAACCCCCCTTTGTCTGGGCTCACAGGGCATCTCCCCCTCCAAGGCAGCATTTCTTGGAGCAGACTGGGGAAGAGCCGACTGCAGCACTTCAAAAGGAGAGGTCACGCATGGGTAAAGGTCCTTTAAAATGGGATTAAAAATTCACATTTTTGTCCTGCCTTTTTTTGGACGTTTCTAATCAAACCTATCCTGAGACAGACAGGAGGACGGGTTTAGCTCGCTGTGGTTCAGGGATAAGACATGGGGAGCCTTTGGTGGGTATTTGTAATAATCAGCATTTTTTTCATTCCTAAAGTTACCTGAAATACATTGAAAAAACAGAGCTCAAAGCTTTTCATTAAATATAGCAATGCACAATCCCCTCCACAACATTTCCCTTGCTGCATTTCACCAGATTGCCTCAAACTCTGCCTCCACCAACATTCCTCCTCACCACCAACATCCCGACCCAAAACCTGGATGGGTTTAACCCTCCCAAAACCCCATTTTGGAAGATCTCCCTATGATGCCCAAAGCCTCAATGGGGTCCTCTCTGCCTTCTTCCCCCATCCCAGGGAAGCAAAATGCTGCCTGTTAAGGTTGTTATTTCCAGCCTGGTATTCCTGCGGATTTGGTGCTCAGCAGCAGGTAAGTGGCCTTTGATCCCACGCGCCGCCTGGCCCAGAAGGAGCCATGGCTAAGACTCCAAGGAGACAGTCTCCACAGCCATCCCTCCTGCCCTAATTCCCTTCTGAAGTGCTGGAGCCACTGTCACCTCTCATTAAAAGAAGGGAATGCCCCGGTTTGGATTTCTAAGCAGAGCCAAGTGGATAATAATATTAACCCCGGCAGGGGGTGGCAGGAGAAGGCACCTCCTCGCTTCAAATGTTTGGACAAAAAATTGGCTCTCATTAGGGCAGAAGCCCAGGAGATGTCGCCTTTGTAGGGACGGTGACGGGGCTTTGTTGCCTTTGAATGTCCCCCCCGAGAGCGCCCAGGCTGTAATTGGGGCCAGGGGAGGAGAGGGAGAGACAAAAAGAGGAAGGAAAGCTTCAGATCTCCTCTGGAAATCTGTATTCTGCTGCAAAACCCCCTCCTGGACATGCTCCGAAATCAGGAGCATGGTGAGCATCAGGCTGTGGTAAAGGCAGGGTCAGATCCTGCCTGGTGCTCAGGCTGAGGGGTGGTGCCCACTGCTCTAGGAGAAGGGTTTGAGGTCACCCTGTGTGCCATCATGGGGGAAAAAGAGTAATTGGGCTAAAAAGTTTGGAGGTGGAAGGGGAGACCAACAGGAGAGATCCAGAGGTGTCCACGGAGAAAAGGGGAAGGCAAAACAGCCCCTAAGCTGACCACACCCTGTTCCTATTGCTGCTTGGACACATAAATGGTATTCCCATCATTTCCAGGAGGTTTCCCATGTTTGCACCAGGGTTTCTCCCCAGTAGGAAGCTGACAAAGATGCTGCAAAGCCAGGTAGGAACAGGGCACTTCTGCTGGGGAGTTCTCAGGGACACCAAGAGGGGAGAAAAAGCTCATTTTTCCACAGCAGTAGGAGTTTTTCTGTAGCTGGACACATCCCCTGGGGAAAGGAGCTTAATTTGCAATTTACCTACTGCCAAGTTCAGGTTTAAAAACACCTCTCTGAAGTCACACCAAGGTCCAGATCAGGAGTGTGCAAAGCTGAAAGCAGAGATGAGATGGGAAAGCCAGAACTCCCAAATCCAGGCTGATGCAGCCATAGGTGGTGCACAGGATGTAGACAGTTGATAACAAGGATTATCTTAGAGAAACTGTGGCTGCCCCATCCCTGGAAGTGTCCAAGGCCAGGTTGGACAGGGCTTGGAGCAACCTGAGATAGTGGAAGGTGTCCCTGTCTGTGACAGGGGATGGGACTGGGTGAGCTTTAAGGTCCCTTCCAGCCCAAACCATTCTGGGATTTTATGACTTCCTAAACTTTGCCCACTGATACCATGAATAAAACACCTTTTACACAGACACCCCTGCTAAATGCAGCATCCCAAATCTTCCTCCTTGGAAAAGAATCACCAAGATGCAAGAGCTAGTGTGAAAGGAGCAAAGAGGTGCCAGAAAACTCCCTAAATCGAGGACAAAGAGATGGGAACACCAACCAACAGAGAAATAATAATCACCACACACCTTTCCTCAACCAGAAAGCACATTGTCAAGCCCAGGAGATGTAAGTTTGGTTCAGCCTCAGGTAAAGGGGGGAAATTAAAAGAAAGTGTTCAATTAATTCCTCATTTATGACCAAGTACCCAGTATATTGCTTCCCTCGTTCCCCAAATCACCCACTGTCAGTATGTTTAGAAACAGGTTTGGAAATGAATGTTCTTCCTGCGTGTGGCTGTCAGAGGAGATAAGGGATTTCTTTGGAGGGTCGCTTTTTCATCAGTGGGTTATAATTACTGCTGGATGTGCACATTTTTGGGAGCTGTGGAGTCAGATCCATCTAAGCACGGCACTGGGCTGATGGAGATTTGGGAATGGGCAGGTCCCCACCCTGTGGTGCAGGGAGAACACAGCTCAGATTGGAAAACCAGCAGTGGGATTGGTGCTTGGTGCCTCAGGAAAGGACAAAACCCCCAGAAATATAGGAATTCACCTTGGAAAAGGACAAAAAAGGGAAAAATATATGAATCCACCTGACCTTATGGAGAACTCCTCACTTCAGCTCACTTCCAGAGGTGGGCCACCTTATCCTGCTCCAGGTCCCTAAATCCAGGCCCTTGGAGAGCTCATCTCACAAAACCCCACCAAGGTTTTAGGTCCAAGGACCTTGTGCACCAAGGTCAATGCTGCTGTGATTGACTCTAAGACTGGCAGAGGTGTCTGCAGTCTTTGGAGATTATATTCCTTATCAATTTGAAATTAGGACTGGTTGATTAGAGACCTTTCTTTAGCATGACATTTCCACAGAACTAACATCAGCATCTTGGTTATTAAAAGCTTGTTTTCCATGTAAAGAAACAAAGCAGTGACATTCTGTAGGGTTGGGGAAAAAAAGAGAAGTTAATCACGTTCCCAACGTTCCCTTTCAGCTTGAACCAGTTTTTAACATTTCTACATGCAAAAAGACAGGTTATTCAGTCACTCTTGAGTCTTGCCATGTCCTACAGAGATTCCCCCCCAGGTAAAACCAGGCACTTCAAAAATAAAAGAGAAACACATGTTTTAACTCTCAGAAATCGGAGGAATCCAACCAAACCCGCCGCAGATCTATTGAGGCCAACTTGATGGGACAAAGGCTGACCGTGATGGGACAAACCACAGTTGTCAGGTTGTTTTCAGGAAGCTTCTCCTGACATCAGGATCAAGTAGAGCCTGAGGAAACTGGACACAACCTTCACTCAACCCTGAGTTTTCCCTTTGCCCATCCCCACTTCCAGTTTGACAGCAAATAAACAGAAAAGGGAGCACTGGTGGACACTGGGCACAATCTTGGGGGTGCAGCACCTCGCCAGGGCGATGAAACTGGGAAACTGCAAAATTACTTCTGGGAAATGGCAAAATTAAATGGGGAAATGGCAAAATTAAACAGGGAAATGGCAAAATAAACCTGGGAAATGGCAACTCATTGAAGGAACAAACCAAAATACAAGCAAGGACCAGCTGCAGTGCATAAACACCCCAGTTTTTTGGGGGTCTCCAAGTGGGTTTAATGGAGAGGTTGACGCCCCCCAGTCCCTCTCCCAACCCATCAAGGCCATCACATGTCTCATTTAATGGAGAGGTTGACTCCCCCCAGTCCCTCTCCCAACCCATCAAGGCCATCACATGTCTCATTTAATGGAGAGGTTGACGCCCCCCAGTCCCTCTCCCAACCCATCAAGGTCATCACATGTCTCATTTAATGGAGAGGTTGACTTCCCCCAGTCCCTCTCCCAACCCATCAAGGCCATCACGTGTCTCGTTTGGCCTTGGAGGAGCCGTGGGAAGCACCGAGTTGGCCCCTCAGTCTTGGCTCCCCCTTCAGCTCTTCCTCCCAAGCTCTCCCCCTCCAACTTGGCTTCCTTGACAGCGAAATGAGGATAAATGAATGATTTTACCGAGACACTGAGATAATTCGATTTAAGAAAATTAAGTAAATAAAAAGCATTTTTGAGTTCCAAGTGGAACTAGAAAGGCACGGATCAAAAAAATTGGCCAAAAAGTTCTAAGGTGGCCGTCCTTCCAAACCCACAATTGCATTAAATCAGAACATTTTGCAAGAACTTGTTGATTTCTATGAAATTTTTGAACAGGGGGCAAAGTGTTTGCCTCGACTTTCCATAAGAAGTGCTGGAATATTTAATTTCATTTTGGACATTATTTGGTTGGAGCACTTAATTTAAAGTATATTAAAATATATAAGGACAGATTATTATATATGAAATGTCATAATGCATTTTTATGATGTTCAATTGAAAATATGTATAGAAAAGGCCAACCAAAATACTTTCTCGTATTAAAATGTCAGATTTTTATTGAAACAAATGATTTTTTCTTTTTTAAAAAAGCCCCCACAATCAGGAAGCAGTTGAGACTTCCTACACACTGATTGCTTTTGTCCACTTTTACTGCATGAAAAATGCTGGTTCCTAATTGCTTTGCAGAATGGGAAAATTTAATTTCATTGTTTTCAAACTAGAAATTGCAGTTCTCCATCAGCTCTCAAGAATTCCTCAGCCTGTGTTTTTCCCACAGAATGAACAGGGGAGGAAAAGTCACTCATTTCCACCAACATTTTTGAATCATCAGTTATACAAAAATTGAGGCAGTTGAAAAGACTCCGTTTCTGGCAAGCCAAGAAAATCGAGCTGGTGACAAATAGTTTTTCCTGAAAAGCCAAAAATTTGCAAACACACCCATCCTGTGGAACACCAAAGCCATTTTACCTTTCTGGGGTGGTAGACAGCACATCTTGCTCCTCAACCAGTGAGGTCTTTAATAGGTAACTCTCATCATTATGGGAAGGAAAAAGACCAAGTGTTCTTTGTTGCGTGTTTTTCTTAAGCTTGGGAAAAGTAAAAAGAGAAAGAAGAGGAAAGAAATACCTTTGTGCTGTAGTTCCTCAGCATCTTCTTCTGTGGAGAGAAGAGCAGGCAGAAGGCAGGGGACAGTCCTCAGGTCATCACAGATAGCTGGAACTACCTGCACAGCTCCAGAAATCCTGCTTGGTGGGTTTACAGCCTGCACATGGGGGGGAAAATGTGCCTTAATATCACACTTTTGGTGGTGAAAGCCCTCCCACAAACCTCTGGCTGCAAGATCGTGGTGCTGGTTTCAATCCCTTATCTAATGCAAACGAAGCCGAGAGACGAGATTAAAAAAACATGTAACAACTGTTCCCTTGTCCTAGTGAGTGGTTTGCTCATGGATAAGGTTTCACAGAAATGAGAGGTGATCTGTGCTCCTGAACATCCCCAAAATGCACAGGATTTCTATAGAATCAGAGAAAATATCAGGTCAGAAGGAACCTCGGGAGGTTTTTGTTTCAACCTCCCGCTACACTGAGTTCAAACTGGATCACTCGGGGCTTTGTCCAGTTGGGCTTTGAACACCTCTGAGGATGGAGATCCTGTGACCTCCCTTGAGCCTTTATCCAGCCAAAAAATACAGAAAAACCTGTCCATTTCCCCCTCATTATCATATGAGTAGATGGTTTTCCTTCATGACTAATATGGGGTTTTTTTGGGTGTGTTCTTTGGTCCGGCTGGGATTGGCAGATTCCAAGATCAGCAGGTCCTTCATACAGCACCAAGAACCTCTAGAAATTGTGATATCATAATGCTATCATTAAAAAAATAATAATTGTATATATATGTATGTAAAAATTCATATCCCTGTGCTTTCAGGCAAGACCCCTAGTTGTTCTTCCCAACCTTCTCTGGAAACAATCTTGCTACTACCTGGAGAAGGGGACCATGGAGATGCAGTGATGAATAGAGGCCAGGAGAAGGAGAAGCAAAGAAAGGTCAAGTGGCAGCTTCTCCATTCTGAGATTCCACACATCTCTCAGGCTCCACTGCCTAGTTAAGTTAATTCTAGTTAAAATAGAAGAGACACTACTGCCCCAAATAAGATGTTCTACTTTCAATGCAGGGAACAAAAAAAAAATAATCACAGAATATCCTGAGTTGGGAGGGACTCACTATAATCATCAAAGTCCAACTCGTTCAGTAGGAAGCTTTGTACTGGATGAGTTTAAAGTGGAGACTTCCACGTTTCCCAGGACAAGCAGCCCCAGGTGATGAGCTGGGGGTGAGCAGAGAGCAGGTGAACCCCTCACTCCACCAAGGAAAAGCTGCTTCTCTCAGGGTCCTGCTTGCAGAAATAGCAGCATCCAAGGCCAGGCTGTCAGGAACACACGTGGGGCAGGGGGGTGGGTGTTTGCACTGGGTAGAAATGATCCTCACAGTTTTGGGCTGGAGGTTGCATTGCCTGACAGTCCTCCCATACCTACGGCTCCAGTGCACACGTCCTTGAATGTTTTCATTATTTTTTCATTTGTAATTTTATTTCATAATAGCAACAAGATGCCCCAGGGCAATGTGTTTCCAGGGGATTATTGCCTTCAGCTTTTTTTGCTTTCTGACACATGCCACAATCGCCCGGAAATGTACAACCTGTCATATCTCATTACTCGAGCGTAGGTTAGACATCCGTGTATGAGGCGTCATGGATAGACCAGAGCCATAAAATTATATGGACTTTTGGTGGCAAAAGTTAAGTTTGTGCAGTGCCTGAGAATGGCTTGCAGCTGGGCTAGCTCAGCTTGGAGCCATCCTTCAGAGCTCTTACCACTTGTTTTCGCTCTTCCTCTGCTACAGAGCCATTGCAGAGGGTGCAGGAACTCATTTTGTGGTCTCACATTCCCCTTTAGCTTGGCGAGGTTCACCCCACCTGCAGATACTGGAGGTGTCAAGAAACCCCTTCCAGGCAAGCTCAGCCCTGGGGTGACTCAAAAGAGTCCCCTGAGCACTTGCAAAAAACAAGTCCCAAGTCAGGCTCCTTCTTCCCTTTTACTCCACACTGCCCATAAATAACCACTCACAAGATCTCCTGGAGACCCGTGATGTGGATGGGGGAAAAGGAGAGAACACAGAATTTGGGGCACAAGCTCCTTTCTTCCATGGGATGGTGTCATTCTGGATTTAGGATTTCAGGCAGTCTGAGCATGTAGCACAGGAAGCCACATGTCTGAAAGCAGGGGGCAAATGGAGACACCCTGGCTTTTGGGGAGCTGCCAGGGGGACAGGAGAGAGGGAGGCAAGGGGTGACCCACAGGTGTGCTCTGCAGGTAATGTTCTCCTTGGCCAACAAGGCCAGTGAGGTGGGCAGAGCCCACACTCAGCACTCCAGGATGCTTTAAGCAGAGCTGCTGCACCATGGCCAGGAAGGCTGGTGGTTACAAACCCTTCTCTGGTGTCCACAGGGACTCAAACATGGGGATCCAGTGGTTCCCAGCACTCCTCTGCCCTCCGTGTGTTGGGACATGTCACCCCCAGGGCTGGGGCAATGGACAGGCTGTGACACCTCCTCTCCACAGAGCTCAAGGCTGAGGTTATGGCTGGAGAACGTCAGCACTCAGCTAAGCACAGTCAGATGAAGAGCACTTTTGTACAGCTCCAACACACAAACCCTCCTCAGATCAGATATTCCTGACCTACCACCTTGAAGAAGAATCAGGATCTAGATGAAGACTGACTATGAAGAGACAGCAGGCTACAGGGGCCTTCATTAAGAGGGGCCAAAATGCTTTCTTAGTTGGACTTTAAGATCATGGAATCTCAGAAAGGCTTAAGTTGAAAGGCATCTTAAAGATCATCTAGTTCCAACCCCCCTGCCAGATACAAGGATGTCACCCACTAGACCAGGTTGCTCTAATCCTTGTCCAACCTGACCTTGGACACTTCCAGGGATGGGGCAGTCACAGCTTCTCTGGGCAACCTGTGCCAGGGCCTGCCCACCCTCCCAGGGGAGAATTTCTTCCTAACATCTAAAGCTCTCCTCTTTTAGTTTACAACCATTCCCCCTTCTCCAATCACTATCTGCCCATGCAAAAAGTCACTCTCCTACTTTTTTTATAATCCCCCTTTAAGTACTGGAAGGCTGCAATAAGTTGTCCCTGGAGCTTTCTGTTTTCCAGACTGAAAACCCTCTCATCCTGTCTCCATGGTGGAGATGCCACCAGCACCTGGGGCATCTCTGGGGCCTCCTCTGGACCTGCTCCTACAGGTCCACACACTTTTCCTGTGTTGAGGACTCCAGATCTGGAAACAGTACTCCAGATGAGGTCTCACATGGGCATAACAGAGGGGGAGAATCACCTCCCTCAAGGATGATTCTTAAGGGTTCTTAAGATGCTGGTGGCTCTAAGGGACAGCATAAGCAAGCAGGAGAAACCCCTCACACGTGCCTGACCATCGAGGGACTTATGAGATGCTGTAGAAGACACTCTTAAGCCTTTTCTGTACAACTGCAAGTGCCTTTCTCTGCCTGGGAACACTCACAATAAGGCTCTGAGAGCTGGACCACCAGGACGAGCCTCACCCAGAGGTAAATGGAGATTTTTGCCTGGCAGGCTCGTGGCAGCACAAACCTTGCCCTGGGCTCTGAATGACAGGTCTGTGCTAGCCTGGGTGGTACAACCACCAGCTGCTCTTCCAGCCCAGTCCCTCCTGGAGATGTCCCAGGACCACAGGAGGCTCGGATGGAGATTTATTTTTTTGTTGGGCTGGAGGGAGCGTGCCCTTAACCACAAAGCCTACAAGGATCCACGAGCCGGCCCTTTAGAAACACGAGCACGGAATAAATTCACAACAAGGCTTTTCATCTGCAGGGAAGTTCATCCTACCTGAGTCCTGGAACAATGTCACGGGGATAGAGCCTTCTTTTCTCCTGGTGATGGGGTTTGCAGGAGGTTTTCCATGTCCTGTGCCTTTAAGCTCTCCATACTTCTGCCTCCCTTTCTGAACAGCAACCTTTTTGTTCTCCAGTCTGCTGCAACTCACAGATATGTAGATCTCTTTAATCCTTCTTGCTATTCTTCATAATCTAAAATTAAAGACATTCAGCTTAAAAATACATGGCTGAAGTGGGGTTTTTCCAGACTGCCCTCCTCCCCCACGCAGAAACCAGAGGTGTTTTCTCAGTTGAGCAGGATCAGCCTTCTGCAGGTGGAAGAGACAATTTATGAAGACAAACTACAATTATGAGCAGTGAAATTCCCCTCTTGAATAGATGGGACAAATTCCCTTTGCCTACATCACTTCTGCTATACCTGCTCACGCTCAAGTTTCCCTTCCTTCTTGAGAGCAGCTTGACATAAATCTCAGCCATCCCAATAGCTTCTAAAGGTTTTTTTCCTCCTTGCCAACTTTCCTCCTGGCTTGGGGAGGGCAAACAGCAGCCACACAGCCCCTTTTGTGCTTCAGGCCTTGGCTAATGCCCCTCCCCAAGGCTGGTGGGCAGGAGAGGTGCCCTCAGCCACGCTCAGAGGGCTGGCACACCATCAACAGCGGGCTTTGAGCAGGAGCTGCTGCTGGGTGTCCGTGGCAAGGGCACCAACACTGCCAAGGAGGAGGGAATCTGCAGGGCAGGGGCTTGGGGAGCCCATGGATACCCCACCTTGGAGGGCTGGAAGCTCCAGGGAGGACGCTGCTTGCAGGTGGGAGCCAGGGAATAAGAGATCAGCCTTGGAGGGGGAAGCTGGGAAAAGCACAAAATCCAGCCCCAAATGCCACCGAGCTCAGAGGGATGAAAATCAGACCCTACAGCTTCAGAAATGGGACTTCTTTACTCCTATTCTCCCTGGGAAGGAAAATCTCAAATGTAGGCACAGAGTGTGGGCAGGACTCAGCTGGAGATGTCCCTGTCCCAGCTTCTCAGCACATAACCAATTTCTTTACTGTTCCCTCTGCTCTGCCTATTTAAGGGGACACCTGAGTGTCTCTGCACTGCAAAAATCATTTAAGGGATGCTCTTGTGCTCTGTTCTACTCCTAAGAGGCAGCTCTGGCTCTGCAGCCTGGAGGTTACAGGGCACATCTCTGAGCTGTTGGGCCAGTGGTTCTGGGGGGTGACAGCCACTGGGGTCTGTCCTGAGACATAAAACTCTTCTGGGGATCACACAGCGAGTTAGTGAAATCCTATAATTACCCAGGGACAGGTTCAGGTAACAAAGAAAATAACAAACCATCAGGGGAAAACAATAAACTCTTTGCAAAGCCTTCACTTCCTCTTGCTTTCTCTCAGCTATTTTTTCCTCCCCATTATTGTTCTGGTTCTTGGGGATTTTTTCACTTGGTCTTCTGACTTTCTACATGACTTTCTCCATCTCTTCTTTTTCTTCCCCCCCCTTCTTTTCGTGCACTTGGGGTTTTTTTTTCTGTGCAAACCATGGCCCACATTTCAATGACACCTCACTTGGCACGTGTCTCTGCAGTTTGTGCACAGTGTCACAGTCCAGGTTGTGATTTATGTGTTGGTGATGTGCTCCCATTTCTTCTCTCCCTTTTTTTCTTTAGGAAAAAATATATATATAGTTTTCCTTAGTGGCAGCTTCGGATGGGCTGACAACACATTTCATCCTCTCCTGAAGCATCTTCTCCCCTGCCCAGCCCTTTGGGACCACCACAGGTGACACCAAGGAGGTGACATTCCAGGATGGAAGCCTTCCCTTGTACTTCCCTCATGTTTCCAGCTCTGACAGGAATGTATTTATTTATAAATGAAAAACGAGACTCTGATCTCATGTCTGGGGTGAAGCAGGTCCTGACAAGTCACACAAAATTGTTCCTGTTACTGCAGGGACCAGAATAGCAACATCCAGCCCTGGGCCCTACTAGTGGATGGATTAGCTTCAGAACAACACTTTGGGAACATACCCTGGGAAGAGCAGGGTATTTTTGGTTCCCAAAAGGTCCTTATGTACTAAGATAAAAGGGGGAGAGGGAAGAGGAAGGTGGGCAGAGCATGCTGTGAGCACCCTTGAACATCCATGGTGATTCTCCAGCCCCTTTCTCTTGCATCCATAAGGCCCTCCATGGAGGGAGGGACCTGCACCAATCCCAGGAATCACACAAAGTCTATCTCTTCTACAAACATCTCTCCATTGCCTGAATTTATCTGCTGGTTTCTCGTGTTGGGAGACTCTCATGCAGTGATGCTGGATCCCAAGTCCCAGGAAGTCTTACCCTCTTCCTCCTGGCCACAGAGCCAGGAGCAGGAGCAGGAGCAGGTTTCTTGCATGTGTACCACCAAAACACTGAGCTTCTCACCTTCAAATGAGTTAAAATATCACTCTTCTGCCAGGTAACAAGAGACCTGAAACGAGGAAGAAGCCTCAAGTTGTGCCAGGTGGGATTTAGATCAGATGTTGGGAAATTCTTCACTGAAAGGCTGTCAAGCACCAGAATCAGCTGCCCAGGGCAGTGGTGGAGTCACCATCCCTGGAGGGATTTAAAAGATGGGTAGATGTGGTGCTTGGGGATAAATACACTAAACCACCACAGGGTTTGGTGGTGACCTTGGCAGTGCTGGGGGAATGACTGGATTCATCGATCTTAAAGGTTTTTTCCAACCTAAATAATCCTGTGATTCTATGAAAACGCCTTTAAATAAAGCCAGGGAGCATTCCAAAACAAGCTCCCTCTTTCAATTATCCTCCAGAATCTCAAGTCCGAGATTCCTTGCCTGGGCAAGACCCTCTCCCGGGCTTTGTAGGGGCACTGCAGCCAGGTGTGGTACACACCAAACCCTAAGGGGGACGGAAAAAAACCCCAAATCTCAAAAGCGGCTGTTCCTGGAACAGCCCAGGCTGGGGGGGACGGGGACCAGGGGCTGCCGAGCCGGGCGCGGGTCCCGGGGGGGGGTCTCGGGTGGGACTGGAGCTGGACCCCGAAGCCTCGGGACGGGCAGAGCCCCTTCCCAGGACCGGGGACCACTAGAGGGCAATCGCGGCGTGTCCCACGCCCGGAGCACCGGGGGGATGCCGGGGGACAGGGAGGGATGCTCAGGGGATGGGGGGGGACAGAGAGAGATGCTCGGGGGATGCTCGGTGGGCAGGGCAGGGCGCTTGTCCATCCTGCAGATTAAAAAATTAATAATAAAAAAGTATTTTTACACTTTTCTTCTCGGTGTAAACGCTGAAGGCGAGCAAAGAGGACAATCCACGCAGCAACCAGGGCATTGCAGGCACTCACGGGTTGCTGCCGGTCAGCGCCATCACTCAGACACAAAGCAGAGGGCACAGCCCCAGGTGAGCTGCTTTTTATCCCAAATTTGGGGGAAATCTGGTCCTGCCTAAGGCAGGAAGGTGTCAGCTGTTCGTTTCTACCTTGACAGAAATATTGAAGCTGCTCTCTGGTGGGGTCAATCGCTTCTCCCAAGTAACGGGACAAGGAGAAAGAGCCTCAAGTTGTTCCAGGAAGTTCAAATTGGATATCAGGAAATATTTCTTTACCAAAGAGTTGTCCAGCCCTGCCACAGACAGCCCAGGGCAGTGGTGGATTCACCAGTCCTGGAGAGGTTTAAAAGACTTGTAGGTGTGGCACTTGAGGACATGGGTTAGTGGTGGCCTTGACAATGCTGGTTTAGGAGTCAGATTTGATGATCTTAGAGGTCTTCTCCGACCTAAATGATCCTATGATGCCTCTAATTGTCATGAGGATGCATTTCCTTGTTCCCATGGGATGCCCCCTTTGCCCCAGGTCTGGATGTTGTTGGTCTCAAGTGCAACCCTTTGCTCTCGGCTATCTTTTGGGAACTGGGCAGCTCTGCTGCTTCCCTCCACCCCATCCTCGGTGACACCGAGGGGGTCCCGGGAGCAGCCCCCCAGCCCTGCCAGCTGTGTGCTTAGCCAGTGCCCAGCTCCATTCCCTGCTCCGGGTGCCATCAGCCCCTCCGTTTATCAGGCTGGAGCAGGGGGAGATAGGGAGGGAGGCCGATAAGCCCTCAAGTGGCAGCGTGCTGTAAACATTCCCACTGGTGCTGTTAGATTAGAGCGCTGGGAAAATGCCTCCAGTCCCCCGGCCCACCAGCGCAGCGGGATGAGGCTGGGGGGGGCTGCAGAGCTGTTGAAAAGCACAGGAGGAGGAGCTGAAGTGCTTCATGGCAGGCTGTAGGGCTGGATGCTGCCTCCCAGGGTACCAGCGCTTGGCAGGGGTCTCTCCAGAAGCCCTAGGAGGGGTGTTGTGGCATCCAAACCCTTCAGTCAGTCTTCATCTACATCCATAGGCTTCGCTGCCTTTTTTTTCCCAGCTGGGAAGAAAACTCTCTTCTCCCTCTCTCCATCTTTCTCCTTGTCAGAGGTTGAGTCCAGCTCTCCCAAAGGACAGCGCTGGGATGGATGGTCCTACTCAGAAGCAACACTGCTGTAAATGGGAGCAGAGCAGAGCAAATCCAGCCCTTGCAGGCAGGGGCAGAGCTACAGCAGCACACGGGACGTACAGAGTGGCACATGCCACTAGATGTCACCTGTCCTGGAAGGGCAGTGGCACCACAGCCTCGTGATGCCCTTCCCAAGCAGGCAGAGCTGGGGCCAAGAAACAGCTCCAAGTGAGGTGGAGCTGGAAGGACAAAAAGCCATATTAAAATCTATCCATGCAGGCAGCAGCACCAAAGCCATGAGAAATGGGTGTTCCCAAAGCAGCCCTCGAAGAAGAGCGAGCCCATGGTACCTGTGGCCTCTGTGGGCCCCCCACATATCCTCAAACAGTGGATCTGACATCTCTGTGCTGGGGAAGAGAGGTGGGAAACCCCTCCTTGCTCTCCCTCCCATCCTCATGCCCCTTTCCAGGGACCAGGGACTGATCCTGACACAGTGTCACCTTTTCTTGTGCAGCAAACCCAGCATGAGAAGGGGACAATGTGGCCAGGGGATAACGGTGGGATACAGGAGCAGCACTGGCTCTGCTGGCAAGAGTCATTCGGAAGGAGGGGACAAGGTCTCAGGATTCCCACAAGAATGGCCACTGTCACCTCATCTGGCAGCAAGCAGCATCCCTCTCTCCTCTCTCCCCAGCTCTGTGCATCCCTCCTGACCTGCTGAGGATCAGCATCGCCCTGACCTCCATCTCCAAGGGGTGACCAAGGAGCAGATCTGCTTGACCAAAGTTCTCTGTCCCCTTATTCCTTTCCTCTTTAACCTGAGAAGGACCCTGAAGCTCTCCTTGTCTCAGGCATGGCCACCAGCAATGGATCAGTGCTCAGCAGAGCAGTGGCAGGAGGTAACTTTCCCTCCTGCTCCCATTCCCAGCATCTCCTTGGCCTTCAGGCAGCTTTCAAAGCTCCCAGACAGGCAGCACCGAGCCATGGGAACCTCCCGCTCCCACTTTCTCCCTAATATTTCCACAGTGAGTAAATCTCCATCCTTTTAGGGCTCTCGAATCCATTATTTTTACATTTGCAGTGGATTCCCTGGCCCTGTTACTAATGAAAACCTCCAGGAAAGCTCCTCAAATACAGCTTTGACTTTCTGCCCAGGACCTGTGGACAAGGGAAAAAAAAAATAAAGCAACATTAATAAAGCAGGAGGTTTCTATTAAGTCTGAGGGACTGGACTCTCTGGCTTTCTTGGATGCTGAAATCCTCTAGTGCAGGATAAATCTTGTACACTTCATTTTCCCAATCTCTCCTTCAATATATTTTAAGAGAACGTTGCAAGTATCAGGGTAAATAATGTCCTGACTGCAAACGTGGGGTCTGCAGTGGTGTGGGGTCAGGCTGTGGGCTGTGGCATCCTCCACTGCGGGCTGCTTGTGGTCTCAGCCCTCTCTCCCTAATCAGGGGGTTGAGCTCTAGAGGTTTTAATTAGCTGTGAATACAAATAACAAGCGATCCCTCCGAGGCTGGGGAAGGAAGTGGGCGAGCGAACACGGAGATTTGCATTTGTGCATTAGGTCACAAAATATGCAAATCAATGAGCTCTGCGACCAGCGGAGTGTGAGCAAACCTACCCCGACCCTCCTCTCCTTCCAGCAAGACGCATTTCCCAGCTGGCTGGGAGGGAGTTCTCCATTTGTGGGCTCTGCTGGTGTGTTTGCACAGCACCTGCTCCTCGAACCTCTCAGCTCCTCCTGGAGATGCCAGCTTTTCCTGGAAAAAGCTCTTCCCATGCCAGTTTTCGCCACAGAAGAAAAGGGAGCAAGTCCATGGGGTCCTGTGAGCCCAGGGTCAGGCTGGGAGATGACTCCCCTCTGCTTTTATGCCTTTCAGTGCTCTGCAGAGCACACTGAACATGAGCTAAATCCAGCAGCTCCAGCCCAGGCAGGTGAGGGAGTGCCTTTGTGGCTTATTTTGGCATCAAGAGCTCACACGCAGCTGCTGGTGTGTGATGGATGCAGGAGCGTGGGTGAAAGGGTCACATTTTAGTTGTACCCTGGCACCTCTTTCCTCTTGGATTGCTGTGCATTGGGCTGCTCTGCTTGCAGAAGACAGGAGGAACAGTCTATAACCTGAGGCCATGTCATTCAGAGTCGCTCACATCGGTGGGTTTAACCCAGTGGGACCCTTGAGCGTTGCTACGACACAAATGCTGATGCTTTTGGTAGTGCCAGAGTGGCAGGGCTACCTCTTTCCTGCCTGAAAGATGCCAGGCCAAACCTAATTTGCAGAGGCAACAGAGTTCAGCCAACATAAGGCAGGAGCCTTGAACTCACAGTGTCCTGATGCTGACACACACACACACCCAAAGCCCCTGCAATAAGTGGTAACTGAGAGCAGGGGATGGCACAGAGTCAAATTAATAAGATCCAGTGTAGTTTATAAGGCAGATCTGGGGCTTGAGAAGCCAGCTGTGAAGGGCTCTGGCCCAAAGTTGGGAATGTAGGGCTGGAAAGCACCATTTGGATGAGAGTACAAATCCACTGGCACTTCTGAGTAGCCAAAACAGGGATATTTTGGACTATCCACCCAGTTCAGCGGCCACCTAGTCAGCAGGCACACCCCAACCCTCTCTGCAAGGTCAAGGTATAAAATTCAGAAACCAACTTTAAACTTCACTTGGAAAACCACATGAGCCCTGCATTTGTCCTACATAACACCCAGAAATCAAGGTGCAATTGCTTCATTTTTGAATACCTAGTTTAGGAAGCCTTCCAGCTGAAGTATCCTCTAGTGCAAAGATGCATCCAGGAACAGCACTGGGATGGGCAGCTGTAGCTCTTGGATGGGGATGAGGCATTCTAGGGCTGGAGAAACGTGGATCCAGTCCATCCCTAGGACTGCCAAAATTGCAGTAGGTTCTGGCTGTCCCTATTAGGAAAAAAATCCTTCCCTGGGAGGGTGGGCAGGCCCTGGCACAGGCTGGGCAGAGAAGCTGTGGCTGCTCCATCCCTGGAAGTGTCCAAGGCCAGGCTGGACAGGGCTTAGAGCAACCTGGGCTAGTGGAAGGTGTCCCCACCCGAGGGGATTGAAACTAGAAGATCTTTAAGGTCCCTTCCAACCCAAACCATACTATGATGCTGTGAACAACTCACATCCTTGGTAGATGAGGCTTGAAACGGGTCCCTGAAGAGATGACGGAGCTTTAGCGCTGGGAAATCATCACACCACAGCCATGCAGTGGCTCAGCCAGGTAGGACCAACAGCGTGGAGAGGTGTTTCCTCTCAGCAGGCTCTGCTGTGGGAGCCTCTGTGATGAGCTGGGGACTGCCCTCCTCTGGCTCCATCCCCACCCCGTGGTTTTACAGGTCCCAGCAGGGCTCACACTTGGGGCAAGCACGTGAATTTAGGGGAGGGGGCAGAGAGAACTCCCTGCGAGTGGCCAAGTGTAATAAACACACTCACTTACTGCTTTTCAGAATACACACATCATAATATGTGGTATTTATAGTTTTGCCAGCCCTGTGGGACCTTGGCAAGTAAATCAAATTTTCCCACTCTGACCCAAATAAATGTTCAGGAGTGGAAATAACAGATTGCCTTTGCCTGAAATCACCATGTGCTCATTCCAGGGGGATGGCAGCTGAGCAATCCTTGCTTCTCTGGCCCACTTACACCTTGCAAAGCTTCCCCAAGCCCTGTAAGGACCCACTCATGTTGGACCTGATCCAAATTCCACTGGAGTTAGTGGAAAGTCTCCATCTGGCTCAGGTAGATTTTCAACAACCCCTTGGACATTAAAATACTGAAAAGGATGGGTGGGTAGAGTCCAAACTATTGTGACACTCATCAGAAAAATCTTTGCCACATTTCAGACCCCGTCTCTGAAATGTCCCTCTGTTAGAAGTGGGCACAGGGGAGTGATGCCCAGGAAACAAATCCTCACCCCCCACACCAACCCCCAACCTCTTTCTCCTCTTCCTCCCATGGTAGGGTACCTTTAAGTCCACATTCTCATTAGGACTTTGCCTCTTGCTCCTTCCCATGTTGTCTGGAGCAACCAAGCCACAAAGTCACAGCAGAACTATTTCTTACCTTGTCTTACTACTATGGCCAAGCTCTTCCCTGATGCTTCTGGAGCAGACATCTCAATTCTCCACAGGGTATGAGCTTAGTAGAACGACCAACGGCTATTTGAAAACTATGAGGTCCCATGGATAAAATTTGCCTCATGTTGTTACCTCCCAAAAATTGTCTGGTACCTGAGACAGGCATCCTTTCAACCCCCCAGGAGCGCTATGGGTTTTGAGACCCTTGGTGTGGTCAGAGGCTGAGGATTAAACAATTCAAATGGTTGCCTCTGTGGTGTGTGGAGATGTCAGATGATGGGCCATCTCAGGCTGGTGGTCCCCTGCCACTCCCAGCCTGAAGGATCATCATCTCAGTTGAGGTTCCATAACACTGACAAGAGGAACAGCTGTCGTCCCCTCCCGTGCCCTGGATCGATACTGTCCCAATCTCAGCGTTCGATGGCATCAATTATTTATCTCTAATTGGACTGGATTCTTCCTTGGTCCCAGTGAATCAATTAATGACTATTTGCCATCAGAGTTCTTGGTGTTCTCCAGAGAGACTTGTCACAGCAGCAGCAGCAGAAGCTGGTGCAGGAGCAGAAAGGAAATCTCCTGAGGGCTCTTTCTTTGCAGGACAGGCTCAGTTGCAGTGGCTGTCAGGTACCTGTTTTGGATAAAACCTTTGTTCTCGTTTCAAGACCTTTGCCTGAAAACTAAAGCTCCTTTCATGTGAAATGTGGAGAAGTCTGAAGTCACAGATTCATAGAATCCCAGAATGTTTTGGATTGGAAGGGACCTTAAAGGTCATCTTTGCTCTAAACCCCCTGCCATGGGCAGGGACACCTTCCACTAGCCCAGGTTGCTCCAAGCCCTGTCTAACCTGGCCTTGGACACTTCCAGGGATGGCACAGCCAGTTTCTGTGCACAACTTAAGCCAGGGCCTGCCCACCCTCACAGGGAAGATATTTTTCCTAATAGCTAATCTGAATCAACTCTTTCAATTTGAAACCATTCACTTGTTCTGTCTCTCCAGGCCCCTGGAAAAAGTCCCTCTGCATCTTTCTTTTAGGCTCCCTTCGGGTACTGGAAGTCAGCACTGTCCACTCCGCATCTCCAACATTTTCCTCTCTGCCTGTAAACAATTATCCACCCTGTTATTACAACCTCAAGCTACTTTTCAAGGGCAGCACCATCCCTCCTATAACCCTCTTAACATGGATGATCCCAGCAAGGATGCACAGTTGGGTAGCAGGGATCCACTGCACGCCAGCAGCTGCCTTTGATAATGAAGGGTCTTTGAGAACTTAAACGTTCTTAAACTCTGACAATATTTAAGCATGTGTTAACAGTTTAAAGAAGCAACCCACTAGAGGAAGTCTCATTTGTCAGGAGCAGTTGCTCGAAATTTCATCATAACTGAATTAAGGCAACCCAGAATGGAGCCGGTTAGAGTGAAGACAGGAGCACTGATGGATGGTTCACACCAGCTGCTCAAATGGTCCTTTGAAAGCTCCTCGTGCTGAGGTTCTGCAGACCAGAGGCAGTGACTCCTGAGTGGAAGCAGGGCAGCTTGAGGAAGGCTGAGCTGGATTTCTGAACTGCTCTGCAGAGCCACACATCAACACAGTGCCTGACAGTGACGCTCCTCGTCCCCCAAATCATCCTCGTGAAATCAAATTGTGGGCTGCCACGGATTGTGATGACTGGAGAGGCTCAGATATCACCTTCAGAAATGCAGTGCAGCTCCTGGACCTGCATATTTCAGATAGAAGAAAATCCACCACCATTTCAGGTCCAGGACATCTCAGTTCAGAGTCTGCTCTGCATTTTTAGCAACACCACCATGAAATACCCTTAGAGTTCTACTGTTCCTGATGACTTGTACTATGAATAACTGAAATTGCTTGTAAAAATCAAACCAGTTGTCCTAAAGAATTGCTTAATGCTGCAGCAGTGGTTCTGAAGGATTGCTTAATGCTGCTGCAACTGCTAAACATGAGAATCAGCAAATACACCACAATGAGTTATTGCTCCAGGCTGAAAACAAGGAAGGCCATGGAGCTCAGCTACCAACCAGGCCAGGCAGGGAACTAAGTCACCAAGTCACTCCTGGAGTTATCCACAAATGTAATTCATCTGTCAGAGGAAAATGAGAAAGTTGAGGCTCTTTTGGGCCAGCCAGCGCAGGACAGGTCTCATTGTAAGGCAGGATAAATGGCAGAAAGCTCCTTCACCTGTCTGGGTTTGTTATAAATCCAAGTATGTCAGTAGGACTGCGTTGAGACTGGCCAGCTTTGGAATATTTTAGAACTTCAAAATATCAGAAATAGGATCCTCAGCTTCAAGTGCAGTAGCAACAGGGATTAAATGTGATGTTCCATGCAAAGAGCTGTGCCCATGATAGCAAGAGACTGTTTGGAACAGGCAAAGAAAAGGGAAGAGACCCACCCAAGACCACAGGGCTGGGCAGAGCTGGGACCTCAGTGGCCCAAGTCCTCACTGACTCAAGGTTTGTGGTTTCCATGAAGCACCAGCACTGAGCAACACCCAGGAGGGCAAAGACTTTATTCTCCCTGTGGGGGAGTGTTTTCTCTGTCCCATCATAAAGCTTTTTAGCACCCTCAGCAGCCTTCTCCACCCTGATTCTCAGCAGATGTTGTGCTAATGAATAACACTGTAATCTCAGTGCCTTAATATAGTGCTGGGATGCGATAAGTCCGAAATTGCTGTCATCGTCGGCGTGAGGACGCTCTGGTCATTGTTCAGAACTGTCCTCCTCTGATGATTACATGAAGGGCAATGGATTTTCTTCCCTCTCCTCCCACTCTGCTTCCAAATTTAAAACTGGTCAGGCATCAGATACCTCTGTTTTTCTAAGGGTTTAATAAGAGGCCAGGATGCAAATGTTCTGATAAAGCCATGACAAATTGCAAAGGGAGAAGTCATATTAAACCTGACCAATTACGGGATGCGGGTCAGAAAAGGGCCCCAGTAGTTCTGCTAAACCAGCTGCTACCTCCACATGCTGTATATTGGAGAGGACAGAGAAGGTGGCTCACAGCCCAAGCAAATACTGCAACTCCGAGCTGAAAGCCAGAGATGAAACGCTGGATTTGAGGGCCAAGCAGATGGGTGAGGGGATGGCTTGGTTTCTACATCAGCATCTGGGGATATAACCAAATTTAGATCAGGGGATCTAATCAGCAGAGGGATCAGCCAGACCAGGCAGGACCCCAGAAGAACCTGACTGGTGGAAAGGTTGGTTGAGCAGGGTGGGCATCACAATGGGGCTGTGCAGATTCCACCTTTGGAAGGGTTGGGAACAGATGCTCCAGGCAGCTCTCACTGTTGATGCTTCCAGGATGGTTTGGCAGCTCCCTGGACATCTCTCATCAGGCCCAGCTAAAGACTGTAAGTTTCATCCTGCTTTTAAATAAATATCTCCACATGGTCCATAGAATTAGGTTAGAAAAGCCCTCTCTCAGTACTGCCAAGGCCACCAGTAAACCATGTCCCCAAGGGCCACATCCACAAGGCTTTTAGATCCCTTCAGGACTGGTGACTCTACTCCTTCCCTGGGCAACTGTGCCAGGGCTGGACAACCCTTTTGGTGAAGAAATTTTTCCTAATATCCAATCTAAATGTGCTCAGGAAAGGAAGAGCAGCTCACAAGGGGAACTGAAATGGGAGAGTAAATGACAGTCTGAGTGTGGGAAGGGGAGAAATGATGAGACACAAGAGGAAGCTCTTTCCTAGGAGAGAGGATAAGGGAGGGGAAGGCAACCTGGGAGCAACAAAACTTGCCTTGAAAGAGGAGTGAACAACTTGGGGGCAGAACAGGAGACAGGGCAGGGGTGAAGTGCCACGTGTGAAATCATTCAAGCAAAAGGAAACATCACAACTCCAGCCTTTGCTCCATTGGTAAAGGAATGACTACAAGCACCTCATCTATCAGCCCACTTAATTCCAAGATCTAGAGAAGCCTGTAGGTTAGGAGGGACCTCTGGAGGCCTCTAGTGCCTGGCAGCTTGTCCTGCCAGCTTCCAACATCCCCATCTCCTCCTCCCAGAGTGCCTTAGGGGGAAGGCATATCCACCTCCAAGTGGCTCTATGGTACATGCCATGCTCCCTCTTCTGCATCTTCATTTGTACATCATTACACACACTCCCCAGCCCAAATTAGTTCTTCTTCTAAACTCCAGAGTCATCACAGTTATTCTTGAAACCAGCTCTAAAAATTTCCCTGTCCAGGCTGGCTTTGGAACAGGCTCTGCAGGGCAGTGGTCACAGCCTCAAGCCTGCCGGAGTTCAAGGAGTGTTTGGGCCACACCTCAGTCACACAGTGGGATTTTTGGGGTGTTTGCACAGGGCCAGGAGATGGGACTTCAATGATCCTTGTGGGTCCCTTCTAACTCAGGATATTCTCTGATTCCACACAGCCAGCTTTGCCAGCAGCCATTCTGCACTGGTAGAGGCAGCAAATGCAGCTTAAAAATGCCTCTGTTACCTGGGGACAAGAGAAAAGTGGAGATCCATCTGACTTAAACAGTGCTGGGGACTGGGGAAATGCTGGCTGTGCTCCTTTTCTTCCAGACTCTGCTGGACAGCTAAATCCTCTTCTCAGCTTATGAAATATCACCTGCTCTTTGCTCACATATCTGATGTATTTGCTGACAGCCAGAACTGGCATCTCCGTGGCTCCTCTTTCTAACCCCCTGGTCTTTGGATCTGAAAGCAGCCCTGATGGAGCAGATGAGAACACAATGGTAACTCAATCTAACTCACTCGGTGTAAAATGTAATAAAAAGGGGGCCCAGAGCCCGAGCCTGAGGCTGTAAATTTGCCACCAGCACCGTGCCTGTCATCCTGCTCAGGCATTTCTCCTGCATCTCTTCCCTGCCCTGCCTGGTCCCACCACCGGGACTGTGTGCTGTCACTTTGCCTTGCTGATCCAGGTATTACAAAGGAGCTGCTCTAATGGGCTTTAATTCCACAGATACACTGGCAAGGGCAGGATGGCTTAAGGGAAGGGCAATAAAAACAGGACAGTCTTTGCTTTTGCCAAAGCCCAGGTGATTTGAGTTTGGGATGTTTGATACAGAGAACAGGCTCTGCCGTGCTCCAAAGGGTGAAAGCCTAACAGCTCTCATCCCTGGCTTGTGAACAGCATGGGAAACACCACCAGAGGAAGCTAATTATTTCAACTTAACTAATGACTTCATTATCTGCTGGGGAATGCAGAGCCAGATGCATTACACACTGTCCCAGCTTCTGTCTCATCTGCAGGTCTGCTTTCCACCAGCTTGGAAACAAAGGGATGGGAACTCAAAACTACTTGCTGCCATCTCCACATCTTTCATGCTCTTCCTTTGCTATCTATTTTCATCTCCCTTGTCCAGAAACAAATCAATACCATGTCAGTTCACACCTTGTCCTGGCTGTACATTGTCCTCAGAAGCAGCCAGTGGCCTGCAGGGAGGGAGCACAGGATATCACAGCTCAATTCCCTGGGCTCCCACAAACAACTACTGTGACCTTCTGCAGGTTGGGAGGGCCAGACCTGCTCCAGCAGCTCCAGGGTGTTAATGGCACCTGTGGTGGGACACCCCAGATCCACAGCAAGGAGCTCAGTGCAACCCCACCAGTTGGGATGGGAGAAAAAGGCTCCTACAGGAACTCTGCAGTGTGGAATAGTCTGCAGCTCCAGGGGGGATGTGGGCTTTGCAGAAAACTGTCACCCCTCCCAAAACAAAAGGAGGAAAAAAAAGTCCTATGGAACCCCCCAAGATTTTTATTTAGAACAGACTTTTTCTGTGTGTGAAGCCTTTCTGGCATATGAACACACAGAAGGGAGATAACACTGCCCAGTTCAGTCATTTAAGTTACACAGCAGAGCAGTTAAAGGCTGGGGAACCCTGGAGAGATGGAGCAGGGAGAGACAAAAAATCCAGACAGTGCACTCCTTTCTCAGCTCCCCAATATCTCCCTCTCATCCTTGTGCTGCCTGAAATCCCACAGGCAGAGCATTCCAGCCAGAACCTCTCTCCCAGGGCAGAGACAGAGAACCCATCCTGCATGGCTGGGAGCTGGAACCAAAGACAAGGGGGACACCTCTCCTTCCCAGAGGAGACTGCAGAGCTCAGTTCCTGCAAGAAGCCAGCCCAGCATCCTGCCTTGGGTTATTCAAATCCCACAAACCACTGGCTGCACAAGGTGCTCAGAGCCAGGAGCTGCCCCATCTCCAGCCCAGCAGTGAGAAAACACATCCCTGCTCATCATCCCCTCCCTTTATAGGATCCCTTCACCCCATCTGAGCTCTCCTGCAGCCATGGCAGAGATCCAGGACTGGGATGCTCCACACCTGCCTGCAGCATCCTCCCATTGTTAGCTGTGCCTGTAATTAGGGAGGGAGCTGGGAGATTGAATGTCCCAAATCACATCATCTCTATTGCTTCATATTAAAACATCCCATGACTCTTGCAGCAATAAATAGGCAGCCAAAAGGCTGTTTTAAAAGGTGATCCCCACAAGCTGTTTTGAGCAGGAATTATCTCAGCAGAGTGTTAGGTAGAGTTACCTCTGTTGCTCCCCCCTCCTCTGCCGCCCTCCCTGGAAAAGCCCTGAGCCAGCACCTCCTGATTTATGGTGCTCAAAGACAGAGAGCAGAGTCACCAGGGGAGCTGGTTTTAAGACTCTTCATTTATAGAGACACCAATGGCAAAGTGGGTTCAGCCCCAGATTTCACCTCCAGCACCAGGAAAATTATATTAGTGGTTACAACCTGTCTTTCAGAGCCTAAATATTTTACACCTGGAGAAGCACAGGTTGTACATGAAGTGGGATAAGGAGGTAACTGGTCCTGCAGGCACTGATGAGGGGACAGGTTCCTGCACCAACATCTCCTGCTGCTACAGGAAAGCCTTCAATCCCCACAAATAAACCCTTGTGCTGCCTTTCCCTGCTCTCAGGTATTAGCACAGCTCTGACTTCCTAAAAATGATGCTGGCAAAGAAGAACTGGCAAAACAGGAGCTGGACTTGATCTCTGTTGTTCCTCAGTCAAATCCTTGAAGGCTCAATGAATTATTTTAAATGAGGATTGTTTCTGAAACATTTACGACTTCATGTTATAATGTCATAAGGTTGAGTAGCACTTTTGTAGCCAAGAACTGAACACCATTCTGGTTCAAAACCAACACACATAAAGTGTAAAAAAATCAAGATATTTTCTTCACTGTCTTTCTTGGGTTTTCCCACCACATAGCAACTCTTCCCTAGAACAAAAATGCTGCTATGCTAGAGAATAGTGAGTATTCTTACAGGATACTGATCTTCAGGACTTTAATTCTATTTAAAAGGCACTTTTGGAGTTTTCAATTGGCCACACAACATCGTTTCAGAAACATGAACTCACCCTGATCCAGGTGTGCCCTCCTGTACAGACTTTTATGATTGTCCCATGTAGGAAGCTGAACCTGTGGCTGGCCTGGAGCTCCTCTCCCTCCATCCCTCCAGGATGCAGAGCTTCCTCTCACTCCAGGATGTCCAGCTCTTCCAAGGCAGATTTCCACACCTACACACATGAACTTACAGGGTATTAGGAAAACAATATCATACAAAACATCCTTCAAAGTCCTCTTATTTCTCAGCACACCCTTTTTCCTTTCTCTGTTGGCTTTCAACACCACCTATTTCAGCTTCACACTGTGTGTGCTCCAAATCCTTTCCTGCTCTTTTTAATAGAAATGGAGGCAACAAACCCTTTCCTTCCTTTTCAAAAAACCCTCTACAATCACACCGGGCTGTGACACTCACCTTGCTGGCTACACAGTCCCCACACACCTGCCCACCAACAGGGGACGAGGACAACATTTGGGACTCCTTCCACCTCTTGACCATTCCCAACTTCCCAAGAGCGTCGAGGTGGGCGCAAAGCCGCGCCGGCCTCTGGAAGCCCATTACTGTTTTATGGAGGTCACCCTCACCTAATTATGCCACTGTTCCTCCCAGCCCCAGCCTGACCCTGCCTGATCCTGAACCGGATTAACATGTCTTGGTCACGGGTCCCTGTGGTGTGTGTCTGCTGGGCCGGGGCAGCGGCTCAAGGTCTGCCCGTATCTCAATGTTATTTTGACCCCGGCCGTTTTTTTCGGCGGCGAGCCCTGGGCAGACCTGTTGAATGGGGCTTTCATTTGGCTGACCCCCGGGGTCATGTGTTTTCGGAGCATGAAATATGGCTGCCGGTGGGCAGGAGGCAAGAGATAAACTTCACTGAGGAGCCTTAACAGGCCAATGAGCCGTGACTAATGATGATTGTGGTTTGTCTTTCCAGGGCATAATTTATTGGGCTGCTGACCACTTAGTGCACTGGGCAGGGGGATTAACTCCTTCGGGGGCTGCTCGTTGCTCGTCCTTCCCCAATTTTGTGAGGTGAGCAAACGTTTCTCCCTGCAGCTCTCCCCTCCTGTGACGCTTCCTGGCTGTTTTCATTACCTTTTTACCCTGTGTCCTCTTAAAACATGTTTCTCCAAGCTCTTCTCCAGGCATATATCCTGTTGTCCCAGCTTTTTCTTGCAGCCCAGAAAGGGACCACGAGTCACGGTGACCCTGTTGGGTGCTCCTGGATGGCAGGCGGCCAACACGAGCCACGACTGCCCCAACAAAAGAGCTGGCGTGTCAAACACGGCTCTTACATCTTCATCAGGGGCTCCCAGGGCCTCCAGCTTTCTCCTGGGAGGAAAGCCCGAGCCTCAGAGCACGTTCCTGGCAGCACCATCATCCATCTCTGTCACTCCTGGGGAGATGGAGACGGACAGGGACTCTCTGGGGTGGCTGCAGTGTGGCCAGGCCAGGGAAGGATGGCAGCAGCCCATGGCCACAAAAAGGAGGGTCGACACTAAGAGCCAAGCCTCAATTTCATGGGGTTTTACAATAAATTCAACTTTTAGAAGGGTTAATCACAAAAATTTGGGTTTCCCACAGCCTGTAGCTGGAGGAGAGGTTGACACCAGGCAAAGCTTATAGGCAATAAGTCGTTTCATGTTTTGGGGGGGCACCTGTGTCTTCCTCAGCATCCTGAAAGAAATCAGAGGTCATAGGAGCATCCTACAGCCTTTAAGTTATTGTAGTGGGTAAATTCTGCCTTTGTCTGCAATTCTGCCTTGCCCTGGGTGTCATTAAAGAGGCTCATCAAGCTGCAAGTGCCTCAGTTTCCCCACCTGGAAAGAGGATTCAGGAGGAAGATGCCCATACTGACTTTCTATGAGGTATATTTGGAGATCATAAGGGTAAAAAAAGATCCAACAGGTGCTGAGGGAGGGATTTGGAGCAAGGAAAGCAGCTCACCTTTCCTCCTGCCAAAGGATGCTGTCACCCTACACTTGCCTGGCTCTGATGGGAGCCAGCCCTGGGTTGGTGGGGGGGGTCCTGTGTTTTGGGGTGCTCAGTGCCAAGTCAGAAGGGTCTGTGATTCTGGGAGTCACAGGCTTGAGGAGAGTCCTGAAAGAGCCATTTGCAAACCAGCCATAAATTGAATCAATTAATTGCATTATCAGTCAAGCTGTATTTAAACATTGATCCCATAAATCGAAATGAGAGTGGTCTGCTTTGGATAATTCCCCTTAAATAGCACAGAACAAAACTAAAAAAAAAAAGACATCAGAAAGCCTGAGGGAAGGCAGAAAGAGTCCCCCAAGGGCTCACATGGGTCCTGCTCTATTTCTCCCTTTAAAAAGCTGTCATTATTCACACATTAAGAGCCATCCTGCCAGAGCAGCTCCCTGCCTTTGAAGGCACAGGAGTTATTCCTGCATCAGGAGTGAGCAGCAGTGGGTATCCTTTAGGGATTTCAACAGGGCCAAGGACCACAGACCAGAAGCCACAAGGTCTCCCTAAGATCCAACAGCCCCCCAAAAAGTGCAGCCCAAGGTGTCCACAGTGGCTGGCAGGGAGATGGGGTGAGGACACAACAACAGGTGCCTCTCCATCCCTTTTAGCATTAGACATTCCTACCCTTCAGAGCAAGGTTTGATAAAGGCTCTGGACATTTGGCACTGGTTTCCTGCTGATTTACAAGCCAAAGGACAAGCCATAAACCTCAGCCCCCTAATTGCAGTAAGAGCAGTGGCACAGGCCAGGTCTGAGCTGCAGTGCTTGTACAACCGTGTGCATCAATACCCCCCAGTGACCTGGCACTCTGCGAGTTCAATCACCCTGTAACTCATTACTGCAAATTAAAGGAGAGACCCTCATCCTACCCAGGCTTGCTGAGGATTTCTGGGGAGGCACAGGATGTCTGTAGCTCCTCCAGTAATCACCTGAGAGCAGATCTCACTGGAAATTTAGCAAGTTAGCTGAATATTTAGAAAATCCAGTGTGAGATATAAGCAGCCCCTAATTCAGGTGAGGGGTTTGCAGCAGCCAGTTCTGTAAATAAATGGGTTTAAGTAGAGAATTCCCAATAAAATAGGGTTTTTTACATTAATATTTCTGGGGCAGACAAATAATAAAAAGAAACTGTAGGTAGAACCTAGAATCTTCTCTGTGAGCATGCCTTAGATTTTCAGATTTATTTCTTTTTAACTGCTTTCCAAAACCAGAAAAGGTACAAGCTTATTTATTAATTTCTTTCTTTTTAACTGCTTTCCAAAACCAGAAAAGGTACAAGCTTATTTATTAATTTCTCTGTGTTTTATTGCAAAAAGAGATGTCTAGAAAGCAAGTCAAAAATTACCTCTTTCCCTGCCCATGCAACACACTGGCACCTCCTGGGCTGCCCTCCCAGCATTGTCCAACCCAACATTCCACCTTCTGTTTGATCTCCCCTCACGAGAGACCTTCCTCTGACTGTTATTGTTATCACTAAGCAGTGCCCAGGCAGAAGAGACCAAAATCACAGCCCTTTTCCTCCCAGGTGGACCACACACGAGCACAGCCAGTGCTGGGGGAGCAACCTGCGCCCTGAGGGATGGGGCAGAGAGAAAGGATGCACGAGATGGGTGCCAGGGTGGAAATAAAGATGTAAGAAATGGGAAACTGAGTCAGCAGAGAGGAAAAATCAAAAGCAGAAAGGCAAAGAAGAAAAAAATGGGCAGGGCAGGCTGAGAAAGGGAGCTCATGCATCCCAGGCTGGATGCAGCCACAGTGATTAGCCAAGACATGATCCAGCCTTTGCTGGCCTGCTGCAGGGTAAGAGGTCAGCAGCAGGCTGATAAAACAGAGTCTCTTCAGCTCCTCCTGGGGGGTGAGATGGTGAAAACTCGACTGTGAAGGTCTCTGGGCAAACAGCCTTGCAGTGCTCCAAAAGCATCAGTGGCCACTGGGCTCAGCTCTGCCTTTGCCCCCCAAAATAAGCCCTTTTGGGTATGGATAAATCTTGCAAAGAAACAGGGCAGCTGCTTCTTCTTCCCGTGCTGTGCTCAGATGCTGCTGTCAGAGAGTTTAATTTGGGGAGGGGGGGGAACGGTGCAACGTGGTCCTTTTGAAGTGATATTGTTACCTGCTGTCACAAAGCCCTAATGGATGAGGAGATGGCTCTTGGCTGCGCTGAAATTCCCGAGCCCAGCCTTGTAAAAGAAGATCTGAATGTAAAAGAGAGGGGGAGATGTTTAACAGAGACAAGACCTGGGGATCAAGAGGAGAGAGGAACATCCCAGCACATCAGGTTAACCCTTACAGTACCAATCTCTGCATCTCTGACAGCTGGCCTGGGGAAATCACAGCTAAGAAGCAACACAGAGTACAGCAGGTAGAGACAATTTAGGAGTCTTAAAAATGACCCTTCACAACCATCCCAGCTTGGGTTTTGGAAGAGGAAATGTAGTTTCTCTTACCCTGAAAGCTCTGCCATGCTCTGGGCAGCAGCACAGCTCCCATGTGAGACTGGTGGGGGCTGCAAAATCATTGCTCTGCTACAGATGCTTTCACAGGTTTGGATAAACAGCCTGCTGTTGTTCTGCACACAGGAGTTACTGTAGGAGCTGGTGAAAGGTTCGGGATTTATAGCCTTGGGAAAATGATTTATTCTTTTTAAGCCCACAGCTGTTAAAAGCTGGGGAAATGCCAGTGTAAGATCTCCCTGTTCTGCTTCTTGCTCCAGAGCTGCATCTCAGAGCCACCAGGCATGAGGAAGGAGAGAAATGCTCAAATTAAAAAAAAGCCACAAAATCTGCTGCTCCCCACGGTGGTAAATATTATTTGTGCAGATCTGTGTCCACACCCACCCCTGGAAGTGTTCAAGGCTTGGAGCAACCTGTTCTGGTGGAAGGTGCCCCTGACCATGGCAGGGGGTGAAACGAGATGATCTTTAAGGTCCTTTCTGACCCAAAACATTCTGGGATTCTCTGATGATTCTGTGATTCATTTGAGCACAAACCCAGCCAAATCTTTCCTGTTTCCAGTGCTGAGAAATCCATCTTACATAGGAACAAGCAGGGGATGGGGTGAATTAAAGACACCTTATCCCAAAAGCACCTCCTCAGCAGACAACCAGCAGCCACTTTCTGGCTCTCAAAGCTGTTCCAAATATTTAAAGATCATTCTTTTGATCCTCTTTCACCTGGGCAAAGCACTGGTTTGGGGGCAGTTTGGCTCAATCCCTCATCCCATCAGAAAATCCTGCTTTCAATATTTCTGACCAGGAGCAGGATATTTAATCTCAGGATCATGCTGGAGAAGCTTCTCAGGGTCTTCTTAGTGTGCACATGGAAAGAAACCCTCACACTTGACAGCAGCACAACACAGGGGTGTTATTGCTTTACTCACAGCATTATTTTTGGGGTCTTGAACTGTGGGAACTAAGGTTCAGCCTCCCCTAAATCTAGCTGTACCTAGAGATAGTTTTGTCCCAGGATTTTGCCAAATGATCCTGAGTGCAAAATCTCAATTAATACCAAAGTTGTCCAGCCTGCAGCATTCCTCCTCTGGCCTTTGGGAATTCTGGGACATGTCAGTGGGAAAATGCTGCTACATCTGTGATCCTAACTCCAAGAACTTGTGGGATTTGCTGCACTAAATCAGCCCATGAATGTAGCTCTGTCCCCTTCAGCCATCTCCCATAGGACAGACAGAACCACTTTCTATAGAAGGGTCTTGCCCTTCCACCCTTTATTAATTAGGGATCTGGCCAAGAGAGTTATAAAGTGAAAAAAAATCCTTGAGGGAGGAATTTGCACTCAGTGCATGCTCAGCCCTGCACCCTGAGAACTGGAGGGGTAACAGCTGTGCCCCCCAGGACAGACCCCCTGGGATGGGCTGTGACAACCTCCCTGCCTGATTTAGTCAAGCCATGAGAGCAGCTCTGTGTCCCCTGTCACTGCTGTGGTCCCTTCTGAGCCTGCAGCACTTTGGGAGCCAGGTTATCTGCATTTTGAAGGGTGAAACTCAGAAGAGGAGCTGAAGTTTGAGAAGCAGAGCAGGATTTGTACATGAGAGCAGGGCATTTGGGTCAGGGGCTGCAATAGGTGAGCAGGGCAAGGACCTGCTAACTCACTCTGATGGAAAATAACCTCAAATTGCTCCCCTGACCATCCACTCATCACCCCCAAACCTCATGTACCCAACAGAGATGCTGGGCATTAGCAGTTTCCTGTGCCCACCTCTACAGCACATTCACCTCTTTGGTCTCAGCTGGGGTAAAAACTGGCCAAAAAAGCTGTAGGACTCACTGGGATAAAGCTGAATAATCAGAGGTTGCTAAAGTTCTCATTAAGCAAACAGGGTTGGCTTTCTAAAGGATAGGTGGAAAAACAAGTGTCTCCTGTTACAAGTGCAGTGTCTAGAAAAAGAACAATCCTTGCCTGTTCTAGATAAGGGGAAAGACTAGGTATGCCTTAAATACTTCTATTACTTCAAAGTTCATAAATCTATTGGTTTAAAACTGTCAACAAGAAAGAGGAAATATGAGCTAGAGACATGGTTATCACCAGGAAAGGAATTTCCTCCAAAGGGAGAGCAAGACAGTAAGGCCAGGAAGGAGGGGCAGATAGGGAAATACCTCCAGGAGATACTGGGATTCTGGATGAGCCTGATCCATGAATACCTTCTCATTGACTCCAGCAGACTCTGTCTCTGCCCCAGCACAAGACAAGGATGGCTAGGGAAGACTTGTTTTCAACTCATCACTTCTTTTTGGTAGGCTGAGCTGGTGTTCCCAGAGAGAGAAGTCATGTGGCAGAGGCTGAGAGGTCTGCAGGACATGAAGAAATGTCAGAAACCGGTGGGAAAGAGGAAGGAGACTCCAAGGAAGGACCTTTGAGCCTCAGAGAGAGAGCTGCAATGCAAAAGGGAGGAAGAAAAAGGGAAAGGAAGGATTGAAGAAATGAGTGTTGAAATCTGTGCTGGAGCCTGCACCTGGTTTTTGTTTGCACAGGATGAAACAACAGCTTTTCTACCCAGACTCATCCAAACCACCACCAATACTCAGCTTTGCTGCCACCACTTCAGTATCTTTCCAAAAACAGACCCTCTGAACCCACTGATGCTGTTCATCCTGTCCCTGTCACTGAACACACCTGGGACATTGCTGCTCACAGAGCTGATAAATCCCCAAATATCCATGGGAAAGGGCAGAGCTGATGTTGGGAATGCTCAACACCAAACCAGGAGGTGCCTTCTGAAGGCTGGAGCAATGGGAGCTCCACATCCTGTGGAGATGTCAAGGACCAAAACACAAAAATAGGCATTTCCCTGCAGGTGTATCAACAAATCCCCCAAAGATGGAAAGCATCTCAGTCAGAGCTGTCTGTACATCCCCCCAGTGCTGAAACTGGGCACTTGAGGTATCATTTTTATTGCACCCAGAGAAGTGGCATGGTCCTGACCTGGGCTGAGCAGCTGGAGCCTCCCCACCAGCCTCACCCTGGACACTGCCTGGTGCGTCTGTTCTGGGAATGCACCGAGGACTCCGGTTCCCAGAGCTGTCAGAGCAGCACTAAATCCCCCAAGAACATGTTCAAACAAACACATTACAGCAGATAAAGGATCAGATAGTTGGATATCTCTGATTCCTACCTGAGAGCAACACGGCAGGGCCATTTTATCCCGCTTGGGTTTCACCCTCTCCCTGTCTGGCTGAAAATGGGGTCTTTAATAAGCCCCATCCTTCCCCCTTCTCCTTTTATCTAATTCTGCCTCAAGTCACCATCCTGTCTTAGGGCAAAGTTGCTGCCCAGCCCTCCCCTCTCCCTCAATAACCCAAGCCTTGTCAGCCTGGTGCTCTGCTCTGTGGGTAAGCAGTAACTTGCTCATATAAGAGTGTTTACATTTGAATATAAGTACAATTACACCAGCAGATCTAATAGTCCTCTCTGTATATGTTACTGAGTACTTAGGGCCATTTTTCTGAAAGCCATTATGCTCATGTGATTTTCCTCAAAGCCTTTCCAAGGGATTTTGTTTTGACAGGAGGGCATTAAGGGGGTGAAACTGATAGCATAAGTACCACTTACAGACTTTGATCAGCTTGGGTCATAATTCTCTTGGAGAAAGTCTTGTATATATTAGAGAAGGAAATTAATTTTATTGCTCTGAGGCTTTTTTTTTCCCCTGCCTGTAACATCCAAGCACTTGTGCTCAGATTTTTTTATTCTTTTTTCCCCCTCAAGCCCCCTGTGTTTGGAACTGAAGCACGATTTGGGCTGTCCTTCTCCCAGAGGGAGGGACTGGATAAAGCCAGAAAAATTTGGGCCCTCATCTCCATCCTAAGGAGGATGGGTCCCACTGTTATGATCCCAACAAGATATCAGAGAGACACTTGCAAACCTCTTCCTTCCCGTGCACTGGATATAAATGCTGTCCAGATGAATTGCAGCAATAACACACATATTTTGATCTGTAAATATCCAAAAATGAGCAGGATACTGGATTCCACAGATACCTACAAACTATTATTTGTGATACTCAATTCCCAGACTAATATTTTGAGATGAGCTACATGAGACCAAGGCTGAATATATCAGATGTTCCTTCAGCCACGACACAGATGACCAACTTCTGCCTCCAACCCAACTGGCACACCAGGGACAGGAGAAGCAGAACTGACTGGCACTGTAGATTTTGGAGTCAGTAATGTTTTATCATGATTGCCCATTAGTCAAAGTCTTTACTCAGCATTACACGATGATCACAAGCTCAGCTAGTGGGTCATGGGAGTTCAGGGGTGTGTTTAAAGCTGGCTGAAGCAGCTGTGTTCTGCAGGAAAAGTTAAACCTGGTCACTGAGGCTTTTGGCCAAAGGAATAACACTAAGGAACAGCTCAGCCAGCAGGAGAATGGTTGTGGTAAAGCTACTGCACAACCAAGCTGGTCAAAAGAAAAAAGAACTCTGAAAACCCCCTTTTCCATTCTTGCTGGTATTTCTGTTGGCTGGGCAGGTGGTGTTCCAGCTGTCACCTTCCCTCGGTGCCACTCAGTGAAAGGGAAGGACAGAGAGCATGAACAAGGGATGTTTGGGAACTGATGGCCACCTGAATTGTCACACAGCTCAGCAGCACCTTGTCACCAGGTGGGAACTGTCTGTGACCTGTAGCCTGCAGGCATTGAGGAGGTTCTCTCCTTAAAGACAAGCTGGTGTCACCCAGAGTTGTGTGAATCCTATTCCCCCCTTCCCAAAGCTCTTCTATCAGCCCATGCCTTGGTCTCCTCCCTCAGAGAAGAGCAAACTGCACCTGCTTATCCTCCTGTATTCACTGTAACACATTGCTGCAAGATGTTTGGAGGAGGGTTGATTCCTGCTTAAAACTGGCAAGTTTTAAGAACTAACCCAATCTAAAGCTTTATCTAGCACTGAGAAGATGGATCAGCTCCTCAAGAAGAGTCTTTCCACTTCCTCTGACACCTCTAGAAGGACCAGCTTTTTGCCAAGAAAAAACACAAATAGCTGAAGCAAACCTTGCCTTTTGACTAGAGCCAGAAAGGCTCCTGACTGCAATCTGGATTGAAAAGGACCTTGGAGTTCACATCATTCCTTTTCCCCTGGGGACACCTTCCACTAGACCAGGTTGTTCAGAGCTTCATCCAACTCTGCCTTAGACACTTCCAGGGATGGGGCAGCCACAGCTTCTCTGGGCACCCTGTTCCAGGGCCTCCCCACCCTCACAGGGAAGAATTTCCTCCTAATATCCAATCCAAACCTACTCTCTATCAGTTTAAAGCCATTCAGCCTCATCCTAAGGCTCATGTAAATTAAACTCTCTCCCCAAAGAAAGAAAGAAGGAAAAAAACCCCAAAAATCTGGTTAAAGACCTGTAACTCAGCAGAACAACTACCCAAAAGGCACAAGTGATGTGCATCATCTGTGCTGGCCATTCAGGTGAGCTACAACTGCACCTCACAGCAGGTGAACACAAAGGTCTGAGTTTATTCCCAGTGTTACCCAGTCCATGTTGCCAGATAGAAGATGTTTATGGGCTGCAGACTGAACAAAGCCTGGATGAACTTCCAAACATCCAACACATCCTCTGTTACTAGGGGCAGTAGTAATAGATACAGATCAAAAACTGGGATCCCATCCCATTTGAAGCCTAACCTGGATCTAACTCTGGATCAGCAGCTCTCCAGCCCAAATTCAACTCACATGTGAGAATTCCACATGAAGGGAGTGTTTTAATCCCTGCCCAGCTCAGCCAGCCTCGGTCTGAGATCTCCCTGGAAGGAGGATGCTCTGAGCAATGTTGGGTCCCTTGACAGGGTGAGACATCAGTGACAGGTACTGAAAGAACAGCCCCTCTCCATCCTTACCCCCATTCCTGCCAAATCCAGGTTGGAATCAAGAGTGGAAATGTTTGTGTGTAGCTGGTAAAGCTGGCTGGAAAAATTTTGTCAAAACAGATTTCCATCAAAAAGTGACACCCTGTTGGCTTTGGCAAATTTTTGTTCAGGAACAAAGTGGAGGGAGAAAAAAATGTAAATGTCAGCGTGCCCTTTTGACATTTTCCCCAATGAAAAGGATGGACTTTCTTGCTTCGAAATGACTTTTCCTTGACATTCATTTTCTGCATTCAATTCAAAACAAATCGTCTTTTCTACCAAAATGGAATTTGTTGACTACTCTAAGAGGTTTTTTTCCTTCTGGAATTGAATATGCAGAATTTTATAGGATGATAGAATGGTTTGGATTGGAAGGGACCTTACAGATCATCTCATTCCAAACTCCTGCCATAGGCAGGGACACCTTTCACTAGATCAGGTTGCTCCAAGCCCTGTCCAACCTGAGACTGGCTTTTTCCCAATTCATGATGGGCTTGGAGGAAACAAATACTTCATTTTTTTTCTCTTGAATTAAGGATTTATTCTTACCAGCTATTCCCACCCCTGAATTTCACCTCCTTTTCTTGCTCATCCTGGGGTGACACTTTTTCTTCAGCTTAACTGTTTTGGGGATTTTTTTTTCAGTTCTGGCACTATCTTTATTCCAGGTTTTCTTCCCCCAATCCTGAGTTAACATGAGACCCCTCAGGGGGAAACAAACCAAACCACCAAAAGCAACTTGGGTACCACATGTACAGCTGGAATCCAGCAGATATGAAGTGCTTACCCAGGACATCCCTGGTTATCTCTGTATCTCAGCCTGGGACAAGCTGCAGCAGTTCTCAGTGCCAGTCATAGGAGTGCCCATAATCTCTCATCCTGCCTTCACCCACATTCCTTTTCTCCATCGAGGACTGTAAGGATTTCTCCCCCCTGCAAAATGCAGAATATTGGGAGAGAAATCAACTGTGTCTTCTATAAAACCAGCCCCAGTCATTCAGCCCAGGCATTGTCTGGTGAAACACGATCTCCTTTTTCCTCTGTGCAATAGGTCCCCAAAGCAATTGGGAATTTAATTCAGGAGACTGTAATACAGATGCATTTTGCTTAAGCTTAACCATCTGCAGGGAAGTGTCTCATCTCTGCCGACTGTGTGGCCGCGTCCTGCTGTAGATCTACAGGGAGAGATCCCCACCACATCGCTCTGCTGGCTAGAAAGGGCACTTGGATATCTATCTTGGAGAGCTACAGCTTGCTAAGACACATGGCACATCATTTCTTTCCTTGGAGTGCAGTTCTGGCCCCGTACCAGCTTTGGCAAACAGGCAACTGGGACTGGGCTCCGTCACCGCAACATTTCCCAGCCTCTTCGCTGCAAAAGAATGAAAAGGTCTCAAATACACTCTTGTCTGAGCTCAGCAAATACAACTCCCAGCTAGTGAGTACTGGCATTGCAAACAGATTGTGTAATGAGCCTGGAAAACGAGCAGTCCTCGACACAACATCC